>OX465281.1:99818547-100274547 GCA_949987705.1 Thereva unica
GTCGAGTTGTTTACGCTTGCGCTTTTTTTAAAGGTTTTGTTGTTTATGAAATATCGACATATGTACGTACGTACATTATGTACATACGAATGTGTATATTTTTACTATGTAGGTACATTTTCTTAAAGGGGTAAAATTGTTGGTGGAAATCAATGAGATTTTGTTTAAATGATAAAAATCTTTAGACTTGTTTTTTTTTTGTCCAACTTTTCGTTTTATTACATATTTTGCAATATTTAGTAAAACCGTTAGTTTTATGCGAATTTTGATTTCGTATTGATTTGCAACCAACATTTCCGGAATATGTTTATTTGGCAGATTGGGAAATGTTTCATTGTGGTCGAAGATCGAAGAGAATTATTGCCTTTTACAAGGATTTCAAGATGTAAAATAGCATCAACAAATTTAAAAATATGAAAAGTAGAAAATTATGCTTTATGGTTATGTATCGACATTCTCGGATAGAGCATTAGGCGCGTTTTTTAAAGTGGTTTCCCCAAAATCGACGCTACATCTCTGACAGGCATTTTTCGTTGAGTAAATCCGACATAAGGTAACAATTTTTAAAGGCAATTATCCAATTTGTTATTCACACTACCACTCCTAAGAATTTGTTGTACTTTTCCTTTTTAGATTGGATAATTTTTTGCTTGGAATAGTTTTTAAATGAGCTCTTATCTTTAAATTGATGCGAATGCCACAAACAAAATTTTCGAAGAAGAATGAGGATCAAATAATCTAGGATTTGTTTGTGGTGATAGTAACATTCATTTTCTTTAGCTAACCAGTGTGAAAAATGAGAGTTTTTTCTTATTTTATCCGTAGAAAGTACAATTATTTTGTTTTTTAAGCTATTTATTTCAGGCGTATTCGTTTAGTGAAGACTTTTACAAAGATTGTACCAATATTAAAAAAATAATCTGTAGGATTTTGAAGTACACCAAAATCGGTATCTTTTGAATAATTTTTAAGGTAAATAAAACTTTCCGAAAGTTTTGAATACAATTTCGTTTGGTTTTCTCATAATCTTATTGCATAACAAACATACCTGAAATCTACAAAATACCTCAAAGAAGTTTCTTCGACAGAAATCGAATCTTCATTTGCCCCACATTCCAACATATCAATTGACTCGATTATGCTCCTAACTTCGAGATCTTTATTAGTGACATAACCAATCGTCCGATCCTCTACAGTAAAAATACAAAGATTGTCGTAATTATTTATGGTTTTGCCATCACTAAATGAGTCAATAGCTATAAATTGCTGACTATCTTCGTCATATCTCTGGGGCCATCCATAAATTACGTCACACGTTAGGGGGGAGGGAGGGGGTCGGCGAAGTGTGACATTGTGTGACAAGGGGTGGGGGGGGTCTTAAATTTTGTTACGTCACATTTCAAAATTTAATATATCTAAAAATAGTAATACTGCTCATTACGCGAAGGATACGTTCCGCAAAATCTCGCGTTAAAGCTGGTGACAGACACACGCGCAATGGCGGTTGTGTGATCTGTGTATTCTTTTTCTATCCTACAGAGCGTCTCTTTGTTTTAGGTACTAATCTCACTACTACAATTTTAGTTTAATAACTTCTAGATGCAAAATTACCCAATAAGTGACGTCACACTAGGGAGGGGGGTCTCCCAAATGTGACCAGCTGCGACAAGGACGGGGGGGGGGTCTAAAAATCATGAAATTCGTGTGACGTAATTTATGGATGGCCCCTCTTTCTTTCTATAGACAAAATTTTGTTGGACATAATTTTGCAAATGATACTATTGAAATTATATAAAGATGGGTTGTTACTGAAGCCCCCTCTTGATCGTACTAAGGAAAATAGGTTTTCAATTGGGTTTGGCTAAATTCTGATGCCAGAATAAAATGCTTATTGGGAAGCTCGTTTACTATAATACTTCATCAGTTAAAACAATAATGGATTTTAGAGTCAAAATCAATCCCCCAATCCAAAATGTTTTATTTTTGTTCTCAACTGAAATTGATTAGATATAATGCAGCATTTCAGCAAGATACTTCCTTGGAGTATTTGTTTGAGTTAATCCACACCTATACCAATTTCTACTAAAAGGTTATTGTTAAGATAATCGAACAAGTTATTGAGTATTGAAAAGAAAACGGAAGTAGAAATAGTAACTGATGAAACAAAGCAAAAGCAAATTTAATTCCAAAACAGTTTTAAGAGTAGCACAAACTGTGTTACTCAAAACTTGAAGAGCAAAAGAAACCTTCATATTTCCCCAAGTATTTGGCCACACATGTTTTGAAGTTAACTTTGGCACCATTTTAGTAAAACCATTATTTTTTCTAAATTATAGAGCACAGTTCCAACTTACTGATCCATCTTCACAGCGAATACCTTTTACCAATAAAGTATTGGGTATTGATTTAAACAAATGCGAAACATCGAACATTCCAAACATTTTTTGGTCATTGTAATATTAAGGACTCTTTTGTGTTACTCCGAGAGAGCTAAAGAAACTGCGATTGTTTGAAGCCTGATCTGAGGTTAGACTTCGGATTTTAAGACCTTTTCGGCTAATACTTTACTGTTAATTGACTGATAAACTAGCAAAAAAACTAATAATAAATTTCCAATTATCAAATAAACCCCGGACCATAAAAAAAGAAACATATTTTTCATTTTCTTTTTTTTCTGTAGTCACCTGTTAACTCTCCTCTAATATTAATTTCATTGAATAACAACACAGCTTTGTTTTTTTTATGTGAAATTCTAGCATCTTGAGTCTCAGGAAATGTCCTTTGTACTGTGTCGACAACCTATTTTCTTCATATAGGGTGCAATGTCGAACAGAAACTCCACTCGTGGAAGGAAGGAACTGCCTCAACCTACCCGCGATATTTTTTAGTCCACCTACTCCCAACCAGTACTGTCGCGACCTTGACATCGGGCATTGAGAAACAACTCGCTGGAGTGTTATGCCTCCTGAAACGAGTTAAATCTCATCAGCCAACCGATGATATGCGCTTTGGTGGAGCGGGGAAGGGCTAAGGCAGGCTACGACAAGGGGAATCAGAAACGTAAAAAGGGAAGAAGAAGAAAGAAGGAAAATTATGAAGGTGGGAAAGTGGAAAAGGCGAAGGACCGTGGGGATGGCCGGGGTTCGAACCCGGGACCTCTGGGATGGTAGCCAGGCGCCTTATTCCCTAGGCTAACGAGGACCTCATTTCTACATCCCGATGTGAAACAATCTTCTTAAGGTTTTCTTTAACCCTGTTATTAAAACCAGGTTGAATATTTTTAATTAGCTGCCAGCGATGCAAAAGCTAAGAGATAGCAAATTTATGTTTAAATTATCTTGAAATACTTGTAGGTTGTAGCAGATTTGTAATGGAAATTCAAAGCTAAGGATCTTTTTTCATAACTCCTTCTTTTTTTATTTGTCTTTTTAAGAAGTATCATAGTGCAAAAAGTTTTTGAATTCTTACTCATATATGGCTAGGAGGCAATTAAAGACTTTTAACTATTCTACTGAGATAGTCATTTCGACATATCTTCTTTATAGGTTCACCTTCTTAGCTCTATATTCTTTGCTGCAGCTCTTCAACTTTTCCATAAGTTTTTTATATTTACTTAATAAATTTTTATATTATGAGCGGTAGAAATTTACCGTTTTCGCCGATTTTAGTTAGCTGCAAATCAAAACGAAATCAAAATTCGCATAAAACTAACGATTTTACTAAAGAAGAATGACCACGACAATATGGACCACGGTACAGAGTTGCGTCAATTCCAAAGTTGTTTTAGATGGTTTATAAATTAACCAAATAACCATCTACAATTGCCATTTTGGAATCAAAACCCGCATTTCCAAGTTTTTTTAGAAAACGTAACTTAACCTCAAAATAGAAATATCCGTCGTGTATAGAGGTAAGTTTATAGGTCGTAGTTTGGAGAGCAGATTAATTAGATTAATTTCACATTAAAGTTAGCGATAGTGATTGAAAACAAGAAATAAACAAATAGTTACAATGAATATCACAATTACTGTGGAGAGTAGGACTCGATCAACACAAAAAAAACTGTAATATTTAAATCGCAGTGAACAAACTTAGCATGCACCACGCGCAATTGACATTGGACTTTTTGACAATGACAATTCAATTTGAGACACCAACACCAATGTTGCCACTTTAGATTTTAAATGAAAATCGATTACTCGAATAAATACACTCGACACATAATTATTTCAAATGACTGATTTAGTTCTATAATCATTAATTTATTAAAAAGGTTCGATTTATATCAAACCGAAGCAAGATAATTAAAAAAAAAAATCTATGCAATCATTCATATGTATCGTTAGCCAACAAAGTGAAATTGCTTTAAAAAGTTTTGAAAGCAAAATAATACGACTACTGTGTGTGTGAAATACTAATTATTTCACACCACAGTAGTATCATCTCGCTTTATTATTTATAAAAACCCCGCGATTTACCTTTCCAATGACTTTACATTTATATTAATTTGTAATCGTATACAAAAAAATCGATTAGAGTTGTCAATATATTTACTTATTTTGATTATGGCAACACTTTAACGTAAGAATAGCCGGCAGTAGGTAATTCATTTTATCAAAACAATTTCATAACTTATTAAGTTTACAAAATAACCCCAATACAAAATTGGCATTCTAATTGCAGAATGACTTCAAAAATAAAGAAAATAATTGTAATATAATTTTTATCTTGATGCATGAGAAAAACCAGTACCGTTGATGGTCATGACCCTTTGCAAAATATGTAACAAATCGAAAAGTTAGACAAAAAAAACAAAATTGCCACTTCTCCAAAAGTCAAAAGATTTTTATCATTTAAACAAAATCTCATTGATTTCCACCAACAATTTTATCCCTTTAAGAAAATGTACCTACATAGTAAAAATATACCCTGCAAACAATTTCTCGGCTGCTCGTTTTCTCGAGCTATTTTCGAAAGACAACTTGTCGAGAATTATTCGAGAAACAATCGTTAAAACGATCCCTAAAGCTTTCACGCTCTTTTCATGGTTTTGTTTGCTTCTCCCTTCCAGAATTACACATTCGTATGTACATAATGTACGTACATATGTCGATATTTCATAAACAACAAAACCTTTAAAAAAAGCGCAAGCGTAAACAACTCGACCATGCTCCCATCCATCGCTATCATTTGCCTCCATTTACTTTTGCTCTCTTCAGATAAAACTTACTCAAAGCTCTTGACAGTGGCATAGAAAACAAAGAATTAGCGGGGGCATTTTTCGTCTGGAGGCAGCTTGAAACGGAGGAAATAGGAAAGCTCTTTTTTTAGAATCGCGCACACTTTCCTTGTATGAAATGGAACATCTTTCCTTTTATTTGGCTATGGTATTACTAAAAGGCAGTATACCTTCCGATGCTTATTCACATTTCCTAATGTTTGTTTGTGCTGTTACAATATGCTCACCCACAACACATTTCCCTCTCCTCGATTTAGCAGAACAATTATTTATTGATTACATCGAATACTACAAAGAAATATACGGTGAACATTACATTACTAGTAATGTACATAACTTATCACATGTTGTTGGCGATGTTCGAAGATTTGGGGTTTTATCATCTATTAGTGCATATCCATTTGAAAATAAATTGTTTCATCTAAAACGTATGGTAAGACATGGATACAGAGCATTAAAGCCAACCGTATAAGTGAAACAAGTATTCTATGTGGCCGCACAATTAAAAAAAAGCCAATCCTAAAGAATGGGAAACAAATTGATTTAGAAAGTTTCGCATTATATAGCACACAAATGCATAATTGGTGGTTTCTCACTAATGATAACAAAATTGTGCTTATGAAATCAGTTTTAAAGAAAAATAATCCTTACTAGTCCTTACTAATATTATAAATGCGAAAGTAACTCTGTCTGTCTGTCTGTCTGTTACGCTTTCACGCCTAAACCACTAAACCGATTTTGATGAAATTTGCAACAGACATAGTTTAGACCTTGGAGACGGACATAGGCTACTTTTTATGGAGAACAAAAGGGTTGAAGGGGGTGAAATGGGGTTCAATAAGTTGCAAGGGGATTTTTTTCTATTGTATAAAAAGTAACTGACTGACAGACAACGCACAACTTAAACCGCTAGAGCTAAAGGGCTGAAATTTTGACTGTGCATCCCTATAATGGCGTGGACATCCGCTAAAAAGCGATTTTTCGAAAGTCATCCCCTAAGGGGGTGAAATGGGGTTTATCCAAACCGCTGGAGCTATAGGGCTGAAATTTGGACAGTGCATCCCTATAATGACGTTTACATCCACTAAAAAGCGATTTTTCGAAATTCATCCCCTAAGGGGGTGAAATGGGGTTTATCCAAACCGTTGGAGCTATAGGGCTGAAATTTGGACAGTGCATCCCTATAATGGCGTGGACATCCACTAAGAAGCGATTTTTCGAAATTCATCCCCTAAGGGGGTGAAATGGGGTTTATCCAAACCGTTGGAGCTATAGGGCTGAAATTTTGACAGTGCATCCCTATAATGGCGTGGACATCCACTAAGAAGCGATTTTTCGAAATTCATCCCCTAAGGGGGTGAAATGGGGTTTATCCAAACCCTTGGAGCTATAGGGCTGAAATTTTGACAGTGCATCCCTATAATGGCGTGGACATCCACTAAGAAGCGATTTTTCGAAATTCATCCCCTAAGGGGGTGAAATGGGGTTTACCCAAACCGCTGAAGCTATAGGGCTGAAATTTGGACAGTGCATCCCTATAATGACGTTTACATATACTAAAAAGCGATTTTTCGAAATTCATCCCCTAAGGGGGTGAAATGGGGTTTATCCAAACCGTTGGAGCTATAGGGCTGAAATTTGGACAGTGCATCCCTATAATGGCGTGGACATCCACTAAGAAGCGATTTTTCGAAATTCATCCCCTAAGGGGGTGAAATGGGGTTTATCCAAACCGTTGGAGCTATAGGGCTGAAATTTGGACAGTGCATCCCTATAATGGCGTGGACATCCACTAAGAAGCGATTTTTCGAAATTCATCCCCTAAGGGGGTGAAATGGGGTTTATCCAAACCGTTGGAGCTATAGGGCTGAAATTTTGACAGTGCATCCCTATAATGGCGTGGACATCCACTAAGAAGCGATTTTTCGAAATTCATCCCCTAAGGGGGTGAAATGGGGTTTATCCAAACCGTTGGAGCTATAGGGCTGAAATTTTGACAGTGCATCCCTATAATGGCGTGGACATCCACTAAGAAGCGATTTTTCGAAATTCATCCCCTAAGGGGGTGAAATGGGGTTTACCCAAACCGCTGAAGCTATAGGGCTGAAATTTGGACAGTGCATCCCTATAATGACGTTTACATCCACTAAAAAGCGATTTTTCGAAATTCATCCCCTAAGGGGGTGAAATGGGGTTTATCCAAACCGTTGGAGCTATAGGGCTGAAATTTTGACAGTGCATCCCTATAATAGCGTGGACATCCACTAAGAAGCGATTTTTCGAAATTCATCCCCTAAGGGGGTGAAATGGGGTTTATCCAAACCGTTGGAGCTATAGGGCTGAAATTTTGACAGGGCATCCCTATAATGGCGTGGACATCCACTAAGAAGCGATTTTTCGAAATTCATCCCCTAAGCGGGTTTACCCAAACCGCTGGAGCTATAGGGCTGAAAGTTTGACAGTGCATCCCTATAATGACGTTTACATCCACTAAAAAGCGATTTTTCGAAATTCATTCCCTAAGGGGGTGAAATGGGGTTTATCCAAACCGTTGGAGCTATAGGGCTGAAATTTTGACAGTGCATCTCTATAATGGCGTGGACATCCACTATAAAGCAATTTTTCGAAATTCATCCCTTAAGGGGGTGAAATAGGGTTTATCCAAACCGCTGGAGCTATAGAATTGAAATTTTAACAGTGCATCCCTATAATGACGTGGACATCCACTAAAGAGCGATTTTTCGAAATTCATCCCCTAAGGGTGTGAAATGGGGTTTATACAAACCTCTAAAGCTATACGGCTGAAATTTTGACAGTGCATCTCTATAATGACGTTTACATCCACTAAAGAGCGATTTTTCGAAATTCATCCCCTAAGGGTGTGAAATGGGGTTTTTACAAACCGCTAAAGCTATAGGGCTGAAATTTGGACAGTGCATCTCTATAATGGAGTGGACATTCACTATAAAGCGATTTTTCGAAATTCATCCCCTAAGGGGGTGAAATGGGGTTTATCCAAACCGCTGGAGCTATAGGTTGGAAATTTTGACAGTGCATCCCCTTAATGACGTGGACATCCACTAAGAAGCGATTTTTCGAAATTTATCCCCTAATGGGGTGAAATGGGATTAACCCACACCGCTGAAGCTGGAGGGCTCTAATTTTGACCGTGCATCACTACAATGACGTGGGCATCCACTTAGGGACGATTGAAATTTATCCCCTAAGGGGGTTAAATGGGGTTAAGCCAAACCACTGGAGCTAAACGGCTGAAATTTTGACAGTGCATCGTGGACATTTACTAAGAAGCGATTTTTCGAAATTCATCGCCTAAAGGGGTAAAATTTGGTTTACCAAACTACTGGAACTACAGGGTTGAAATTTGGACAGTGCATCCCTATAATGACATGGACATCCACTAAGAGGCGAGTATTCGAAATTCATCCCCTAAGGGGATGAAATGGGGTTAACCCAAACCTCTGAAGCTGAAGGGCTGAAATTTTGACAGTGCATCCCTATAATCACGTAGAAATGAATGACTCGAAATTCACTTTATTTAATATTCATTTGTGATTGCTTCATAATTTCTTACATCCACGTAAATAGGCGAACAAACTTAACGAACGTTCGTCAAACCCTAAAATGTCACTTTTCTTGATGACATATACATGCCAATCTACTTTAAAACTTGCAGATTTGTTGAGGAGAGGTGATATTCGCAGTAATTTGTTTACCATATTTATTAAAAAAATGCACTATAATAAACCCTTTTTAGGGATAATAACAGCTGACTTTTTTGTTGGTTTTTTTAAGGAAAACATTTCACATAATAAACAGTTTTTAAAGGCGTTGCAAGGCACGCGGGTTTTATGCTAGTATAATATATATTAATGGCTGCAGTTTAAAACACACGGAAGATTTTTTTGAAACGCCGATAGGTTCTTCACTTTTGAACATATATTCATCTAACTGCGAAGAAAACAGTCCATCAAATTATGCCTTGAATCATATTAAATGTAAATTAGTTAGTGTAAAATACAAAGGCAATATAAAAGTTTTTCTGCCATTATTACACACTCTATAAAAATAACATGTTCTTTATTGGTATGTTTCTACAATAATGAAATACATAAAAAAAATTAATCCACTTTTACCTTAAAAAATATAGCTCTCTTAAAATAATAAAAAAAAATTCATTCAGACTTGTAAAAAATGTAGTTTTCTTAAAATAATAAAAAAATAAATCACTTTGAAAATGTATTTTCCTTCTGTGATTCCTCATCGGACAGTGTAACGAGGCTATGGGACAAAACGGAAAAACATATGGGATTGAATATTGAATGCTAGAACCAAAATCCTTGCATACTAAAAATAATTTTCATGCATTTTGCGAAAAAGGCCGAAAAAGGATTCAGGACCAAAAAAGGATATTCTCATTTATAGACAGCTTAATGGACGGACTTTCAAATACAATCATTAGAATTTCTCGATTATATTAACTTTAACTAGCAAAAACCCGCATGCGTCGCAACGCCTTTTAATAAAACAAAATTTTGTGTGCATAGTCCGGAATAAGAAAAGGGTATAATGAAACAACGAACAAATCTGCCAGACATGATTTTGGATATATAAAAAACTTTAGAGTTGACTATAAAAATATGTACCTACAACTTTTTTTAAAATTTGAGGTTAATCATCGGAAAACTTTTATACTACGTGCACAACAGATACTTAACCAATTTTATTCAGAATATGTCTTGTGCGCGATTTATTTTCTTTAATTATTCTTTTCCTATTTTTATTTGAATAAAAAAAAACAACAAAGCTAATAGTGACAACACTGAACTTTATTTTAATTAATAAAAATCACTAAGCTACTTTTATAACTTGTAAAGTTAAGTTCTTCAGAATCCAACCGACGGGTTTTAAGAATAATCGAAAACTAAAGTTTTAAAAACCTAAAAATTCTCTTTAGGTTAAAGGGAAAAGTCGTCGTTCTCATGAAAAGTGCATAGTAATCAGAAAAGTATAATTCTGTGCGAATCAGGTATCGTTTGGTTAGATGCTGATTCGGTGGGAACGTTTTCTGTTGTCGTTTCTCTTAGCGACTTAAATTTCTGTCTTTTACTAGAATTAAGAATTTTACTAGTCATGTTGGAAAGTGGTAACATGAGTCTTCCTTCGTTAAATCGAGGATTCTCCTGAATCCGATTGACGACTTTTACCTTTAACCGTTTTTGTTTTATATAAAGGAATAAAATTATTATTATTATTACAATTGATGTTGTTAAGCTTATTCCTGAATAAATAGTCCAGTCAAAATAGACGAAAAAACGCCATAATTGGAAGATAATTCGGAAGTTGCTGAAAATTGGAACAGCCCTCAAAAACATTATTATACATAAGCTGTAGAGACTGCCACGCGATTGGACGACTGCAAACTTTTTTATTCAAGGTCAAAGGGTCAAAATATCAGTTTTTTGCAAATATATGCTAAACCGTACGTCTTATCAGAAAATTGTGTTTACAACGTTTGTAGATTAGGCGATTATCTACAAAAAAATATATGATACATTTTCTCGTAGGAATTGCCATTTCTGAGATATTGTCGTTTTTAGTTAAAAAACTCAGTTAGTTAGTTAGTTAAAAAACTCATATACTATCATTCCCGACTTATATGGAATTTTAATTAGATATTGTATTATTTTATTGAAAGAGCTTTATGACTTTTATGTGACTTTATTGAAGTTCGGAGTACAACTGGCCACTCTTTGTTGGTATTTGTTTTAGAAAATCCTACTTTTAAGCTTTTTATTTTGTCCGCATTAATTTTGTAGGCGTAAATTTCTTCGTGAGTTAGGAGGGACGGATGTATAATGTTAAGGTTAGAAAGAATTATGTCGTCTTGTAGTTCGCTTACCATTTTGTCTACTTCCTGATGTCTAATGTTGCAATCTTTATTCTGTTTTTGTCAGTTTCTCGATTTAAAAAGTCTTGTATAACCTTCCTGTCGCTTTCAATTGCAGTAAGAAGTTTATTTATGGAGTTATTAAAGTTATTGTTTATATAAACTTGCTGGTTCATGTTTGTTATTAGGTTGTGGTTATTGGTGTTCATTATTGCGAGATGCTCGTTTATTATCTGTCTATCTTCATCATCCATGGTTCCACTTATCCATTTGTTTATGGTTCCAATAAAATTGAATAGTCCTCGTTTTTGTATGGAGTGGTGTCCATCTTTTAGAGTTAACAGCTTATCTTCTAACGTATCTATATCCTTTAGTAAGGAGTAACTAATATTTTCGGGGAGTAATAATGTACTTACTGTTAATTCTTTTAGTATTTTATCTATTTGTTCTAGGTCAATTATATGTAATGAATAATTATACGTTTCCGGTACTGGAATTTGCTTCTCTTGCAATATGGTATATCCAGTGTTAGTTTCGATTTTCTCGACTTGTAGTTGGCTCATTGTTGGATGCATCATTGTTAATATTATAAAGATGAGCATTATTGTCTGAAAATTTTAGGGGACGTTTAATATTTGAAGGGTGTACATTGGTTAAATTATATTTTCTGAATTTAGGTTCATCTTTATGCCTTACAGATTTATAATTCTTAATGTAACCTTGCGTTCTTGCTTCTTCATATTCTTCCCTATTTTTGTTGTGCTTTTCTAATCTTTTCTCCTGAGTTTTAATGAGATTATTATACAACTCTTCAATTGGGACTTTCCCTTCCTCTGCATTTAGTGGGGTGGTTTTTATTGTGCTGTGATGCTGATTATTATAATACTTTATAACGTCTAACATTTGGGTTCGCATGGGTGTTTTTTCTTCTAAATTAAATATACGTAATTTCTCCGTGATAGTGTTATTTAACCTTTCTATGTCTGAGTTCCCTGTATGACTGTTGGGTTTGACTAAGTGTAGTTCTACGTTTTCTTGATTTAGGAACTCTTTCACATTAAGATATCTAAATCCATTATCGGCTACAAGCTTTTTGGGTTTTTTATGGTTAAAATACATTCTTAACTTCTCTATGATTTCTGTATGATTTCGGTGTTCCATTGTGTAGGCTGTTGTAAACTTAGTGAATTTGTCAATAAATACCATAAAACACTGTTTCTTGTTTACGTAAGTATCTACATGAATTATTTGGTTTTTGTTTGTGGGGATTTCTGTTTTTTTTTTTTTAAATTTAGGTCTAATTGGGTGTCTATCGTACTTTCCTTGATTACATACATCACAATTGTTAGTAATTTTATTGATGATCGTTTTAAGTTGTTTATGGTAAATTTTAGTATTTAAATCTTCGTAAAGGGCAATAATACCGGGATGTTTTTGTTGTTTGTGCTGTATTGAGACTATTTTGACTAATTCTTCCTCAGATTTAATGTCCTGAGCGAAAAATGTGCACTTTACAAATTTAGTCTTTGGGAATTCTCTAATCAATATTTGCTGAATTAGGTTGAATTCGTGATCTGTAATTTCAGTGTAAACGGCTGTTCTACTACAAGTTATGTGCGGTTTTAGTTTGCTAACTAGTTCTTCAGGGATTATGTTTGGATATATATATATATAGAGGTGTTGACCAAATAATAACAAGAAAACGGAATTAACTATTAAGATAATTTATTTATCACTTAATATTACAACTTGTTAATTTTCGTCCGTTCACAAAAACGCGTAACCCGAAACTAAACTAAACTGACAGAAGAAAAGAAATGGCGTTGCAAGCCCAAAGAAAAAAAAATGCTACCAACATGGTGAAATAAAAGAAACTATAAATTCGAATTTTCAAACAAACAATATCTCTACAATCCCCCCCTCGGAAAGATTATAAACTCCTCGATGATCTTTACGTCATGGCAGCTCCTGCAGCATCTTCGATCGATGAACCTCATGTTGGTTGCGGCCCAGGGACTTCGTCAGAAGGTCTGCCAAGTTTTGTTGTGTCGAAACATATTTAAGTCGAACAATTTTCTCCTCAGTTTTCTCTCGAATGTAGTGGTGCCTGATTGCGATGTGCTTTGTTCGACTCTTGCTGACGTAGCTCTCAGCGTGTGCGATAGCAGCTTGGCTATCACACCAGATCAAAGTCGATCCACCAACCAGCTTGTTGAATCGAATTGATTCCAACAGATTTTTCATCCACACGACTTCTCTGGTACATTCAGCTAACGAGATATATTCAGCCTCCATCGTGCTCAGCGCCACTGAAGTTTGCTTCACACTTCTCCAAAACACAGGTGCGCCAGCCAACAACACCACGTATCCACTGATGCTCTTCCTGTCCAGCGTAGATGTCGCCCAATCTGCGTCAGAGTAAGCAGTCAGGTCTTCTCCAGTAGGTTTGTAGACCAATTTCAGATGTTTCGTCTCCTTTAAATAGCGTAAGACTCTTCGTGCAGCATTCCAATGATCCTCATTGTTACAGGTGCAAAACTGTGCCAGTTTTGCGACGGAGAATGCGATATCTGGTCGGGTCCTCTGCGACAGGTACAAAAGCCCACCGATAAGCTCTCGATACGGTCGTTCACTGCTGCCCTCATCACTCTTCTCATCCAGGAACGTTGGCCTTACTTCCATGGGTGTCGCGATGCCTTTTGCATCTTGAAGTCCAAATCGATGAACTAGTTTCTCGATGTAAGCCTCCTGTGACAATGTCATACTTCCATCTTTTCCTGCGCAGAACTTCACACCCAGTAAACTTGTAAGTCCTCCAAGATGTTTGACGTCGAAACATTGGTCCAGCAACTTCTTCACCACCTTCCTTGTCGCCTCGTTCTCAGCAATCGAAACTATGTCGTCCACGTAGACAGTCAGGATGGCCCTTCCTTCTTTCATGTCTAGTTCATAGACACATGGATCCACTTTGTTCCGCATAAATCCTCGCGCTGTCAAGGACTCGTTCATATGCTCGTTCCAGCATCTCCCACTTTGCTTCAGGCCGTACACAGATTTATTCAACCGGCAGACCAACTTCTCCTCGCCCTTACGGACGAATCCTTCCGGTTGGTCCATATACACAACCTGTTCCAACTTGCTGTGAAGATAAGCACTTTTGACGTCGCATTGATCCATCTTCCATCCTTTCTCGACCCCTGCAGCTACCAACAGACGCACAGTTTCGAAGTTCGATACTGGAGCGTATACCTCTTCATAGTCGACTCCTTTCTTCTGCGTACATCCTTTGGCTACCAACCGCGCCTTCCAACGTTGAGTGTCTCCTATGACCTTCCGTGTGTAAACCCATCTACACTTCACTGGTTTTACACCTGGGGGTAACTCCACCAAGTCCCAGGAATCATGTGACATCAACGAATTGTTCATTGCCTCGTTCATTGCCCTCAACCACTGTAGCGACTCCTCAGATTCAACTGCTTGTCGATAAGATGATGGAACATCGTCCTTGATGCCTGACACTAAATTCGATTGCGGATTGTCGGATTCCTTTCTTTTCGAGCGCAAGGTCATTTCATGTGGTATCACTCCTTTTTCCTTTGGTCTTTCACGTTTCTTCCTCGGAGTTTCTTCTTCGCTCTCTTCTACAGGATTCGGCAGAATTCGTAATGGTTGGTCCATTACATTTTCCAATTCTTCACCATCAGGTAAGGTTTTGTCTCGTGCATCTTCGAAGTCCTCTTCCACACTGATTAGCCTCTCGTTCTCGTCGTTGATGCTGTCCCCGTCTTCCTCATAATCAACCTCGTTGTCACCTTCCGGAACTGGCTCGCACGGTGAGTTTTCTGAATAGAATTCAGCTACTTGTTTTGATGTTTTCCCTGGTTTGATACTCACATCGTAGGATTTCTCCTTGAAGACACAATCCCTTGACTCTTCGATTTTTCCAGAATCCTGCATCCAGATCCGATAACCACGACTTCTCTTCGCGTACCCAATCAGTGTTCCTCTATCAGCTCTGGGGGTAAGTTTGGAGTGACGTTTCGGTTTTGGAATGTGAACGAAAACTTCACAACCAATCTCTCGAAAGTAACTCACGTTCGGCTTCTTCCCTGTCCAAATCTCGTACGGAGTTTTCTTCGTGTCGTGTGAATTCGTAACTCTGTTACGAACGTGTACCGCCGTGTCTAACAGCTCAGCCCATGCGCCCTTAGGTAAACCTGTTTCGTGGAGTGTGGCTCGAAGTAGATCCATCAGCGTTCTGTTGAGTCTCTCTGCAACTCCATTCTGCTGGGGAGTATACACCATCGTTGTCTCGTGACAAATGCCCTCAGCCTCGCAGAACTCAGTCCACTGCTTCGAGCAAAATTCGAGGCCGTTGTCTGTCCTCAGCCGCTTCAATTTTTTTCCCGTCTGCCTCTCAGTCTCGACTTTCCATTTCTTGAACTCTTCGAAGGCTTGACTTTTGTACTTCAGAAATCTCACATGTACGTATCTGCTGGCGTCGTCTACGAAGCTTAGGAGATATCTGTTCTTGCCCCAACTTTCCACGTCAATTGGTCCCATCAGGTCCGAATGGACTAAGTCCAGAACAGATGTCTTCTTCGTGTTGTTTTCCGGCGGAATGTTGTCCTTCGGGAATGGCTGTCGAGTTGATTTGCCTGCCAAACAGTCGTCACATTTCGTCGGAAGATCTGCAGCCACGTTCATGCCAACAACGGAATTTGCCTTCGACATCTCCAGGATTTTCCCTTTGCTCACGTGCATCATGCGTTTGTGCCACATGTTAAGAGGCAACAACTTTCCGTTGATCCTGCTTGAAACATTGTTGAGCATGATATCCCTCGAGCATGGTTCGGCACCTACCACGTACAGCCTTCCTTGCTGTTGAGTCTTTATCAGCAACTCCCCATTCTTGTCACAAATAGAGCATCCTTCTTCGTCAAAAATGATTTTCTTCTTATTCTCTATCAGTGTCCTCACTGAGAGAATTCCATGATCCAATCCAGGAGCCAACAGCGTGTTTTCAGCCCTAAATTCCTCGATCGTGGATAGACCATTTTTAATTTTAGCGTTCACAGTTCCTCTACCAAGCGCGGGTGTAGTACTGCCATCTGCCAAAGTTATTTCCTCTTTAACATTCCTGTCCAACTTCGAGAAATAATCTTCGTTTGGTGTCATGTGGTGTGTCGCACCAGAGTCGATTATCCAGCTGTCGCTATTCACCTTTGCTGACCCGCATGACACACTCAAAACGACAAGATTTGCATTTGCATTGTTGCCTTTTTTCTTCTCGCGTTCTGGACAAAACTTGGCAATATGCCCACTCTGCTGACAATGATAACAAACAAACTTTCCATGTTTTTTCTGTCCTTTTTCCACCGAATCACCGTTTTGTTTACTTTTCGACGTTTCCTGTTTAGATCCTTGTGCAGGCTTGTTTTTCCATGGCTTTCTTTTGTTGAAGGCCATCAACGCAGTTTCCTTACTCTCGCTACTGTCTCGGCGTCTCGCATCCTCTGCTAAGAGTCTCATCTTTACCGTGGCACTTTTGAATTCATCACTAGGAAGATTGCACAGGTTCGAAGCCACGTTGTCATAATCGGAAGACAAACCACACAGAATTATCATCGCGATATCACTGTCGTCGATGACGTCTCCAACACTCGACAAGTCCCCAACAGTCCTGTTGATCTGGCCTAAATAACTCTCCATGCTTCCACTGTTGCTCATCTTGTGTGAATATAGCTGTCTCCTGAGTTGAACTGTACGAAACTTGCTGTCCTTCGGTGCGTACAACTTTTGCAGTTCGTCCCACACTTCCTTCGCCGAGGCCTTGTTGCGGATGTGCATCTGCTGTTCGTCGCAAATCGCAAGGGCAATTTTCGCGTGCGCTCGACCTTGACGTGAGATGTGCTGCTTCTTCTGTGACTCCGTCGCTCCTTCAGCTGGTTCATCCTCTCCAGGTTCGATGACAGCCCACAGATCAGCCTCCATCAGAGTCATTTTCATTTGATATGACCACGACGCGTAGTTCGTGCCATTCAGTTTTTCTATCGTGGATTTGCTTTCCGACGTCATCTTTGTCCTTTTCTTTTTTTTTTTCACAACTTGAAACGTACACTTGAATCACACAACTGGGCCCATAACCATTGTTAGAGGTGTTGACCAAATAATAACAACAAAACGGAATTAACTAATAAGATAATTTATTTATCACTTAATATTACAACTTGTTAATTTTCGTCCGTTCACAAAAACGCGTAACCCGAAACTAAACTAAACTGACAGAAGAAAAGAAATGGCGTTGCAAGCCCAAAGAAAAAAAAATGCTACCAACATGGTGAAATAAAAGAAACTATAAATTCGAATTTTCAAACAAACAATATCTCTATATATATATATATATATATATATATATATATATATATATATATATATATATATATATATATATATATATATATATATATATATATATATATATATATATATATATCGACTGGTGAAAGGCAAGTGACAATTTTGCGAAATTCGGTTTTTTATGGGCATTTTTACATTATGCACTGCATGCACTGCTCTATGGAATGGCAAAACGGCATATTCGTACAGTTGCGGGAAATACTAATTTCACTTTGAAATAATTGCCTATTGTCTTTCCTATTTCTCCATTGCAGTTTGGTCTCTTTTGAAAAAATTAAATAATTTTAGAAGAGCAAAAGGGCACACACAAGTGATTTAATTTGAAAAATCTTGCCCCTAGTTGAACAAACCGTCGCACATATCTGTGGAGCCATATTTATTATCCTATTTCCCTGAAAACATTTTGAATTGTATTCCACTTTTTTTGGCATGAAAATCTTCAATCGGCTTTTTCTCAAAACTCACTTGTGCCCTTTTGGCTTTCACCAGTCGATATATATATATATATATATATATATATATATATATATATATATATATATTCTTCGATTGCCTAATATTTCTTCAAATTCGTGGGTAAAGTTGGAGGCAATTATAATTTGTGTCTTAAATCTATTTACTATAGTATCCAAAATTGATATGTGATCACT
Source organism: Thereva unica (assembly GCA_949987705.1). Classification (NCBI taxonomy): domain Eukaryota; kingdom Metazoa; phylum Arthropoda; class Insecta; order Diptera; family Therevidae; genus Thereva; species Thereva unica. The sequence goes on from OX465281.1 coordinate 99,836,765, forward strand.
TTGTTCCTCTTGTTGTGAATGAATTCTGGGTTGAACAGAAATATTATCATTAACCTCATTTTCGTCGTCCATGGAGGTTGGATCGGAATTATTCTTTTCTGAAGGGGTTCTTCCTTCGTTAAGACTGATTGCTTCCGTTAATCTATTTATTTCATGTTCGGTATTAATTCTACTAAGAAAATCTGCAATTTTATTTTCTTTGCCTTTTAAATATTCAATTTTAATGTTGTATTCGCCTAGGGATAGAATCCATCTTTGTAGTCTTGGGTTTAAATCTTTTCCTAAATATTTAGTATGTAGCCATTTTAAAGCTTGGTGGTCAGTCTGTAGCTCGAATTCTTTACCGTAGAGATAGGGACGAAAATATTTAACTGCCCATATAACTGCTAATAGTTCTTTTTCTGTGGTGCTGCATCTGATTTCGTGGGAGTTTAAAGTTCTACTGGCATAGGCAATTGGGTGATTGTCTTGTAGTAGTACGGCTCCTAAAGGGTACTGGTGGCTTGCGTCAGTATTTAGCTTAAAGGGTTTGGAAAAATCCGGGTATTTCAAAATTGGGTGAGATGTTATTAAAGTTTTCAACTGTTCAAAGGCGTTCACATAAGAAGGGTCTAATTTATTAATTTGGCTATTTTTCTTTAAATATTTCATGAGTGGCTGGGCTATTTTGGCATAGTCTTTTATAAATTTTCTATAAAAACCGGTTATGCCTAAAAATGATTTGATTTGTTTTTGTGTCGTGGGGAGTTTTAGTTCTATAATATCTTCTATTTTCTTGGGGTTAGGTTTTATTCCATTTGTGGTCAGTATGTGCCCTAGATATTCTGTTTCTTTGCAGAAAAAATTGCACTTGTCTATTTGTATTTTAAGGTTAGCTTGGCACAATTTACTGAAAATGGTTTTTATGTTTATTAAATGTTCCTGCATCGACGTACTAAAAATTAAAATATCGTCAAGATATACAACACATATCTTGTTAATATACTCTCTCAACACTGAGTTAATAAGCCGTTGGAAAGTTGCTGGGACATTTTTTTGGGACCGACCTAATTTATATAGAATGCTGTCTATGTGGGGTATAGGAAACTTGTCATCTATCGTAATTTCATTAAGTTTCCTATAGTCTATTACTATACGCCATTTTTTTGTGTTGGAATTGTCCGTTATTTTTGGAACGATCCAAAGGGGGGAATTGTAGGGCGAGTTAGATTCTCTAATTATTCCCTGACGTAGCATATCTTGTATTTGGGCTTCTATCTCTTTTTCGTGTATCTGAGGATACCGATATATTTTGCAATAAATAGAGTTTTCTTGCTTTAATCTTATTTCGTGTTTAATTTCGTGGGTAAAGGTCAAATGATCACCTTCATTAAAAAATAGGTCTTTGTTATTTACTAATAATTCTTTTAGATACGTTTTTTTTTGAAGCGAAGCTTCTTTTCTCGCGTTGTATTATATATATGTAGATATACATACTATTTTGTTTCCCTAGAGTGAAATGAAACAGTGACTCACCATCGTCACGAAATATGTATGCACATACACCACGCCTGTATACACATACTTCTGTACAATATCAAAGCCTTCTCCGAGCTGTCAAAATCGTAGTAAAAAGGGAAGCAAGTGTTTCGTGCGTGAAGTGTCGTGCCAATTCATTAATAATAATAGTTTTTACGTTCAAAACAAAAAGTGCCGCGAGGGTTTATAGAAAATAGTTAATTACGTGCAAAAGTGCTAAGAGTGCCGTAACGTTTCATTACAATTAGTTTTTTACGTGCACTTTTGCACTTAAAAACCCTCTGCACATTTTGAACTTTTGAAATTGTTTTTAATTTTTTAAAATCTGTGTGATGTGAAATATTAAATATTTGGTGCAGTTTATATTAATTAAAAAAAATTTTGTTTAAATATGTTTCTTTCAATATTCGGACTCAAAACAAAAATTTTGTAATTTTGTGAATATATGTTCATTTTAATATCATGTAAAAATAAAATGTTTGTTTTTGTAAATATGTTTGAACAAATAAAATGTCTGTATTTTTGTAAATATGTATGTTTATTTTAATATTCTGTACAAATAAAATAGTGTTTTTTTTGTTAATATGTTTTTTGGAAAAATTAACTATGTATGCAAAATTTTAAAGTTATATTAAAATCATAAAAATGATAGTTCTTTATATTTTAAATATAAGCTTCGCTTCTGTCGGCCAATCCCGCGACTGCTACATGTTTTTTTTTCACAGCTCAAGTGGTTCTGATTGATTTTATTAAAAATTTCATCTTTTACACTGTTAATAGGTTCTAGGTGATTCGCTTGAGCGATTTCACTGGGATAATGAAGGTTTTCGAAGGGGATTTTATGTTCAGAGAAGATTTCTAGACATTAGTTGTCGGTATCGACTTTTGATCGGAATGGAGTTAGGAAGTTCATGTCTATAATTGCTTCATATTTTCTGCTCTTAAGAGGAAAAACTTTCCATTCCAATGTCCCTTTTCTAACCAGTTCCTTAGGGATGGGTGTAATCATTTTATATGTCATATAGGTGGGACCTCCTATTGAATCATATATGAGGGGTTTTTGAAATTTGAAAATTTTATAGGGTAAAACATTTGGTTTTATAAGGCTAGTATCTGATCCTGTGTCCAATAAACAATTTATTGATATGTTATTGAATGTTAATTTTATAATTGGTGTCTTATTTTCCGAGGCTTTTCTGTAAAATTTACTTCAGAGTTCATATTGGTTTTTGCATTAATATTATCTACTTCCATGGGTTCTGTTCTGTCATTTCGGTACAGCCCTGATCTATTTTGTTTTCTGAATTGTCCTGAGTTTCTATAATTTTTATTGTTTTGGGTGAAGTTAGGTCTTGGGAAATTTTGAAAAAATTTTGTACGGACTTTGAACGTTATTAAAAAATTTGTTTCGATTTTGACCGTTTATTTTTACTTCATCACTCTTATTATGTGGTAACTTTCTATCGAATTTGTCGGTCTTATGAATTTTAAATTCTTTTTTTATCACTTCATCACTTAAATAAACTTCTGATTGACAAAGAGAATTATCTAGTTCAAATAAAGATTTTGTTTGATCTATTTGGATTTGTAGCATTGGCACTAATTTTGATTTTAATATCTGTACTAATTCCCTATCAATTGATTCATAAGTAAAACTATTCATACTATTAAAATCACAAATTTCACTCGTTTCAGCCTTAATATTATTTAATTTATTAAATAAATCTTTTAAATTGTGTACCTTGATTGCCTTGGCATGAAAAAGTAATTGATGAATTGTCTGCTTCGGTTGAAATCTCAGCGTTAATGTTTTCACCACAGTGCACCAGTTCCTCTGATCTTCTGGAATTTCCAAAATGGTGTTCCTTGCTTTTCCAATAATTTTAGTGTTGATAACTTTCCTAAGGCAGTATTGTTTTAGTTGAAAATTCTGTCCTCCACAAAGTGCTTCAACATCCTCCACAGTTTTAAGGAATGACCTCAACTTGTACGAATCTTCTCCAGAAAACGGTGGGATTTCGTTAAAATTCCTGATGATTTGATCTGCTGTTAGTTCGAATTTCGTAGTATTGATTTGATTGAGTTTGGCATCTTGGTCTATCAATTTTTATGTGAGTAAAGCCACTTGAGCTGTAAGCTCTTCTATCGTCGCCATTTCTAAGTTTCGATTTCGATCGAAAGCTTGGTTGCGTTTTTCACTTATTTTGATCACTGTGTCTTCGCAAAATTAATATTAAATCTTACTATGTTTCACTGATCACTTTTACTTGGTTCTTTTCACTGGATATTCTTCTTAAGAAAAACAAATCCGGTTCGACTGCGCCAGTTATTTTCTTTAATTATTCTTTTGAGTCAAAATTTCTTAAGCGGGCCACTAAAAATCGACTATTAGATTTTAATATATCTATTAACATATTTTGGTAGCTTTATAGGTTAAAAGTAATACCCTAAAACGGTTTTTCAAAATTTGAATTTTTCAAAAATTTATGTGCGATTTAAAATTTCGGGTACTTTTTTTTTAAAATTACAATATCTCAGCGAATAATTACTGGATTTCAATGAAAATTGGACTGTATGTTAAGAAACAGAAGAGGAACAAAAAAAAAGAATTCACATAAAAAAAAATATATAATTTGTTTATAAATAATTAATTTTACAATAAACAAATGGTAATTTAACTAACTTCTCGGTGCTGTAGGAGAAATTTTTTTTCCAAAAAATATTCGTTAAACTATCAACTAAATGACTGCTCAAAAAAATTTTAGTACTCTCACACGCAATACGCGTTGCTTGCATTTGAGGAGCTCGGGAGATAGTCCATGGAATTGGTACTTTAACATTGCAAAAATGCAGGACAAGATATTATTTTTGGGATGTGTACCCCCCCCCCACCCATTTGGCCGCCATCTTGGAAAAGGTGTGCAAATGGGTTTTCCACTATATCTCCGAAACGATACATCTTACAGAAAATTTGCAAGGACACTTTTTGTTTAGAATTAAATTATTTACAATTTTGTGGTAAAATGAATAATTAAGAAGGGTATTACTTTTAACCTATAAAGCTACCAAAATATGTTAATAGATATATTAAAATCTAATAGTCGATTTTTAGTGGCCCGCTTAAGAAATTTTGACTCTTTCCTATTTTTATTTGAATAAAAAAAAACAACAAAGCTAATAGTGACAACACTGAACTTTATTTTAATTAATAAAAATCACTAAGCTACTTTTATAACTTGTAAAGTTAAAATTAATAAAATAGGAGGATTCTTCAGAATCCAACCGACGGGTTTTAAGAATAATCGAAAACTAAAGTTTTAAAAATATTACATTTAAAAAAATCTTTCAAAATCGGAACTCTTCTTCCTTCATTGACGACTACCTACTCTTGAGAAATATGAAGTAGGGCTTTAAACGAAAATTCTAATATTTTTTATTGTTTTTTATTATGTTACGCAAATATGTAGGTATATATATTCATATTTTGAAATAGTTTACTCAATTTACTCTACAAGCAATAATAAAATCAATATAAATCAATAACTAGAATTTTGTTCAAAAAAAAACTTATTTAATTTCTCTCAAAATAAAAAAAACACGATGCTAAATTTCCCATTAAATCTCTCTTCCCATTCATTAATTTCTTCATTCATAAATTTCATCCACCAAGAAATCATCGTAGTTTCAGCCCACCCACCCCCTTCCAAAACAAAACAAAAGGAATACCCGTGCAGAAATCTATTTTTAGATCCGAAACTTTTGGCTTTTTTTCCAACATGCGTGAAGGGCTTTGAAATGCTTTTTTAAATTCAGGCGCAAACCTGCTTTTTTTTCAATTTCTTCTAAAAAATAACAAAATTAAAAAATGTGTCTATTTTCTGATTATTATGCACTAATAAAGAAATATTATTATTTATATTATTAAACTAATGTTGAAAACCCATCCCCATTGATTTTAGAGGTTTAAAACAAAAATTTCTATCACTAAAACTTAAATCGGTACAACTATCGCCATCTAACAAGACAACCTGAAAGATGTTTGTCCATATCTACATTGATTATCTATAAGTAGATACGTAACCTTGTTTGCGGGCTTTGGACATAGATGGCCTTACTTACACTGATTTCAAAAATCCATGTTAAAACTGAGACTCAAGAGCTTTCGAAATATATAAAAGCTGTCTATCGGTTTCGCTGCTTATGTACATTGAACTTTTGAATTCATGTATATAGCGATCGCATGAATTGGGGTACTTGCGATTGCGCCTGCCATTCTTTGAGACAAAATTTTCGGAATTTTTGTTGTTGTGTTGTTTAAAAACGATTTTTCAGGTTTAGGGAAAAATTTAGTCGTGGAAGATTTTTATTTTTTTTTTTTTGTTTTTTTATGAAATCATATTTTTTTGTCTGCAGGTGGAGGATACGGTGCCGCAAATTTTAATTTCTGCTTTGTACAGAATATAAATTTTTTTCTATTTTCGACCAAAAGTTGAGCCTGAGAAAATTTCAGTAAAAAGTTTTAAATTACATAGAAGAGGTTTTTATCATATAGTATCCCAGGCAATGAAGCATTTTGCCTCATCATTAAGATTTGATGTTTAATGATATGGAAAAAGTAAAATCTTTCTTTATGTAAAACCATTCCATGCTAAACTGTCGCACTTTACTCCAAAAGAATATTTTAAAATTTATAACGCACCAGGAATTGTAAGTGCTTTATAAATATAATAAGTCTTGTGCACTCTCTTCCACACCACCTAAGAGGTCGAGTACAGGGCGCGTATTTTATATCGTGGTGTCCCCAGTAGGCATAATTCACGGCTTTCAGTCAAAACGATCCTTTCGCATTCAGGCATTGCTTTGGATTTAGGACCTTGGCTATAATGATAGATCCACATAAATATATCATCCTGGAACTGTAAAACAATTGAATCCTTCTTTCCAAAATTTACAGACAGCATAACAGGGACGGGCTGAAGTGTACTATAAACCGGCTTTACTTAGTATTAACTGGTTTTGTTAATATTCATCCTCTCATCTTTACAATTTTTCCGCAACTGCTTGTACAGGGTCTGTCACGTATGCTAGGACTCCTAATAGTTTGGCGCTATAAAATTTGTAAATAGAGTATTACAAACAACCTATATGTAACAAATCAAAGGCTCCCAGTAGGAAAACTAGCGAGGGGTTACTCAGGTAACCCAAGAATTCATTAATGATTTGTGTAACCGCTTACATGGTAATTGAAAAATTCTACTGCAAATTTAGTAAAATGGAGGTCTTTACATTGTAATGGCTAGGTAAGCGACTAGGTAATGACTTGTGAAATACTTTCGTTGGAAATGTGATGTGCTTTTATTATTCTTTGTCTTGTCGAAGCCTCTCTTCTTGAGTTTATTCCGTCCTCCAAATTCGTTCGGTGTGGATCGTGCAGTGCAGTCAAAAAGATATCTTGCTAGTAAAATTCTCACCAAATGTAGCTGAAATGCAATGGTAATTTTGGATAGTAATGTTTTTAATGCTAAAAAGGGTAGCCAGAATTTTATTCTGCGTGCCATACATGGTAATCTATGTATTCACTTAATACACTTCACCTCTGAAATAAGTCCTCGTTTGTAATGCCTACAGTAAGTACTTACCGCCATAGGACATCCCTATGTAACAGTAAGCTATTATTTCATCACAAAGGTAATGGGTCCATCTCATTATCACCTCGCTTACCTAGCCATTACATTTCCCGCTGGGTTGTAAAAACGGAGTTTTATCGGATCAGTTTTATCCCGTAAACTGTGCACTGTGAACTGTTTCCTGTGTAGATCAACAAATTACTTGCTAAACATACAACATTCTATCGCCACTATTTCAGTACCATCGAAATTAACCCTCTCCGGCCTGCACGGCAATCTTATTCCCTCAGCATCAAATTAGATAACTCGTCTCACTCCTTCCACCTGGAGCCCTCTTTTCGTGCACTCTACAAAATAGGAATTCGTTTCTAAAAAGAACAACGGGATTCTGGAAGAATCGGTTAGTATAGCTCCTACAACATCCAAGAATTCAAACGCAGAATTCCTCGTCAATTCTACCTCCCAAAGATCATAATGGTTAACCTATTCCACCCTTGTACTAATCTTACTGCAAGGCAATGAGCCATGATATGACAAACTAAATAATGGACTATAGTTTGGGAAATTTGTTCAAAAATCGTACAACATTTTTCAAGTTTTTTTTTGATTTTAATTTGATTCAAGGGTGGATTCACCGCATTGAGGTTAAATCAATTTTCCAATTTATTTTTGATATTATTTCATCAAAAATAAAATTTAAACACATAAAAATATTTGAATCATTTTTCAAATACAACCTGTATCTAGGGGTGGTTGAAAATGACTTATTTCTTCTTAATAATACCAAGCAACCAACCTGCAATCCGGTAGCAGCAACAATTACCCAAAACGTAGAAAAAAGCTGCTGTATAAAGTTTATTTTTAAAATATTACTTCCCTTTAGTTTTATCCCCTTAATGCTTGATAAAATTTGGCTAGATTAAATAAAAATCAACCACCTTCGCAAATAAATATAAAAAAGAGTGCATTTAATTTGATTATGATAATTATCCTTAAAAAATAAATGGTTAAAAAAAATTTTAAAAAAAAATTCTTTTCATTAATTAAAAAATGTACTGAAAAGTAAAAAATAAAAAATATTTTAAAGAAAGCGTGAAATTTCAATTTTAATGAAAAAGTTAATTAAAAGAATGGCGCATTTTTCATCAATAATTGAAAATATAACTGTAAATCGCGTGAGATTTATAATAACCTTCAATTTTTTGCTTTGTTAATTTCAAATTCTAACAAAATTTTTTGATGAAAAATGCGCCATTCTTTTAATTAACTTTTTCATTAAAATTGAAATTTCACGCTTTCTTTAAAATATTTTTTATTTTTTACTTTTCAGTACATTTTTTAATTAATGAAAAGAATTTTTTTTTAAAATTTTTTTTAACCATTTATTTTATTTTCTACTTTTAGTTTATTATATGTATTCCGCCATTTTATGATGGCAATTCTATTAGATTTAAAATTACGTCACACAGTTTACTGTATTCATTTGATACCCATGTCGTGGGCTCGGTGGAACATAATTGCAAAAACGGCCGCCATCTCGGAACCGTCTTCTTGATTTTTTTACAAAAAGGTCAGATTGCATTTAGTACTTATACATGATGAGTTGAACTCAAGTTGAACCCAAGTCTAACTACATGTAAACGGGAGTCGAGTTGGGTTCAGGTTGACTGAACTCGACTCAGCTCTGCTACCTGGGTTTAGTTGAAATTATGCATACGGACATGAGTTCAGTATTTGAGTAGTTGAATTTAGTTGACAGCAGCATCTCTGTGTTTGTTTGTGATTTTTTGTAACGTGCATTGCTTCTTTATTATCAACTCACCCTTAACTCAACTATTCATCTCATCATTCATACACATTAACCACCCGAACTACGAGTGTGTGCAAAATTGGAAGTTGATCGGTTATATTTTCTACTTTTTAGTCTATTATAAGCTTTCCGCAATTTAGTGTTGGCCGCCATTTTGAATTTGGAATGACGCCACATAGCTTATTGTGTTCTACCTGTCATATCCTTTCATTTGATACCCATGTCAGAGTGCCGCGGAGCACAATTTCAAAAATCGGGCGCCATTTTGGAACCGCCATCTTGATATTTTTACAAAATGGCCAGATTGCATTGTCATCCAAACTAAACGTGTATGCAAAATTTCAGCTCTATCCGAAACCGGGAAGTGGGTCAAATTTAACTTCCAAGATTTGACGACAAACAGTGTAAGTGTTGGCCGCCATTTTGAATTTGTAATGACGCCACATAGCTTATTGTGTTCTACCTGTCATATCCTTTCATTTGATACCCATGTCAGAGGGCCGGTACAATTTCAAAAATCGGGCGCCATTTTGGAACCGCTATCTTGATATTTTTACAAAATGGCCAGATTGCATTGTCATCCAAACTAAACGTGTATGCAAAATTTCAGCTCTATCCGAAACCGGGAAGTGGGTCAAATTTAACTACCAAGATTTGACGACAAACAGTGTAAGTGTTGGCCGCCATTTTGAATTTGGAATGACGCCACATAGCTTATTGTGTTCTACCTGTCATATCCTTTCATTTGATACCCATGTCAGAGGGCCGCGGAGCACAATTTCAAAAATCGGGCGCCTTTTTGGAACCGCCATCTTGATATATTTACAAAATGGCCAGATTGCATTGTCATCCAAACTAAACGTGTATGCAAAATTTCAGCTCTATCCGAAACCGGGAAGTGGGTGAAATTTAACTTCCAAGATTTGACGACAAACAGTGTAAGTGTTGGCCGCTATTTTGAATTTGGAATGACGCCACATAGCTTATTGTGTTTTACCTGTCATATCCTTTCATTTGATACCCATATCAGAGGGCCGCGGAGCACAATATCAAAAATCGGGCGCCATTTTGGAACCGCCATCTTGATATTTTTACAAAATGGCCAGATTGCATTGTCATCCAAACTAAACGTGTATGCAAAATTTCAGCTCTATCTGTTCCGTCCGTCACAAGGACAGCCACGAGCCAAAAAAATATTCCCGTAAAAAAATCAAAATACACAAATTCTAAAAGTAGCAAAATCCCGTCGGCAAATTCACGAATCGGAAAACCAACAGAGGCATCAATACAGTGAGAAACACGTTCCACAAAGAACACGTATCTCTCAACACTTAAAAATGGACTCCTCCTCCCAAAAACGCCTTCCGTCATCAGACAAGTTGCCATCACTGGGATAAATAGGAATCGGTTATCAAAGGAAAGGACAACAAATACCATGTGCCAACAAACCTATGTGTTCGAAAGAGACGACCAGCTGTTCAAGCGACTACATGAACCGAAAATATTCGCCAAACCAAGGTTCCCCACCAATTTTCATTGTCAAAATTGCAAATAAATACCGACAGACGGCCAACATCAGATCAGATCACTTCAGATCTTCAAGTGCGCTTTGAGCTTGGAGATAATCAGCAAAATCGAGCTTTGAGATTTATGCTAAGAGTGATTTCGATCATCATTAAAGGGATTGAGCTTGAAATCCTTTTATTGCATCCAGAATTTCAATCATCATTAAAGGGATTGAGCTTGAAATCCTTTTATCACATCCAGAATCCACACTGACGAGAGTGAGTCAGTGCATCAGAGGAAAAACCGAGTTGAAGGTTTTTCGTTCTCAGCCAAGACGAGATCCGCTGACGAGCTTTGAGTCAGCATCTCCACCACAGCGGTTGTGGTCCAACATAGATTGGCAGCAATCAATCCACGAGACGCCGTGTACATACACCACTCGCCGCAGCAGTTCGACATACAAACTGAGCGACGCAGCAAGCAGCCAGAGAAAGCGCGGAATCCAAAGGAGACGTGAAGTAATTCCCTACAACATAAATTAATAATCTTGAATTAAAATTAGAAATTAAGCTATTAGTGTTAACCAAATAAAGAATAATTTATTAGTGAAAGGTTTATTTTTATATTGAATCACATCCTTCCGGCACCTCTTCTTTATATTCGGAATTTATATTGGTAATTCTGAACATTGGTCCTTCGAGCCGGATATGTGATTCAAATAAGATAAATCAAAATGGATGCTTTAATAATTCAGCAATCCGAAGTTCGTAATAAACTCGAGAAATCATATAGGAATTATCTGAAGGATGGGCCTTCCAGGAAAACAGAGCAATACTTTCTGAAGAGGCTCAAAACGCTCGACGACGACTGGATGGAATTCAAAGATAACCATCGGCAGATTACGTCAATCAAGACAGCGAAGGATGAAAAGGAACAGCTGTACTACAAGGAAGACTGGTATGCAGATACAGAAAATACTGTTACGTTTTTACGGCTTAACGAATTCGTAGGATTAATTAAGGAATACACTTTTTAATTATCCACAATAATTTATTTATTACAAACCAAACACAATTTAAAAATAAACACAATTCTTAGAGTTCACTATAATCACTAGCAAATTTAATATTTCGCACTATTTAATTCTAATTATCGCTTTTTATTTCACTATAAATCACCACTTTTCACTTTGGAACACTTGTATCGCCTTTATAATCAAAACTGACTCGATAGCGGCTGCCAGGCGCTTTTATAAAGGCAGCTCCACCTTTGTCTACTTTCTGGAACCTTCGTTTTCTGGTTCCTTGTGGTAGGTTCTTTTATTTCCTTAAGTTTCGACCAGCTTGAAGTTGTCTTCGCTTATCGCTCGTTAGTTTAGTACATAAATTCTTAATTCAGACAACAACCGAAAATCGTTGATTCATCCTCTCGACAAACAGATGGCGCATAATCATCGCAATACATATATCGACATATACTGTAAAATCCAGGAAGATTACGATAAAACTCTGCATTGGCCAGATTGCATTGTCATCCAAACTAAACGTGTATGCAAAATTTCAGCTCTATCCGAAACCGGGAAGTGGGTCAAATTTAACTACCAAGATTTGACGACAAACAGTGTAAGTGTTGGCCGCCATTTTGAATTTGGAATGACGCCACATAGCTTATTGTGTTCTACCTGTCATATCCTTTCATTTGATACCCATGTCAGAGGGCCGCGGAGCACAATTTCAAAAATCGGGCGCCTTTTTGGAACCGCCATCTTGATATATTTACAAAATGGCCAGATTGCATTGTCATCCAAACTAAACGTGTATGCAAAATTTCAGCTCTATCCGAAACCGGGAAGTGGGTGAAATTTAACTTCCAAGATTTGACGACAAACAGTGTAAGTGTTGGCCGCCATTTTGAATTTGGAATGACGCCACATAGCTTATTGTGTTTTACCTGTCATATCCTTTCATTTGATACCCATATCAGAGGGCCGCGGAGCACAATATCAAAAATCGGGCGCCATTTTGGAACCGCCATCTTGATATTTTTACAAAATGGCCAGATTGCATTGTCATCCAAACTAAACGTGTATGCAAAATTTCAGCTCTATCTGTTCCGTCCGTCACAAGGACAGCCACGAGCCAAAAAAATATTCCCGTAAAAAAATCAAAATACACAAATTCTAAAAGTAGCAAAATCCCGTCGGCAAATTCACGAATCGGAAAACCAACAGAGGCATCAATACAGTGAGAAACACGTTCCACAAAGAACACGTATCTCTCAACACTTAAAAATGGACTCCTCCTCCCAAAAACGCCTTCCGTCATCAGACAAGTTGCCATCACTGGGATAAATAGGAATCGGTTATCAAAGGAAAGGACAACAAATACCATGTGCCAACAAACCTATGTGTTCGAAAGAGACGACCAGCTGTTCAAGCGACTACATGAACCGAAAATATTCGCCAAACCAAGGTTCCCCACCAATTTTCATTGTCAAAATTGCAAATAAATACCGACAGACGGCCAACATCAGATCAGATCACTTCAGATCTTCAAGTGCGCTTTGAGCTTGGAGATAATCAGCAAAATCGAGCTTTGAGATTTATGCTAAGAGTGATTTCGATCATCATTAAAGGGATTGAGCTTGAAATCCTTTTATTGCATCCAGAATTTCAATCATCATTAAAGGGATTGAGCTTGAAATCCTTTTATCACATCCAGAATCCACACTGACGAGAGTGAGTCAGTGCATCAGAGGAAAAACCGAGTTGAAGGTTTTTCGTTCTCAGCCAAGACGAGATCCGCTGACGAGCTTTGAGTCAGCATCTCCACCACAGCGGTTGTGGTCCAACATAGATTGGCAGCAATCAATCCACGAGACGCCGTGTACATACACCACTCGCCGCAGCAGTTCGACATACAAACTGAGCGACGCAGCAAGCAGCCAGAGAAAGCGCGGAATCCAAAGGAGACGTGAAGTAATTCCCTACAACATAAATTAATAATCTTGAATTAAAATTAGAAATTAAGCTATTAGTGTTAACCAAATAAAGAATAATTTATTAGTGAAAGGTTTATTTTTATATTGAATCACATCCTTCCGGCACCTCTTCTTTATATTCGGAATTTATATTGGTAATTCTGAACACTATCCGAAACCGGGAAGTGGGTCAAATTTAACTTCCAAGATTTGACGACAAACAGTGTAAGTGTTGGCCGCCATTTTGAATTTGGAATGACGCCACATAGCTTATTGTGTTCTACCTGTCATATCCTTTCATTTGATACCCATGTCAGAGGGCCGCGGAGCACAGTTTCAAAAATCGGGTTACATTTTGGAACCGCCATCTTGATATTTTTACAAAATGGCCAGATTGCATTGTCATCCAAACTTAACGTGTATGCAAAATTTCAACTCTATCCGAAACCGGGAAGTGGGTCAAATTTAACTTCCAAGATTTGACGACAAACAGTGTAAGTGTTGGCCGCCATTTTGATTTTCGAATGACGCCACATAGCTTATTGTGTTCTACCTGTCATATCCTTTCATTTGATACCCATGTCAGAGGGCCGCGGAGCACAATTTAAAAAATTGGGCGCCATTTTGGAACCGCCATCTTGATATTTTTACAAAATGGCCAGATTGCATTGTCATCCAAACTAAACGTGTATGCAAAATTTCAGCTCTATCCGAAACCGGGAAGTGGGTCAAATTTAACTTCCAAGATTTGACGACAAACAGTGTAAGTGTTGGCCGCCATTTTGAATTTGGAATGACGCCACATAGCTTATTGCGTTCTACCTGTCATATCCTTTCATTTGATACCCATGTCAGAGGGCCGCGGAGCACAATTTCAAAAATCGGGCGCCATTTTAGAACCGCCATCTTGATATTTTTACAAAATGGCCAGATTGCATTGTCATCCAAACTAAACGTGTATGCAAAATTTCAGCTCTATCCGAAACCGGGAAGTGGGTGAAATTTAACTTCCAAGATTTTACGACAAACAGTGTAAGTGTTGGCCGCCATTTTGAATTTGGAATGACGCCACATAGCTTATTGTGTTCTACCTGTCATATCCTTTCATTTGATACCCATGTCAGAGGGCCGCGGAGCACAATTTCAAAAATTGGGCGCCATTTTGGAACCGCCATCTTGATATTTTTACAAAATGGCCAGATTGCATTGTCATCCAAACTAAACGTATATGCAAAATTTCAGCTCTATCCGAAACCGGGAAGTGGGTCGAATTTAACTTCCAAGATTTGACGACAAACAGTGGCACAATTTCAAAAATCGGGCGCCATTTTGGAACCGCCATCTGGATATTTTTACAAAATGGCCAGATTGCATTGTCATCCAAACTAAACGTGTATGCAAAATTTCAGCTCTATCCGAAACCGGGAAGTGGGTCAAATTTAACTTCCAAGATTTGACGACAAACAGTGTAAGTTAAATAAAAGAATTTAAAAAGGGGTATATTTTATATTTATAAGGGTGACAAACATATTTTATTGCAGTCCTAAAATTTCCTGCTGATTTTCATAATCAGCCACCAAAAAACATGAAGAGAAATGGCCTCGACTCCCAGATCCGGCGGCGCGGAAGTGAGTGCGGATTTGACACTTTGCGATTCTCAAATCCGCAGTCCCGGATTCAATTAAATCAAAAATTCGGAATGAAGACTCACGATAATGAAATACCTGATGTCGGATTATCTTAGGCGCATTTGTGGTTTCGAATCCGCAGAAAATTTGTTGCGGATCACACTTTTAAAGCGCGGAAAATATCAAAGAGAGATTCGCGGTTGTGGATTTGAGAATCGCAAAGGCTCAAATCCGCACTCACTTCCGCGCCGCGCCGGATCTGGGAATCGAGGCCATAGTTTCAAAACGGTGTTTCGACACCCCTCCCCTCCCATTCCTTTGCGTTGCAAATGGACTTTTCGCTAACTAATGCAAAAGAGTCTCATAAAATCAAAAAGTCCGAAAACTGAAAAATCATGAGATTCGATATCTCAAATTTGTATACGGCACCGCGCCCCAGCCAAAATAAATTCAACTTCATTTTAATGTTCCAAGAAAATACCTTCTTATGTACACTTTATTTCCATCATCGATAACCCTCAGCTTTTTTATTATGTATTATCGAAACTCCAAGCCAAAGCTTCCAAATCTTGCAAGTTTTACCGAAAGCACAAACCGCAAAAAGAAAACAGACGCTAGCGCCGCCAAACATCAACACCCGCCATCCTCGCAGGTCCCATGATTACGCATCTACTTATAGATAATCAATGATATCTACTTACTCTATAATCAATGTGCATACTTTACTTTCGCGGGTTGGCATGCTGCATACTTTCAGGTGTCGGAAAGACGTAATTTAAAAATAAAAACAACAGGCAAGTGATGAGAGCAAATTTATAACAAATAATTGATTTTTTAGAAACATATTTATTATTTTCTAGCGAGGATTTCGTGTAACAGTGCAAAAAATAACACGTAACTTCCGTTTAATTTCGTCTTTCATCGGCATCGAAATAGGCGCTACATGAAATTTCCCTTGTCGTTTTTTTAATGAACTCAAAGCTCTCAAAACCCAGTTCATTAAAAAAACACGGCTAATATTATTAAACTAATGTTGTAAACCCATTCCCATTAATTTTAGAGGTTTACAACAGAAATTCGCAGCTTAAAACTTAAATCAGTGTAACTATTGCCATCTAACAAGATAACCTGAAAGATGTTTGTCCATATCTACTTATTCTATAATGTAACTTAATATTTATTCAAATTTATTAATTATAATGCAGGATGTTTAACAATAATAAAAAATAAAAAGATAACTTCACACTCGCACTGACAACCATTCCCGTCGACGTCCCAACAGAAAGAGGAAGATAATAAAAGGGAACATTCTGAAGTTATGTATGCTGGTTTCTGCGTTGGCTACTGGCTGGCGCTACTGTCGGCATAGGGCGCCTCTTTTCAGTAACAGTTCGGCCAATCTGACTCACACAATCGTCCTCGATTTCGTCGTCTGATGAGTAGTCCTCGCTTTCTGATAAATCTTCTTGGTCCAAGTTTCCACACCATAGCTTTAAGCTATCTGAAGCGTAAACGGAATGGAATCGTCGCTGAGATCTTTGTATACCTGGAATATCTGTGATTATATAGCGGTCGTGTCCCAAGTCTTTTGCCACCATATACGGTCCCTTATATTTTGCATCCAGTTTTCTCGATTCGCCTGTTGCAATTAGTGGTCGTATTATTAAGACTAGGTCGCCTTCGTTGTACTTGTAAGGTGTAGAATGTTTACTGTTGAAGCGGTCCGTTTGACGTCTTTGGGATTTCTCGATTGCGGTTGAAGCTTGATTTCGCAAAACGTCCACGCCGATTTTCTCTAGTTGGTTTTCATCATCATGAAGTGCCAATAATACCTTGTTGCCTAGCGGATCTCTTGGTTGGAATCCTAGCAGTAACTTATGCGGTGTCTGCTTGGTAGTGTCATTTATTGTCGAATTTATTCCCCACTGAATCGCTTGAAGATGGTCGTCCCATTTTCCTGTATCTTCTGACATTGTTGAAAGCGCATGTAAAATCGTCCTATTGCATCGTTCGATCTGACCGTTTGCTCTTGGGGTCCTGACTGCAGTTTGCACATGTTTAATGTTATTCACGTAGCAGTATTCTCTAAACATTTTTGAGGTAAAGGCTGTTCCTCGGTCCGTCACAATCCTCGTTGGTGATCCAAAATGTTTTGAGATTTCTCGTAGAACTTTAAGAACTGGCTTTGTGGATGCATTTGGTACGGCTCGGAAGATTACATATTTCGTGAATCCATCGACGATTCCTAGGATGTACGAATTCTTCTTATTGGATTTGGGGAAAGGTCCCAAATGGTCCATGTGTAACGTGTGCCATGGTACTGGTATTTTCTCGATACAGTGCAGTTCTCCTTCTGGTTTACCTGGTCTCTTTGTGTGATATGCACAGTCGATACATGCTGCTATGTAGCTTTTTACTTTTCGTCGCATTCTTGGGAACCAATAATCTTGTGCTAGTAGTTGAATCGTTCTAGAAACACCGAAATGTCCTATGTCGTCGTGGCAGGATTTAATGATTCTCCAAATTGCTGCTCTTGGTACTACCCATCGTAATTCTTCTCCAACCTTTTTATACAGGCGGTGTCGTTTCAAGGAATAATTTTTGTGTAATTGTTCTTCTTCGTGTGTAGTTGGTTTTCGTTTCAAAACGGTGATGATTGTGGCCAATTCGGAATCTTGCCGTTGCATCGTTGAGAGCCAATCGTCCTCGCTTATTTCGACGCTTAATACTTTCAGATCGGCAACATCACTATCCCTTGGCGATTCGTGGGGCTGCCTACTTAAAGCGTCAACATGTTGCATTTTTCTTCCTTGACGGTATACGATATCGAAGTCGTATTCCATCAATCGTAGAAACCATCGAGCAATCCTTGGTATTAAGATTTTCTTTTCCAACGTGGCCTTTAGTGATTCACAATCGGTGACCACTTTAAAATGCTTTCCTAGAAGATACGTTCGAAACCTATCGACTGACTCGACTACAGCTAGGGTTTCGAGTTCATAGCTGTGATAGTTACGTTCATGTGGTGACGTCTGCCGACTGTAATATGATACCGGCTTCAGCTCGCTATCAGAGTCTCGTTGCATTAGTACACCTGCTATTCCCATTCGGCTAGCATCGGTATGCAGTTCATGCGGCTTTGTTGGATCGTACAATGTTAACAATGGTCGAGTAGAGAGAACCTCTTTCAGCTTGTCGAATGAGTTTTGCTGCTGTTGTGTCCAGTTAAATTCCGTATCTTTTCTGGTTAGTAAGGTTAATGGTTGGGCAATGTAAGCGTGACGTGGTACAAACTTTCGGAAATAGCTCGTCAGGCCCAAAAACTGTCGAAGTTGGTGGATATTCTGTGGCTGACGAAAACATTTAACAGCTTCTATTTTTCTGTTGCTTGGACGTATTCCCCTGGGCGTTACATCGTAGCCTAAAAATTCAATTTGATTAGTAAAGAAGTATGATTTACTCAACTTAAGCGTAAGGCCTTCTCCGGATAAGATGGTAAGAAGTTCTCGGAGAGTCTTCATCCCATCAGCGAAATTTTCACACGGAATTAGCACATCGTCCATGTATACGATTAACTTTCCTCGTGGTAACTTGCGTTGAATCGTGTTCATTATTCGTTGAAAACAGGAAGGGGCGTTGGATAGTCCGAAGGGCATTCGTCGGAATTCGTATTCTCCATCAGAAGTCGTGAAAGCAGTATATTTTCGGGAACTCTCTGCGACTGGGATTTGATAATAACCCATAGCGAAATCTAGCTCGATGAAGTAGGCGCTTCCCTGGAGTTGGAGCAACAAGTCTTCTATAACGGGCAAGGGGTACTTGTCTTTTATTGTTACTTTATTTATGGGTCGGTAGTCCACGACCATGCGATCTTCACCATTCTTTTTCTTAACCAAAAGTGCTGGCGATGCGTAGGGCGAATTAGATTCTTGGATAATGTTGGATACAAGAAGTTCGTCCACGATGTTCTTCATGGCCATTTGTTGACAATATGCAAGACGATAAGGTCGCGCACAAATTGGATTATAATCGTTCAAACTGATTGCAAATTCATAAGAGACTGCGCACCCTAGTTCGTGTATATTCGTAGAGAAACACTTCCGGAATTCATTCACTAGTTTTAGTAATTGTTCGGTTTCTTTATTCGACAACGGACCACACTTAATGTCTTGAAGTCTAATTTCCGTAAATAAATTGTCATTATTAGCTTTGTTTTTACCGTTTTTAAGGGAATTTTCATCACTCGCTTCGCTACTACCGATAAGTTGAACTTTGTTTTGCGGAGGTTCACTAAGTATCAAGTTCCCATGATTTTCTTCTGCTTCGAGGACTGGACTATAATAAACTTAATAAACTATATAAACTATAATAAACAAACTTAATATTTATTCAAATTTATTAATTATAATGCAGGATGTTTAACAATAATAAAAAATAAAAAGATAACTTCACACTCGCGCTGACAACCATTCCCGTCGACGTCCCAACAGAAAGAGGAAGATAATAAAAGGGAACAGTCTGAAGTTATGTATGCTGGTTTCTGCGTTGGCTACTGGCTGGCGCTACTGTCGGCACAGGGCGCCTCTTTTCAGTAACAATAATCAATTTTTAGTACATAAATCATTAGTTCAGACATCAACCAGAGTTGTTACTGACAATCGTTGATTATGCTTTTTAACAGACAGATGGCGCATAAATCATCACAATATTTAATGTTTTGTGCGGTGATAGAATTAAAAGTGATTATATTGTGATGATTATGCGCCATCTGTTTGTCGAGAGGATGAATCAACGATTTTCGGTTGTTGTCTGAACTAAGAATTTATGTACTAAACTAACGAGCGATAAGCGAAGACAACTTCAAGCTGGTCGAAACTTAAGGAAATAAAAGAACATACCACAAGGAACCAGAAAACGAAGGTTCCAGAAAGTAGACAAAGGTGGAGCTGCCTATATAAAAGCGCCTGGCAGCCGCTATAGAGTCAGTTTTGATTATAAAGGCGATACAAGTGTTTTAAAGTGAGAACAGTGAAAAGTAGTGAAATAAAAAGCGATAATTAGAATTGAATAGTGCGAAATATTAAATTTGCTAGTGATTATAGTGAACTCTAAGAATTGTGTTTATTTTTAAATTGTGTTTGGTTTGTAATAAATAAGTTTTGTTTGGATAATTAAAAAGTGTATTTCTTAATTAATCCTTCGAATCCGTTAACCCGTAAAAACGTTACAATTGGTGTCAGAAGTGGGATTAATTAAGAGATAAGTGAAATAAGTGATCTTGAACCTCACCGATGTATCTACACCTTGACGTGGTGGTGAGGCTTGCGTGGTCCCGTTAGGACGACCTGACTAAGATAGATACTTAAAAGCAATGGATATAACAAAGGAAATTTGTACCCCAGGTGGTAAACCTGCAAGCCAGGGAAATCCACCCTCTACGGAGGTCGGCCTCACGGATTCTGGGGGAGGCCATCTATTGCTTACGAGGAACAGGGAAGTGGACGACTCGCATGTCAACGCAGTCACGCAGAGGTTTGGGCTAGGACAGCAAAGTGGACGGACGTGTGCTGTTCCGGTCCCAGTAAAACGCGCCGATAACGAAAAAAAAAACAAAAAGTGTGAAAAAAGTGCGGATTGTAACTAACAGAAAACGTGCACAAAAAACACTTAAAAAAACAAAAACAACAACAATAGTGAAATTAAAAACACGAGCGCAGTCTAACGCGAAGGCATCAATCACCCTTCACTAGACACGACCGGACCGACGAACGGCGCAAGTAAGTACCCTTGCTCCCTACCCTCTCTCAGACCCCGGACTTGCAGGTGCCGCGCCCAAAATCTGTCGGTCGATAAAATTTGCCCCGTTTCAAAAGGCATAACACTTTGACGCGGACAAATTTTATTGCCTCTGATGGATGCGGCAAGTGTAATTCCGGAAAATATCCCAAAGAATGTGGCGATTGGACCCGCGCAACCGAAGTCCCGTTACAAGTCAAGTTTTGGTATTGACTTTTGTAACATTCGTGGACTTCAAGCGAATTTCTCTTTTGTTGAGTGCCACTTATCTAATTACAAACCCCCAATCTTCGCACTTAGTGAAACCCAAATATCACCCGATAATGACTTAGGCTATTACCAGGTGTCGGGGTACACTTTAGTGCACAATCTCTCCCCCCATAGGGGTATTGCCATTTATGTTAGGGACGACGTGGCTTATTATAAAATACATTCAAGCACAACTTCAGATTTTAATTATCTTTGGATTAAAATCATTTTCCAAAGCCACGTCATATTCTTCTGCTTCCTTTACAGAAGCCCTAACATAAGTAACGAAGCCTCCACCTTATCTTTTGATAATATTTCCGAACAAATCTCGGGATTTTTGTCGTCCAATCCTGAGTGTGAAATCATCGTTGCGGGTGATTTCAATGTTCACAACGTTAAATGGCTGACTTACTCAAATGGCACCAGTATTTCTGGCAAGGACGTCGAGCTCTTTGCAGACATCAATAACTTGCATCAAATTGTGGATCATCCCACAAGAGTCCCTGATGTTGCTGATCAAGGAAGATATCTCCTTGATCTTTTTCTAACTTCTCATCCAGCGCGTTACTCCGTCGAAGTTGATTCACCTCTCGGCAATTCAGACCACTGCCTAATCAGTGCTAACTTCCCATTCGAATTTCCCACCCCTCCCAAACCAGTTCGAAGAACTGTATGGCATTATGGGAAGGCCAATTGGCAGGGGCTTATTAATTTTTTCCAGTCTACAGACTGGAATCTGTGTTTCCGGAATAGAAACGCCAACTCTGCCGCTATCCGTATCACCCGGATCATACAGGCAGGAATGCATTTGTTCATTCCCCATTCTACCAAATCTGTGAAGCCTAGGCCCAACAGATGGTTTAATCGGGAATGTATGAATGCAATCAAAACTAAAGAAGCCGCCTTCCGAGCGTACAAGAGCTTCTCGAGTGAATCGCTCCGTTTAGAGTACATACAACAAAGAAATTCTTGTAAAACCGCCATCAAGAAAGTCAAAACCTTATTTGACAACAAATTGAGAAGTAAACTCCTAAATGCAACCTCCGGTAGCAAAAACTTCTGGTCCTTGGTAAGTTCCATCAAGAAGAATTTCACTACAACTTCAACCCCGTCCTTTATTCACAATGAGAAGGTAATAGCAGACAGCAAATCCAAGGCCAATTTATTAGCATCTATGTTCGCTTCGAATTCTTCTTTACCCGAAACTGATGTGCTACCCCCTGTTTCCGAGCGTAACGCCCATTCAATGGACAGGGTTTTTTTCAGGACTCGAGAGGTGTACAGGTGCCTCAAAGAGCTCGATGCCAACAAATCCACTGGACCCGATAGTATACCCCCTATCGTCTTAAAACAATGCGCCTCACCTTTGGCTAAACCTCTGCGCAAATTATTTTCCCTGTCATATTTCTCCGGAGTTTATCCCGACTCTTGGAAACTTGCCCATGTTCAGCCCATACCGAAAAAAGGTGATTCCAGCGATCCCTCCAACTACCGCCCAATAGCAATTACTTCTATTCTCTCCAAAACCATGGAGACAATAATCAACAAAAAGCTTATGGGATATCTAGAATCCAATCTACTCATAAACGACAGACAGTATGGCTTCCGACGAAAAAGATCCACTGGCGATCTTTTAGTCTGTCTTACAGAACATCTCAGCCGTAGCCTGCATGGATCCGGTGAGTCTAGCCTGGTTGCTCTGGATATCTCCAAGGCTTTCGATAGAGTTTGGCACTCAGCCCTGTTAGCTAAACTCAAAGCTATTGGAGTTGACCCACTTCTACAGAAGTGGATTGAGAGTTTCCTTTCTGGCCGTTCAATCAAAGTGGTATTGGATGGCGTCAAATCCGCACCCCACACGATCTCTGCGGGGGTACCCCAGGGGTCAATTTTATCACCGGCCCTATTTCTCATATTTATAAATGGCCTTCTTTCAATCCGCTCCAACCCACTTCTCAGCTTCGCTGACGACGGTACTCTACGTTACTCGTACAGCTTCGATACAAGACAGACTCATGCCAGATCCTGTCTTGATGATCGCGAACTAATGTTCAACTCTATTAATAACGACATTGAACTTATTATAGAGTGGGGAAAAAAGAATCGTGTCAAATTCAACCCCTCCAAAACCAAGTACTGTCTTATATCCAAGAAGAAGATCAACACCTCACCATCCTTGTCAGTGGATGGCGTGGAACTAAAGGCCGACCCATCCCTACACATCTTAGGCGTGACATTAGCCAAAGACTTGCGATGGAATGACCACATATTCCAAATCGCCAAACAAGCATCCCAGTGCTTGGGATTTCTTAAGAGGTGCAAGTTCCTCCTCCAGCCATCGGCCCGTGCTGTTATCTATAAATCCTACATTCGGCCTCTTCTCGAATATAACTCCCTCGTTTGGGGCGGCGCCCCAATAACCACCTTGGCATGGTTAGATAAAGTGCAAAAAAGGGCGCTCAAATGTAGCAGCACTGACAAAATTTTATCGCTACTATCATAGTGACTGTTCCTCCGAGTTAAACGCTCTCCTGCCTCCACAGCAATCTTATACCCGCAACACCAGATTAGCCCACTCGTCTCATTCCCTTCACCTGCAACTACCCCTTTCACGCACTCAACAAGATATGAATTCGTTTGTTAATAGAACAACTCGACTGTGGAATAACCTCTCGCAGTCAGTATTTCCGAACTCCTACAACATCCAAGAGTTCAAACGCAGGGTTCATCACCACCTTCTTCAATACCCCCCCGTACCTTTTAATCCTTAACCTATACCCCCTCCCCCTCATCCCTCCCCCGTACTAAGCTTACTGCTAGACATTGCACCATGACGTGACAAATGACATGACGGACTAGTAGTACAAAGGGTGACTCCTAAGCTTAGCACTGCCACATAAAAAAAAAAAAAAAAAGTCACGCAGGAAAGCGTAGAAGCGGCGGCGAGCGAGCTAGTGAAGCTGAACCTGGAGGTATGCTCAGAGAAGGTGGACAATGCGATGCAGCAATGTGTCAAGAGGTCAGCCGGCTCTGGGCCTACGTTAGCGCAGGAATCCGACTCGGAAGCGAGGTTGCGAAAGCAGCTGAAGCAGAAGAGGAAGAGGGAGCGCAAAAGACAGAAGAAGGCAACTTCCTCTGTTGGGGGATCGGCCGAGTCCACTCCGGAGGAGGTGGGACCCACGAAGAGGTTTAGAGGTGAAAGTCTCTGCACCTCAGCCGTGGGTTCTACTGTCGAAGGGGAGGATAAGGCCAGGGAAAGGAAGGGTGGACAACTTCAACCTGTAAAACAGGGAGGAGTCAACCCTTCTGTCTCGGGGGTCGTGCGTGCGGAGCCTGTGGCGGAGAATACCTACGCAGGCATAGCAGGCTGTGACCTCCGTTTGGGTGTGACCGACGATGGAAGGGAGGAGGGTCTGGGCACGAAGCAGGTAACCGTTTTTAAAGCGGCCCTGCTCAAGGCACAAGACTCTCTGCCTGACAACGCTGGCGACATCGGTATTACCGAGGTAGACTTGGAGGACGGGGTCATTGCACTCAGGTGCGTGAACCAAAAATCCAAGGCCTGGCTGTACGAAGCTGTCGGAAAGATGACTGACCTATGGGAAGGAGTCAATCTGAGAGTGGAGCGCCTTCACATCCTTAAGGATGTGAGGAGGATGATCATCCGAGTTCCCGGTTCGCCGGAGAGCAAGGAAACCATCCTAGCCAGATTACGTCGTCAAAATGCCTGTGTGACGGACACTTCTAAGTGGAGGGTCAGTCGCATAGGCAGATATGGTGACGCGAAAAACGACGGTACCATTCTCACCGTATGGTGTCCAAAGGAGGAGGCGGAGGCGGTCAGGCGTGCAGGGGGGAAACTCAACTGCGGGCTGGACCTTGCCTACGTGCGATTCCAGAAGGACAAGCCGGAGGAAATGGTAGAGCCGGCCGGAAAGGCAGCTGAACAAGGGGACAAGTGAAATGGAATCCTCGTCAGCTGGGAGGGAGGTGGGCCAGTTCCGGCAATTAAAGGTTTGCCAGTTGAATCTACACCATAGCAGAGCAGCATCAGCAATGATGACGCGAGGCTTCGGTGAGATGAAGCTGGATATTGCTCTCATACAGGAACCCTGGATCTACAAGGGTAGGATTAGGGGACGAATGAATGAGTGAGGACGTGTGTGCTGGTGAAACACGGAGTGCAGGCGGTTTTACTGCCGCACTTGTGCACACCAGATCTCACAGCAGTACGCGTAGGTACTGGAAGTGGGGCTTTCATTCTAGCCTCAGCCTACCTTCCGTACGATTCGCCAGATCCTCCACCCACCAGGGAGTTGGAAATTCTGGGTATCACCTGTGGCGAAAAAGGCACAGGGCTAATAGTTGGTTGCGACGCAAATGCACACAACACGGTGTGGGGAAGCACCAACGACAACCATAGAGGAGAGCCTTTGCTCGAATTTGTGGAATGCAACAATCTAGTTATTGCAAATAGAGGGGTAGAACCAACCTTCGTCGATGCTAGTCGAAGGGAAGTCATAGATATAACTCTATGCAGCAACCGGATGTTGACAAGATTGACCAACTGGGAGGTGATGGATCGGACGACTATGTCAGATCACAGAGCCATTTCATTTGAGATAGCGTACGGAACCCCGGGCAGAGGAGACGGAATTAGAACAACGAGAATTCCCCGCAACACGGACACGTCTAGATATACTGAAATGTTGCGCAGGAATCTCGGGGAGCGTGTGCCAAGGGCACCGAAAACCACAAGAGAAGCAGAGTCTCAGTTGCATGTCCTGCACACAGCGATAGAGAACGCTTTTCGAGTGGCGTGTCCTCTTACGTCAGTGGATGACCATGTGTTCAAGAACAATAATATTAAATTTATATTTTTTACTGCAAATATTGATGCATAATTATAATTTGATACCTGCATGCGGCGGATATCCGCCAGGCGGAATTTATAAATTGATGGAAACTTGCGGGTGCAAATGGACACCATGCACGCGCAAATCAATTGTGCTAATCCAGCAAATTATGTGTAAAAATATTTGTACCTAGATGTAAGTTAAAATTAAATTAAATATTTAGTACTTATTTAACATTCGAATTGGTCGGTCAAATAAATTGTTTTATTATAAAGTCTTTGTTTTCTTATGTTTTACCCGAACATAAAGTGGTCCTTCGAGCTTTTTTCTTTTTTGTTTTTATAAGTGAAGTTGAAACCAGCAAGAAAGTGCATTACAGTTGCTTAAAAAAAAAAAAAACCTGAGATAATTTCTGTTTGGTCAAATTGTGGTCGTTAAAGTGTAAAATTAAGCGACAAAGTTAGAAATTTGTGCACTTCAAAAAGTTAACAGATTTATAAGTGTGTTTGTTTACATTTGGTCTACAGAGTTACCATTAATGTGAACTAATTAAAAATTTAAAAGCAAAATAAAGTGCGAATAATAAATGTTTAATAATTATCTCAATTACTGTAATACAAACCAGCAGCTGATCAGTGGGCAATCATTTTATTAAGGTGCCACCAAATCAACAAGTTACAACAGTTACAGAGGTCCACACAGGACAACAGTAAAGGCTACAGAATCCAGCAACAGAGGTCCACACAGGACAACAGTAAAGGCTACAGAATCCAGCAACAGAGGTCCACACAGGACAACAGTAAAGGCTACAGAATCCAGCAACAGAGGTCCACACAGGACAACAGTAAAGGCTACAGAATCAAGCAACAGAGATCCACACAGGACAACAGTAAAGGCTACAGAATCCAGCAACAGAGGTCCACACAGGACAGCAGGAAAAGTCTACAGACTCCAGCAACAGAAGTCTACACAGGACATCAAAAGGACATCAGTTCCACAAAACAAGATACCGAATATAAGATAAGTACTCAAAATATAAAAATTAAAAATTACATAATTTTCGAAAGATATATAAAAAATCAATCTCTACAAAAAATAATCATTAAAATAAAATAAAAATCTACAAATATATTGTTTTTTCATAACAAATTTTCAATACACATATTGCAAACGTTGTTATCATATTATATATTTTTTAATTTTTACTCTTTTTAACATTTATGATTAAAACCCAATAAAGTGTCGATTATTATCATTATTCCATTACTATTCAAAATAAAAAACCCTAACGTAATCAAAAATTTCTCTGTAAAGTGTTCATTTACACCGCGCAAGTTCCAAATAGTTTTTCATTTATCAAGTTTAAAACCGTTTATCGAGTTAAAGGGTTACAAAATTCGGTACAAGTTAAATTCGCATGCAAGTATTTAAACAAACATCCGCTCTCCCAGAGACTTACTTTAATCACTAATCAAGCCTACGGTTCTCAAAAAAAAAAAACAAAATGAGTAATATTGCCCAAGATTTAGCGCAACAACAAGAGCTAGGTGAGTCAATTCAAAGGGTGGAAATTAATTATGGAAAGGATTCCGCGAAAAGGAAAAATAAAGAGTATTTTGAAAAAAAATTGCGCAAATTAGAAGAATTATGGACAGAGTTTCATTTAAAAGACGTTGATCTCCAAACATACAGGAATAAAGATCCAAACAACAAGTACTTTGTGAACAAATTTGCAGAACAGGTACACGCAGCATACATATCAGCTAGAGATTTGATATCCAAGGATTATCATGAGATGCTATGCAAAGAAATCGACAATTCAGATAAGGAACAAATAGAGGCACAGGATAATCAAGCTCAACCAGGTGGCAGTCGAACCAATCAGAATCAGGAAGATTCACAGCAGCCTCGAGTTAAAACGGTGACATTTAACTTTAAAGACAAGGAAGGAGATACTTTCAACAGAGAACTCGAAAACACGCTAAAGGTACAAATAAGTAAAATGGCAGCTCTATTAAGAATAGTAGAAGTGATAGAGAACGAGGTGGACAATACAAAATCAACAGTTTATTATCAACAAAAAATCCAGACATTACAAAATTACTGGAATCAGATTGAACGGAATCACGACGAGTTAATCAAGTTGGCCGGCCCACATGAAATAAATCATGAATATTTCGAGCAGCAAAAATATGAACAAACAGAGGACATATACCAAACAATAATAATACAGTTACAAGAGTTGTCTGCCAGGACACGACAGGAGAACCAGAATATGGAAAATCAAACAGCTAATAGGGACAAGCCAAATGGGGCCAAGATTAAACTTCCTCCAATAACAATCCCAAGATTCAATGGAGACTATAACACATGGAGACAGTTCCATGATCTTTTTGAACAGCTAGTCCATACAAACGAAAATCTAAGTACGGTTCAAAAAATGCAGTATCTAAAGGCAAATTTAATTGATGAAGCAGCGCAGTTGGTAGGCCACCTACCAATAACAAATGACAATTACATTACAGCGTGGGGGCTACTAATTAACAGGTACGAGAATAAACGGTTATTAGTGCGAGCTCAATTAAATACATTACTAACGCAGGCAGATGCGAATGACTCAGCAAATTCAATTAAGAATTTGCATGATACAACTAATGAGTGCTTATTCGCATTAAAAAATTTAGGCCTAGAAGTGGAAAGTTGGGATGCAATTCTAATACATATTTTGTCTAAGAAATTAGACAAAGATACCCAAAAGTTATATGAACTCTCCTTAAAATCTCCCAGAGATTTACCAAAA
This sequence comes from Thereva unica, assembly GCA_949987705.1. Classification (NCBI taxonomy): domain Eukaryota; kingdom Metazoa; phylum Arthropoda; class Insecta; order Diptera; family Therevidae; genus Thereva; species Thereva unica. The sequence goes on from OX465281.1 coordinate 99,865,534, forward strand.
TTATCAGAATTTTTGTCCTTCTTAGAGGTAAGATTTCAAGCACTGGAAAATATTAAATCACATAGAGATCCATCAACGCAGTCCAATAATAGACAAGGAGGTATAAAAGCCAAACTATACAGTAAGTCGAACCTTAAGAACTATCATATAAAGGGATATAGTCGATGTGAAGCTTGTGGGGGAAATCATAAACTTTACGAATGTTCCAAGTTCGTAAATTCGAGTTATACCCAAAAACAAGAGCTCTTAAATAACTGCAATCTTTGCAAATTATGTTTAAGACCTCACCACATGTCTGAATGCAATAGCAAGAAAACGTGCAAAATATGTAATAGTGCAAAGCACAACACCCTATTACATATTGAAAGTCAAAACAAGCAACTTAATTTCCAATTAAGGAAAGGTGAAGACTCGAATAAAAACAAACCAACCTATAGGCCAAATCGAGGTGAAGTAAACAAACAAAAGAGCATCATAAATTATCCGAAACCTAGCACTTCAAGCAGCCATGGCCAAGAAGGTACTGACTCAAACCATACCATAAACGTTCAAACCTACAACTCGAGTTCTACTGAAGTTGGCGTAATGTTAGTAACAGCAATGGTTAAAGTAAGAAGCTCAGAAGGAAGAGAAGAAATTTTGAGAGCCCTAGTCGACCAAGGTTCTCAAGGTAGTTTCATAAGGGAAGATGCAGTACAAAGACTAAGATTGAAGAGGTCTAAGGTCTGTGCTGAAATAACAGTTGTTTCAGACATAAAAATTGGTAGTGCGAAAAGCAAGGTATCATTTCAAATAAGTTCCATATATCCCTCATCATTTCAATTATGGGTGTCCGCATTCGTTCTCAAATCGGTATCAAAACCCATTCCCGACACTGAAATAATTAGTAGAGAAATAGACACCCTGAAAAATCTGCCTCTGGCAGATCCTAACGCATTTAGTCCCGGACCTATTGACATTATATTAGGCGCGGAGGTATATGACGAAATTATGCTGGAAGGTATAAGAAAGGGAATCAAAGGTTATCCACTTGCCCAAAAAACAGAATTGGGATGGATATTGTCAGGTAAGGTTCCCGTCCCAACTACAGTAATCAAATGCCACGTATCCCAAATAGAGATAGACGAGTCTCCAAAGAGATTCTGGGATCTCGAGGAGCTAGCACCCAAGAGCGAAACTTCGAAAGAAGAAATCCTTGCTGAACAAATCTACACAGCAACTGTTGCTAGAGATCATGAAGGCAGATACATAGTTCATCTACCCTTCAATGAAAAAATAAACAATTTAGGATACTCCAAAGGGAGGGCTATGAGCAGATTAGTGCAGATGGAACGAAAGTTCAATCGAGATGACAAATTTAAAGACCAATATCAAGCGTTCATTAAGGAGTATCAAAACCTTGGTCATATGAGACCAGCATTAAGCACACAAGATGCATGCTATCTACCCCATCACGCTGTTTTAAAAGCAGACAGCACCACAACAAAATTAAGAGTGGTCTTTGATGCGTCGTGTCCTACAAGTTCAGGAGTACGACTCAATGATGCCTTACTAAAAGGACCACAACTACAACAAGACTTAATGTCGATACTTATCAGGTGGAGGAAACATAAGTTTGTCATATCATCTGACATAGAAAAGATGTATAGACAAATTAAAATTGTAGACGCTCACCAGGATTACCAGAGAATCCTTTGGCGGGAAACTCCCCAAGCCCCTTTGCAACAATTCAACCTTACCACGGTAACTTATGGCACAAAACCTGCACCATTCCTAGCGATACGTACCTTGTATCAATTGGCCAACGATGAAGGACACAACTTCGTCAGAGCGGCAACAGCACTTAAACAAGATTTCTATGTTGACGACTTGTTAACAGGTGCAGACACCATCGCATCGGTCAAGGAATTGAGAATACAATTGGATGAGTTGTTAAGTAGGGGAGGGTTTAAGTTAAGAAAATGGGCTAGTAACAGCATGAACATCTTGGAAGGCGTTCATGAGTCAGACAAGGAACAAAATCTTTTAAGTCTATCAGGTGACACTAAGGTAAAAACCTTAGGAATATATTGGTGTCCACACAGAGATACCTTCACATTTAAAGTAAATACAAGTCAACAGACTATAACTCCAACCAAAAGAGTAGTATTATCAGAATGGTCACAATTGTTTGATCCACTAGGTTGGTTAGCTCCCTGCATCATTAAGGCCAAATTAATGTTTCAATCATTATGGAAAGCTAACTTATCATGGGATGAAGAATTACCAAATCCAATACATGGAGAATGGAGAACATTAAGAAACCAATTCGCTGATCTGGAAAAAATTGAAATTCCTAGGTGGGTTCACGTATCACGAACAAATTCGATTTTGGAACTCCAAGGATTCTGCGATGCCTCCGCAAAGGCATATGCAGCGGTTGTCTATACGAGAACAATAGACCATCAAGGGTCAGTACATGTCCAATTGCTTACAGCAAAAACAAAGGTAGCTCCTCTAAACAAAGAAGTGAGTCTACCACGTTTAGAACTTTGCGCAGCGGTTCTGTTGGCAAAACTATTGTCTCATACCGTGAAGGCCGTTAATATTGAAGGATTGCAGGTACACGCGTGGTCTGATTCGAAAGTTACACTAGCCTGGATACAAAATAACAATAAAAAGTACAGTACTTTCGTGACCAATAGGACACGGGAAATTAACAATTTAATACCAATGGCGCAATGGCATTATGTCAAATCAAAACAGAATCCTGCGGATTGCGCCTCTCGTGGTTTAGATCCATCAAAATTAATAAACTTTACGCTATGGTGGAATGGACCAGAGTGGCTCAGACAAAAGGAAATTGAATATATCACCAACAGTGAACCGACCGATCAAGAATTAAAAAGTTACATCCAAGTAACATTTACTTTGAAAAACAATGGCACTTTAGAACAATTGTTTTCAAAAACAAACGATTTCCAAAAGTTATTGAGAATAACCGCGTATTGTCTACGCTTCCGTAAGCTCAAAGAGCGGAAGGTACTTTTAAGGACAAACTACATAAACATACAAGAGCTAAGAGAGGCTAGGAACCTCATAATCAAACTGGCTCAAGAACAAGAGTTCTCATGCGAAATAACTGACATCAAGTCGACTGGAAGAGTATCACAGAAAAGCAAGATCCTCTCATTAAATCCATTTTTAGACAAAAAAGGCATCCTTAGGGTAGGGGGAAGATTAAGGAATTCATCGCTCGGTGATGAAGCGAAATTCCCCATCATTATATCGCCCCAGAGCCCACTCTCTGCGTTAATCATCTCAGAGGCACATTTACACTCTTTACACGGTGGACCAACACTAACCTTATCACACATTCGTCAACGATATTGGATACTCAATGGAACTAATGCTGTTAAGAAACAGTTACACAAATGCATAACATGCCGTAAGCTAGTAGCCAAACCATTAACTCAACTGATGGGAGACTTGCCCAAACCACGGGTCGCAGTTAGCAAACCGTTTACACATTGCGGAATCGACTACGCGGGCCCTATCACATTAAAATTAATGAAGGGTAGAGGCAAAACGACATTTAAGGGATATATCGCCGTATTCATCTGTTTGGCAACCAAAGCAATTCATATAGAACTAGTAAGTGATCTCACCGCCGAGGCATTCGTCGCAGGCTACAAACGGTTTGCCGCCAGAAGAGGCAGAGCCTCTCACATTTACAGCGACAACGGTACAAACTTTGTGCTGGCAAACAAAATATTGAAGTTCCATAGCAAGGAAGAAAAAACTGAGTTCTTCGAAGTAATTCAAAGGGAACTTTTGAAGCAAGAAACTGAATGGCATTTTATACCGCCAGCCGCACCACACTTTGGGGGATTGTGGGAGGCTGGAGTACGCTCAATCAAATACCATTTAAAACGAGTGATTGGGAACTCAATCCTCAATTTTGAAGAAATGTATACCCTCCTTACACAAATCGAGGCTTGTTTGAATTCAAGGCCCTTATGTCCTCTTTCAGCAGATTCGGAAGATCTAGATGTTCTAACACCAGGACATTTTCTAGTTGGGATGCCATTGCTGTCTGTCCCAATGCAGACCTTGTCTGAGGCACCTATGAATCGTTTGAAACGATGGCAGGTGATTGAAAAAATGCATCAAACCTTCTGGAACAAGTGGAGGCATGAATATTTATCGAGGTTGCAGCAACGTCCCAAATGGATGACAAACCAGGAGAATATCAAGATAGGAGACATCGTCCTACTAACCGATGAACAAACTCCTCCAACACATTGGCCGCTAGCAAGGGTGGTAGAAACTCATCCTGGACCAGACAGCCAAGTCCGAGTCGCAACAGTAGCTACCGGTAAAGGCAAATTTAAAAGACCAATCACTAAATTGGCGCGTCTACCAGTTTCGCAGGACGAGGATGACTCAGCAGCATCGACAGAATTACCGGCAGAAGAGTCGCAAATGATCAACAGAAATGATCAGCAAGTACCGGAAACGAAGAGGTCACGAGGTCGATACTCAGCCCCACTTTTGTTACAGTCTCTACTAGTATTATTACTAGTAATAAGTCCATCATACGCCTCAAATAAATCCTTAGTAACACATCCCTTGACAGCACGAGCAGGGGTATATTTTGAAGATTTAGGATACGTTAACTTAGTAAATAATGCATGGAAAATAATCGTTTACTATGACTTGGAGAGCTATTGGAAAGAATACGCGGGGATAAAAGGTAGCATCCAACAAATAGAAGGTCTCTGTAGCTCACACTTGACTGAGGTAAGCTTCTGTCCAGTACTACTTGAGCAATTGCAACACTCCTTACAAGAGATAGAACATAAAAACGAACTTATTACAGGCAAGGATTTAAACAATAAATTAAGGAATCGACGATCACCACTCAATATTGTCGGAAATGTTGCCCATGGATTATTTGGGATTCTTGATGACGAATTTGCCCGAAAATACGAAGAGCAAATCAACCTAGTAAAGGATAACGAGAACCATCTCCTTCAACTTATTCGTAATCAAACGTCTATTGCGGACTCAACAAGCAACATTATCAAGAAAAATAATAAGGCAATCTCGGACCAATTTCTGGCATTAAAGCATCAGTTGGCAGCGATTCAGCGTACTATCAATAACACAAATCAAGAAGTGGCCAAACGTGACAGGTATGAAGCGTTTACTACGGCGATGTTTCATACAACCTTGATGTTGCTAGCCTACCAAAATACTCAAGAAGCTCTGTTTCAACTTCTAACAGATACTCAGCACGAGAAAGTCAGCCCGCTTTTACTTACACCCGAACAACTAAGATCCCAATTAGCACTTATTCGAGAAAACATACCAGAAACAGTAACGATTCCTGGCAGCACAGACCAGAAGGGTATCCTACAGACCTACAATTTAATGAAAATAAGATCTAAGGTCATGGAGCGCTATATATTATTTGACATATCTCTACCTCTTCCTAACATTGAACGTCTCCAGCTATTTAAATTGATTCCTACTCCAATCCTAGACGACGGTAAATACATATACGTACACTCAGTAGCAGAGTATCTAGTGACTAGCTTGCACAGGGATTACTATGTCCCATTGAGTAAAGCACAGGTTGAATCCTGTGTTCCAACAGAGAATAACCGAAGACTTTGCCAACAGTCCTTTCCCTTATACAACCACAAATCTGTAGTTGGCCGATGTGAAATGAGTATTCTAACACGGCAACAGACTTTATCCGAATACTGCAAAATTGACACGATGGACCCAGTAAATCTGTGGATCTCGATGCAGTCCCCAAATCGGTGGATCTACTGCCTCAAGGATGATTACAATTTCGATGTGATCTGCGGCAGTGTAGTACATCCATACACACTCAATGGCTCGGGGATATTAGAATTGCAGCCGGGTTGCACACTCAAACAAGATTCCATGGTGATCACCTCATACCATATATTCGGAGGTAGCATAAGATCTTCCTACACGCCCACAGCACCAATTAACATGCCCATGAGTAACAGCGGTCCAAGCTTGAAAACATCCTCAGCGAACATTCCACTTATATTCAGTGACATGTCAGAATTGGAGCAAGCAATCAAATATCAGAAACAAAGGGAAGCACAAGGTCAACTGCATCAAATAAATGCGCATGACATTCATCACTATTCCATTTCTTATATTTTTATAGGAACATGCTTGACCATAGGGCTTATTTACCTCTATAAGAAACGGCAGCAGAGAATCCATCGAGTAGGCACTCCTGAATTCCAACTTCCTACAATTTCCAGAACAATGCATCCACAACCTACCCCAAGACGTTAACCCTTTCTGCAAACAACCTCTCGCGGGGAGCATGTTCAAGAACAATAATATTAAATTTATATTTTTTACTGCAAATATTGATGCATAATTATAATTTGATACCTGCATGCGGCGGATATCCGCCAGGCGGAATTTATAAATTGATGGAAACTTGCGGGTGCAAATGGACACCATGCACGCGCAAATCAATTGTGCTAATCCAGCAAATTATGTGTAAAAATATTTGTACCTAGATGTAAGTTAAAATTAAATTAAATATTTAGTACTTATTTAACATTCGAATTGGTCGGTCAAATAAATTGTTTTATTATAAAGTCTTTGTTTTCTTATGTTTTACCCGAACACCATGATCCCACACCCTGGTGGTGTAGGGAGCTGGAAAAATTGAAGAAAGAGGTCAGAAGGGCTTTCAACCAAACGATGAGGTGCAATGACCCGGTTGCCTGGGAGAATTACAAAGCCAAGAAAAGAGAAATGAAACAAACTCTGCGACGACGGAAAAGGGAGTCGTGGAGGGACTTCTGCTCGAGCATGGAGAGCATATCTGAGGCCAGCAGACTTCAGAAAATGATCTCCAGGGACCCGGTCTCCAAAGTCGGACTCGTTCGTGACCCGTCGGGGAGGATGACGGAGACGCTGGAGGAAACCAACAAGATCCTGATGGAAGTTCACTTTCCTGGCAGCTATATCTCGGGTAAATCTTGGGCTATTCGTAACAGAATGGCTACAAGGATGAACCGAGAGGAGGCTAACGGGGTGGTGACGGAGGAAGGGGTGAGACGTGCAATAGACACATTCTCTCCCTTCAAGACATCGGGGCGTGACGGAATATTCCCTGCGCTACTTCAATGGGGCAAAGAAATCATTGCACCCAGGCTTAGGGGAATATTCGTTACCTGTCTAGCAACAGGATACATTCCGGCGGTGTGGAGGGAAACCAAAGTGGTATTTCTCCCTAAGCCAGGCAAGAAGGACTACACCGAGGCGAAGTCCTCCAGGTCAGTCAGCCTAACATCCTTTCTGTTGAAAACAATGAAAAGAGTGGTGGCTGACCACCTGGAGAGTACTATGCTAAGGAGGCACCCTTTAAGTAGAAGCCAGCACGCTTACCAGGCTGGCAGATCTACAGAAACGGCACTTCACCAACTGGTGCGAGTAGCCGAGGGGGAACTGTATACCGGAGGCATAGCGATGGCCGTTATTATGGACATCAAAGGCGCCTTCGACAAGATACAGTTCAACAAACTCAAAGACGCTCTGGTGAGGCGCGAGGTCAGCCCCATGAATGTAAGGTGGGTGGACAGCATGCTGAAAAACAGAGCGGTAAGGATTCAGACAGGAGACTCGCGGCTTCGAGGGAGGGTCAGCAAGGGATGCCCACAGGGCGGGGACCTATCGCCCCTTCTGTGGAACATCACTGTGGACAGGACACTCTGCTCAGGCGGCTAGAGGTAATGGGCGTGCATACCGTTGGGTATGCAGATGATGTAGCGATTGTGGCACGTGGCAAGTTTATGAGCACTACGGCAGATATCATGAGGAATGCACTCCAAGTGGTTGAGCAGTGGTGTACGGAACAGGGCCTCACCATAAATGCCAATAAGACAGACGCGATAATTTTCACTAGAAAGATTAAAGATCTGGATTTTCAGCCCTTCATGCTTTTTGGATCGAGGATCAAGGTGTCTGGGATGGTCAAGTATCTGGGTGTATACTTGGACTCGCGACTAACCTGGAAATACCACGTTGAAGAGAAGATTAAGAAGGCGACAAGGGTGCATCACCAGTGCAGAAGAGTATGTGGACTAAGGTGGGGTATCTCACCAAGGTTAGCATACTGGACATATACCATGATGAGACCCATCATAACTTATGCCTCGGTGGTCTGGTGGACTAAAGCCACACAGAAAACCGTCAAGAGGCATTTGGACAAGGTGCAAAGAATGGCCAGCGTAGGTGTGAGCGGTGCTTTCCGCACCACACCCGCCGCGGCATTGGAGGCGCTGTTAGGTCTGCTGCCGTTAGATCTCCAGGTGATGAAGACTGCGGCAGCCTCAGCGATTCGGATGAGACGGGATGCCGCATGGCAGGCGTCTGGAACCTTATATGGGCACATGAAGATCCTGGATCGCATTAAACGGATTAGGGAGCTCATGATGCCCATGGAAGGGATCACAAAAATGAGGGTGACCGAAAGGTATCATAAAACCCTCATAGGGAACGGAACGCTCCCGGAAGGGAGGCCGGAAGACATATATATCGGGAGTCTTCTCAGAGGACTTAAATCTGACCTGCTCTCTGGCTTTGGGGAATTACACCTCAGTCTACCAGGCGGAAATGCTTGCTCTGCTGCACGCGCTGGATCACATAAATGAGGGTCGGGTGCAGGGAAGAAGTATCCTTATAGCACTGGACAATCAGGTGATTAAGCGCATGAATCAGACAGAGATTAATGCGTCTCTGGCGTTGGAATGTGTCCAAAAACTGAACAGGTATGCGCAACAAAACAACGTGACGCTAGCTTGGGTTAGAGGACATACAGGCATCGATGGGAACGAAAAGGCTGACAACCTGGCAAAACAGGGGTCAACCTCGGAATTCTGGGGACCGGAGCCATACTCTACCATTGGCAGAGGGTTGGTAAGGAACTACATCGAGAAATGGGTCGCTGAGGAACACCGGAGACGGTGGGACGCTATGACCACGTGTAGGCAGGCTAAGAAGGTGCTTACGTTGCCGATTACCGCAGCCAGAAGAAGGATCCTGCATATGCAAAGGAGAACCCTCAGATGGTTGGTGGCACTGATTACAGGACACGGATGTTTCAGGTATGACCTAAAAAGAATGGGAATTCTGGAGGATGACACCTGTCGGATGTGCCTGGAGGAACCTGAGACGGCCACACACATAGTGTGTCACTGTCCGGCGGTGGCGAGGAAAAGGGCTGCCATAACTGGACTCCATTGGATGGAGGACATGAGGCAGACTCCCTTCAATCAGGTGCTTGCGATAACTAAGGGAGTCGAAGTAAGGGAGCAATGGGACAACCCACTGCAACCCCAATAAGATGACTCTAGGCAGAGGGACGAAAAGGGACCTGATGATATATATATATATATATATATATATATATATATATATACATATATATATATATATATATATATATATATATATATATATATATATATATACATATATATATATATATATATATATATATATATATATATATATATATATATATATATATATATATATATATATATATATAGTGTTTAATATTTCTCGGTAGTTTCTATTTCTCGAGAAAAGAGAAAAATAAATTTTACTTCTCGAGAATTCTCATTTCTCGAGAAATATCGTGAATTTGTAAAAAGTTCATTAAATAAAAATTAAAATTCCATTTTATTCATAACACAAAATAGATGTTCATAAGAATTAATAAGAAAATAATAAGTATAAATATAAATATTACAAAACAAGCTTTAATGTGATTTGAAGTAATTTTTTAAAAAACATAGCGCATCTAATGTTGCATTTGACAATCGATTTCTCTTTTTCGTAACAAAATCGTTGGCAGTAGAAAAATTCCGCTCGTTTTGTGTAGACGTCGGTTTTATAGTAGACAAAGCATCTCTTAATAATTCCAAATTTGGTGTTCTTGTACCCGTTGTTTGAAACATGTTAAATTCTTGTCTGATATTTTTAAATTTATTGGTAATTGAAATACCAGGTTTCAATTCCCTCGTACTTTCTGAAATAGATAAATTTAATTGCTCTTGAAGAGATTGTTCTTCATTTCTATTTCCGTTTGGAATTTCTAATGCAATATCTTCCTCAGCATCCATTGTTTCACCATTGGGAAATAATCTGCTTAGCAATTCTTTGGCTAGTTGATATATTTCATTTTTGGAAACTTGTTTAAAAAAGGGTTCTTTTTCATCATAAGATGAATTTTGTAATAATTTACATAAAGATATTATGTTGTTGTTTCTCCGTTTACTGATTTCTTCCTTAATTGCGATCAGAAGTCCCTTTCCTATTTCACTTTTAATGTGTTCCAATTTAGAAAATAAAAATTTTAATGCTCCTTCTGCTGTCAATAATGTAGAATCTTCTCGGCTCAAGCACTCAACAGTTATTCGAACAGGAGCTAATACAGTTAACAAGTCTTCAGCTATATCAACATACTCACCTCTCCACATATTCTCCATATTGAGTTCAGTTAGTGCCAATTTTATATGCTTTTTAATTCGTAAAAAGCGTTTGTTCATAATCTCCATTGTATTCCATCGTGTCCTGCAATCCAAAAGTAGTGACAGTTCCTTTCCTTCGCTTTCTTGCACATATTTTTGCAAAACATTCTTAACATTCTTAACAGGAGAATTTTTAAATACTTTAACTATTTTTCTTATACCTTTGATTGTATCTTCAATATTAATTTGCATTTGTAACTCACTGTGTTTCACTGCTTCAAATTCAAAATCGGATTCACATTCTGAACAATCATCTTCGTCTTCACCTATATATATATATATATATATATATATAAATATATATATATAGGTGAACTTGAACAATAATTGTGATTGGACTTTAAATTTTGTGCGTGAGAAATAAGGACTTGTAACGGTCGGTTGAAAATTTAGTTTGGTTGGGCAATTTATTTTGAAATCACCTTGTAATGGGAAATTTTGTTCAAAATCACTTGGTAGAAAAAAGGAAAATTTGAAAAGAGTAGGCGAGGAAAAAATAAGAATTGAAGGTGGTCGAAAAAAATGGGGGAAGGAAAAAAATATTTGGCAGAAGAGGAAGTTATTTTTAATTTTTTTGGTAAAATTCTGATTTCTTGAATTCGGTAAAAAGTGCTGCAATCTAATAGTGGTGGCATATAGCCAGAAATTCAGATAAAACGATTTACAGATATCTATCTATATCATTGTTGAGCGAAGTCAACTCTATAAATCTGTTGAAAATACAGATGTCACCACGCATCATTCAGCATAAATCGAGTTCAGTGACTATTATCGAAATGTATAAAAGCGCAAGTTTCCTGATTCTGAATTCCACTTCACTTCCGGCGTTTACTAAGAAAAGGAATCGCGATTTAATAACAACTATTTTATGTAATAAAAATAAATTGCCTACTTCAATTAAAGAATTTAGTCTATTTTCTCCCCGTTCTGAATTATTTTTGACATTGGTGCCGAAACCCGGGAGCTACGGAGAAAATTTATTAGCGAAAAAAGGCAAAGCGGTTTTAATTATAAAAAAAAAAAGTAATTATATAATATCGATATGGCCGATTTGAATCGCGGTGCTTATCGCGGTCAAGTCACCAAATTAGTAAATGCGGCGGTCGAGTATTTAGCGACGGCAGATGCTCAGCCTAGAGCAGAAAATGCCGATAAATTTATTTTAGTTGAAGAGGAGCTCGTCATTTTCATGAAGCGTTTGAAAATCGCCAGCGAAAATCTATCCCGAATTAATACTGAGGTTATTAATGCACCCGGATTCAAAATGGATGACCCTCAGAAGGAATGGCAACTCATTATACAATATGAAGACAAAGCGAGCAGTGCAATCATCCGTCTGGAGCACCGTTTGAATAAAATCAGAATGATGCAAGGTTACTCAATCACCAGAACCAGCGAACCTGTAGGTAGGGCAATTGACTCTAATGGGAGTACCATAAAATTGCCCAAACTAGAACTAAAAAAGTTCTCTGGCGATCTCCACGAGTGGATCTCCTTCTGGGAACAATTTAAATCAGCAGTGCACGACAATCCGTCTCTATCCGCGGCAAGTAAATTCAATTACTTACACTCAACATTGGTCGGAAAAGCTGCTGAAACAATACGAGGATTTACCCCATCTGAATCGTGCTATGATAGCGCTATTGCCTTACTGGAAGAAGAATTCGGTCAGCACGATAGAATTGTTGACAAAGCTATGCAGCAACTTATGTCCTTGCAGCCAGTGGCTTCAAGAAACGATGTTCTAGGCTTCGTAAATTGTATAATTTGGTGCCTTCTACACACTATTTTATAATGTTAAAATCTGTTTTGCTTAGGTGTCTACCAAGTGAGCTTAAGGTCGATTTTTTCAGGACTGACGAAGAAAGTTCTAGCGATATGAATTCCACTGAGCAAGAAATTACAACACCCTCCGTGGATAGCACCGCTATTTTTAAGGGCGATAATCAAGTAAAAAGGTTGTTGAAATTTCTTAAACGGGAGGTGGAATCGCTAGAAAAAGCTAGCATAAAAAATCGAAATACAGCGGAAGCGAGAACTTTTAAAACGGCAGCCTGCCTATACACTGCAAGTGCATCTGAGAAGTGCTGTTTTTGCAATGAAAGTGGTCATCACTCCAAACAGTGCAACAGTTCACATACAATTCAGCAGCGCAAAGATTTGTTAAAGCGGCAAGGACATTGTTATCGTTGTACCAGCAAGGGACATTATTCCAGACAGTGTAAGATGAAATATCTTAAATGTTCTAAGTGCGGAAAAAAGCATGCAACATCTATGTGCGAGGACAAGGAAAAATTGGTGGCAGCGGGAGCGAGTTGAAGGATGTATATTTGCAAACAGCTCGCGGATTTATTATGGCTAATGAATGCTCTGACCGATTATTTGTGAGGTTTATTATTGACGGTGGTAGTCAGCGAACTTATATTAAACTAGTTGGGATGTGGGTTCGACCCTTTCGGTCCACACGATCAACTTCCCAGTATGATGGATGTTGAATATTATGATTGGATATTTTAATAATAAATTAACAATAGGCAATATAGAATATATGCATAATACTGAGAATTTGTCACAATTGTTTATCAATATTTTCGCTAAAATGTCAAACTTAATGTGCGCACTTACAAGATTAGGATGACGAAAATGTATATAAAATTGATGTATGAATGTTTTTCGGCACCTCAATGAAGTCGATATAGTTTTTAGTTCGCGCGGTATCGTGCAGGTACAAAAATCACTTAAGTCAGTTAAACCAAAAACCCGCTGGACCGAAAATTATAAAAATATTTTCAGATTATATTGTCGCTAATACGCTTCGAACGGCACGTCTACTAAGCCGATATCTTTTATAGTTCGCGCGATATCGTGCAGGTACAAAAATCACTTAAGTCATTTAAACCAAAAAACCGCTGGACCGAATATTATAAAAATCTTTTCAGATAATATTGTCGCTAATACGCTTCGAACGGCACCTCAAGTAAGTCAATATCTTTCGTGGTTCGGGCGATATCGTGCAGGTACAAAAATCACTTACGTCGCTCAAACAAAAAAACGGCTGGACCGATTTTCATGAAAATCTTTTCAGATCATATTTCGGTTAATACGCTTCGAACAACACCTCAACGAAGCCGATATCAGTTTTGGTTCGCGCGATATCGTGCAGGAAAAAATGACCACATCCGTACGCACATACACACACACACACACACACACACACATACTTCCTCCCAATTTTTTGCTTAAAATGCTTCTGGGACCTTGAAAGATGAAAATACGTTGAAATTTTCGATTTCGATTTTCGGACCGATTACAATAACTTCCTATACTGGGAAGTTAACAAAGTATTGTCAGAAAACTTAATTTACCAATTGTTGGTTCTCAAAGTGTTAAAATATTAAGATTTGGTAACAATAAGCAGATGAAGGTTCAAGAGTGCAATCTCGTGCGCTTTATGATGAAAAGTCAATATAGTGGGACTTGTATTTCTTTGGTGGCTCTAGAAGTAGACGAAATTTGTGAAGATATTCTTATGAGACCAAGTGAGCGATATTATACGAGTTTTCAGCTAGCCGACAGTAGCGCAGTAACTGACGATATCGAGAAGGGTATTTGTATTTTGATTGGTTCTGATAATTATTGGAATGTTGTTTCAGGAGATATTGAAAGAATTACCTCGAACCTTACTGCCATAAAAACAATATTTGGCTGGACGTTACAAGGGCCGTCTCTTGATCCTAGAGAACTAACCACTTTGTCAACTGTAGTGCTGCATTCTCATTTCGATGAAAGTTTTAAAGAAAAATATTTCTGGGATTTGGATGTAATTGGTATTAAAAATGAAAGCGACACAAACCAAATTACCGATTTTAGTAAGTATGTTCGCAAGAATGGAATGCGATACGAAGCGAAGCTGTTATGGCGAGATATAGACTACAAGTTGGATAGCTACAGAGAAGGAGCCTATTTGAGATTTAGAAATTTAATTAGAAAACTTTCCAGAGAATCATCCCGACTATTTGAGTACGAGCAGACAATGAACGAATTTTTATCATGTGGATTTGCGGAACAAGTAGACGAACCGCCTAAATGTGGAATGCGTACATATTATATTCCTCATAGAGCGGTCTATCGAGATGATAAGACAACGTCAAAGATTCGGATAGTGTTTGACGCATCAGCACGACGAGGAAATAATGCGTCACTCAACAATCTTCTTTCACCAGGACCAAACTTGTTACCCGATGTATTCCAGATTTTACTAAATTTCAGATGTGGACGAATAGGTTTGGTAGCGGACATTAAGAAAGCATTTCTGCAAATAGAGTTAGCAGACGAAGATAAAGACGTTCATAGATTTTTCTGGTTTGAAAAGAAAACTAGTTGGGATGTGGGTTCGACCCTTTCGGTCCACACGATCAACTTCCCAGTATGATGGATGTTGAATATATGATTGGATATTTTAATAATAAATGAACAATAGGCAATATAGAATATATCTATAATACTGAGAATTTGTCACAATTGTTTATCAATATTTTCGCTAAAATGTCAAACTAAATGTGCGCACTTACAAGATTAGGATGACGAAAATGTATATAAAATTGATGTATTAATGTTTTTCGGCACCTCAATGAAGTCGATATAGTTTTTAGTTCGCGCGGTATCGTGCAGGTACAAAAATCACTTAAGTCATTTAAACCAAAAACCGCTGGACCGAATATTATAAAAATCTTTTCAGATTATATTGTCGCTAATACGCTTCGAACGGCACCTCAAGTAAGTCAATATCTTTCGTGGTTCGGGCGATATCGTGCAGGAACAAAAATCACTTACGCCGCTTTAACAAAAAAACGGCTGGACCGAATTTCATGAAAATCTTTTCAGATCATATTTCGGTTAATACGCTTCGAACGACACCTCAACTAAGTCGATATCTTTTATAGTTCGCGCGATATCGTGCAGGTACAAAAATCACTTAAGTCATTTAAACCAAAAAACCGCTGGACCGAATATTATAAAAATCTTTTCAGATTATATTGTCGCTAATACGCTTCGAACGGCACCTCAAGTAAGTCAATATCTTTCGTGGTTCGGGCGATATCATGCAGGTACAAAAATCACTTACGCCGCTTTAACAAAAAAACGGCTGGACCGAATTTCATGAAAATCTTTTCAGATCATATTTCGGTTAATACGCTTCGAACGACACCTCAACGAACTCGATATCAGTTTTGGTTCGCGCGATATCGTGCAGGAAAAAATGACCACATCCGTACGCACACACACACACACACACACACACACACATACTTCCTCCCAATTTTTTGCTTAAAATGCTCCTGGGACCTTGAAAGATGAAAATACGTTGAAATTTTCGATTTCGATTTTCGGACCGATTACAATAACTTCCTATACTGGGAAGTTAATAAAAGATATCAGACATCTACCTGCAGTTGCCGAATTTAGAATGAACCGCGTCACATTCGGAGTTGCTTGCAGTCCATTTCTACTTGGCGCTACGATTCGGACACATTTAGCAGAAAAGCAGCAAACTCATCCTGATACCTGCGAGATTCTGACCAACTCCTTTTATATGGATGATCTTATTTGCAGCACTAATGATGAACATGAAGCTGAGCGAATCTATTTCGAATCAATAGCAGTTATGAAGGAAGCATCTATGGAGCTTCGAAAATGGAACTCAAACTACCCAAAAATTAGAGCGCTTTTCGACAAGATAGAACCTCCACCAGAGATGCAAAAAGTGTTAGGATTAAAGTGGTATACTGTAAGTGATGAGCTGTCAGTTGATATAGAACAATTGACTTTACAGTCCGAAATAACATATGGTACAAAGCGAGAATTGCTAAGTATAATTTAAAAAATTTATGACCCATTGGGCATAATTGCTCCATTTGCCGTAAAATTAAAGCTTCTCTTTCAGGAAACTTGGAAGAGAAAATTGAAATGGGATGATATATTACCTAGTGACCTTACGAAAGCATTTGCTACCTGTGTCTCAGAGTTTCCACAGTTAAGGAATATAAATTTACAAAGATATATGTGTAAGTACTTCAACATTGCATCGCAAGAATTGCATTTATTCGCTGACGCAAGTACTAAGGCGTATGGAGTGGTAGTATATTTGAAAACCGTGGATAAATCTGGAGAAGTGGTGGTAAAATATGTGTGCTCAAAAAATAGAATTGCGCCGCTCAAGGAAGATAGATCATCTGAGTTAACATTACCGAAATTGGAATTAACCGCTGCAGTCATAGCCGTTCGATTGTACACATATCTGAGGAACAATCTTCGCTTAAAATTTGAGTCCATACATTTCTGGTCTGATTCGCAGATAACACTCGCTTGGATAAAAGGAGATTATAGAAAATGGAAGCCATATGTCTCCAATAGAGCTCGAGAAATAAAAGAAAATTCAAAACCTGAGAATTGGAGACACTGCTCTGGCAAATCCAATCCAGCAGACATATTAACACGCGGAATTTCAAGCAAAGAACTGGTGGAAACCGCATTCTGGTTAGATGGTCCTGAGTGGCTAAAAAGGCAATCTATTAATAACTATTCAAAATTGACCACAGAAGAAATTATTCAGTATTCACCATTAACGATAGCATGCCTGGCTGCATTCAACAAGGTTGAAACCGTGAAGATGACTCCAGTCCTCGAAATGAAAGGGTATAGTGATTATCGGAAGTTATTAAGAATTACAGCGTACATCTTCCGATTCGAAGCTAGAATGACGAAAAGCCGAATTCCCTTAAATAAATTTCTACTGGCTCAGGAACTACAGAACGCAGAGGAATATTGGATTCGATTTGTTCAGCAGCAAGAATACCCAGATGAAATAACTGCATTGAAGAACAAAGGACTTGTTGAAAGGTCGTCGCCTATACTAAATCTAAATCCTAAGCTTGATTGTCTAGGAATCTTGAGATTGGGTTCGAGACTATCAGAGTCATTATCGCAGGAGAATTTATATGAAGGCTTGCATAATCCCTTCCCTATTATCATACCTAAACATAGTTATTTAACAAATCTTTTAATTATAGATGTTCAGAAACAAAGAGCCCATGCAGGAGTGAACCTTCTTCTTTCTGAATTAAGAAGAAAATTCTGGATCCCGAAAGCGAGGCAACTGATCAAGTCAGTGGTTAGTTCTTGTGTTACATGCCGACGAATAAGAGGAAAGCCTGCTACTCAACCTATCGCACCACTCCCTCTTAGCCGAAATGATGCATGCAGACCTTTTCAGACAACTGGTATTGATTTTGCGGGTCCACTTTATGCCAAGACCGCAGAAGGCTCAACTAGCAAATTTTATTGCATGCTTTTTACCTGTTCAACGATTCGCGCTGTCCACTTGGAATTAACACCAAATTTAACGACAGAATCTTGTTTGATGGGTCTCCGAAGATTTATTGCTCGACGAGGTGCACCCGAGGTTATCATATCAGACAACGCTAAGTCCTTCAAGCGAGCTTCGAAAGATGTTGCAGTTTTGGGAGATGCTCTGAGGTCAGAGAAACTGCAGGGTTATGTATCTAATCGTAACATATTATGGAAATTCATTGTGGAAAGAGCTCCATGGTGGGGAGGCTTTTGGGAGCGTCTCATACGCTCCGTAAAGGATATTTTAAAGGTGACTGTTGAGCGGAATACTTTAACAGAGGAAGAGCTTACTACTTTGTTAGTCGAAGCAGAAGATATTGTTAATTCACGTCCATTGACGTACATCAGTGAGGATCCATTAGACCTGTCACCCCTTACACCTGCGCATTCGTGCCGCCCCGAGGATGTTGAAAATACAGATGTCACCACGCATCATTCAGCATAAATCGAGTTCAGTGACTATTATCGAAATGTATAAAAGCGCAAGTTTCCTGATTCTGAATTCCACTTCACTTCCGGCGTTTACTAAGAAAAGGAATCGCGATTTAATAACAACTATTTTATGTAATAAAAATAAATTGCCTACTTCAATTAAAGAATTCAGTCTATTTTCTCCCCGTTCTGAATTATTTTTGACAAAATCAATACCGCTTCAAAAAGGAATATTTTCTTCAAGGAGAATCCACTCACCATCAAGACGACGAGTGAATAAAAAGTATAAAAAAAAAGCAAAAATATTTACCATTCAATTATATCTACATGTTGTGGTTATGAAGACAAAAATGAAGGCAATAGTAACTTGAATGAAGAAAGTTATTAACTTGTGTGGCTGTGCAGTTCCATGTGTTAACCGATGCAGTTATATTCAGCCTGGGAAATAATTTGGTCGGTGCATTCCTGTGCACATACAGTAAAGAAATGCAACCCATTTGTTGACGTCCGAATAAGGTTAGAGGAGGAATCTAGTAAAGGTGCTCGTAGAGGTAAGCGGTGCTTGTTAGGATTTATTTAAGGTGAAGTTGATCTCCTGCGAGTGCACATACAAAGTGCATTGTCGCCTCTGGACAACGCATATGCGCACTAAGCGTGTGTGTTCGAGTGTTTTGCGGCCTCTGGAAGTGGTGCTTGAGGAACGTTGTGGCAAAATACAAAGGAAGTTTTTTTGAAGAAAGTTTTGATTCCAAAGGTTTTTCTGTTGGTCGGTGAAGTTTACCTGCATATAATTTCGCAAAGATTCCAAAGCAGGGGCGTTGAAGAAATCTTTTTGGACGTACTGCTGTAAATTCGTAGACAAAGCCGAAAAAGTTAAGTTGCAGTTCCGCTGCAAGAAACAAGAAAAAAAACACCACATACACTATAATAAAATATACAAATAATTTTCTTGCTTTAATTCATTACATTTATTACCAAAATAATCATTTTAATCGTAGTTAGTATTAACTTTAAAATCTTATTTATAACTATTTATGAATTTATTTTGCTCCTTGTTGGTGATATTTTTTTTCTATCTTTTTTTTTTGTTGTTTTCTGGGCAATTGTTCTCCCTGTAAGTAAACTTGTATTTTTGTGATATTGGTTGTAAAAAAGCGAGGAGTACTGGTACCATTACTGCGCGTTTTTTTACTTTAGTGTTCAGATGTATGTACCTATGATAAGGAGATATTCATTTTGTTGAAATTGAGCGTTTAATTTGATATCATATCTGACAAGGACCTGTAATTATTGTCTTGTGAGATTTGCGTTGTCAATTATTCATTGTATGGTTTGTTTTGATGATTGTTCGGATTATTAAATGATTATAAATAATAGAATGGCCATGTGTTAAATTTTGTTGTGGAATGGTTGGGGCGGATGTCGTTTCTTTTCAGGGGTCTTAAGTAGTGCCTTTCATTGTCAGGTGGTGGTTATCCATACTATGAGCTGTCAAGGGACCGAACTACAGTGACACGGCTCAGGCTATGCCTGAAGAATGATGGAGGTGGAATTCAAAATTGCCCAGGCACAGGTAAGTGGTGAACCAACCGCGGTAAGGCCCGGCCACACACCCCACGACCCCTCCGGCGAGCTAGATAACTCCGTGTGGCCGGCGTAGGAGTTCCGGAATTTTTTTTTTTTTCATTTCTTATGTATGGTATTGACTCCTTGGTCATGCTTTTCCGGGCTTATGGCTAAGGGGGTAATACCTCGCATAAATGGCGCCCAGTATTTTATCGCGCCATTATGCTATTACAGACTTATTAGTAAAATGGGTCGAAAGCTAGTGGATTTGCGCACTGTAGAGTTGAAAAGAGAGTTAAGTAAACGCTCATTGTCAACGGTGGGGGCTAAAAGTTCCCTAACCGCCCTGCTTCGAGAAGCTATGGTGAACGAAGGTAAGGATCCTGAAGCCTACATGTTTGAAGGCGAGGTAGAAGCAGAGCCAGAAGAGGCGACAGTGAGTATGGCAGAACTTCTTAAGACATTGATGGTGATGAAAGAAGCGCAAGAACGTGCATCAGCAGAGATTAAGGAAGTGACAGCCGAGATGAAAGAAGCGCAAGAACGGTCTTCAGCAGAGATGAAGGAAGCGCAAGAACGTGCATCAGCAGAGATTAAGGAAGTGACAGCCGAGATGAAAGAAGCGCAAGAACGGTCTTCAGCAGAGATGAAGGAAGCGCAAGAAGGTTCGACAACAGAGATCAAGTCGGAAGTGTTGGCGTTAAAAGATGAACAGAAACTGTTAGCAGTAGCTCATTAACGCTCGTTAGCAGAACTCAAAGAGTCTATGGAAGAGCAGAAGAACCAGCTGAAGCAGAAAATCGAATCATTCTCCCTTTCTGTCGACAACAAGCTAGATAACATGAAAGAAAATGTAAGGAATGATCTGGAAAATCTCGAATCTTCCATCAAGGCAAACGTAAGGAATGATCTAGAAAAACTCGAAATTGAACTAGAAACCGTCAGAGCCGATCTAGAAAGAGTAAAGATTCACCCAGCGACGGCATCTCATGAAGTCATCGGAGTTAGGAAACTACAGCCTCCAACTTTCGACGGGCAAAGCCCATGCCCTACTTATAAGCTTCAATTCGAAGCGGCAGCAGCAGGCAATTTCTGGACAGAGGAGGAAAAAGCAACGGCCTTAACGTTGTCATTAAGGGGCACAGCAGCAGAAATATTGCAGTCAATACCAGCAGAACATCGCAACAGCTACGGGTTCTTAGTTCAAGCGCTGGATATGCGTTACGGTGATCAGCACATGCAAGAGGTTTATCGACTTCAACTTCGCAATCGACTTCAAAAGCCAGGAGAAACTTTACAACAACTATGCGCCGATATCGAGAGGCTAGTGCATCTGGCTTATCCTAGTTTTGGTCAAGACTACATCAATGAAATAGCAAGAGAGGCTCTTCTTAACTCATTTACCGACCGGAACCTACAACAAGCGGCCAGATTGGCTGGAAAGAAGATTATAGCAGAAGTTCTGGCATATGCTCTGGCATACGAGGCAGCGAAGCAAGCAACAAGGAATACGGTCCACCTCAGGGGAATCAATATGACTGAGAACATTTGCCATCGAGTCAACACCTCGGAAGTACGTCGTCGTCTACGATGCTGGAACTGTGGCGAGCCGGGCCATTTACAAAGGAGTTGCCGAAAGCGAAGGAGAGTGGAATCGCCAGGGAGTAGGAGTGGCTCAACATGCTGTGAAAAATGTGGACAACGGCAGAAAGGCGACCGGAGGGAGTTAGTGGGGAAAATGGAGACCCCTGATGTCATCGTCAACATCGCCCAACTGCAGCGTGGCAACAACAGCCTTGTCATCGAGGGGAAAGTTGGTGATGAACAATACACAATTACCGTGGATACAGGCGCTTCAAGATCTGTCATCAGGGCTGATTTGGTCGGTAGAAAGTGGCTGAAAAACGCGGACCAGTACATTCTGAAAACTGTAACAGGAGAACCAGTGAAATTACATGGGGAAACAATGATGGACGTGGTACTCGGCGACATTAAGTTTACACATTCGTTCCTGGTAGCTGACATAGTAGACGAATGTATTCTTGGTTTGGACTTTATGACAACACACGGAATACTATTGGACCTTGGAGAATTGATGATGAAACACCGCAACAGGGGAATTCCAATGGATACTGCACTGTCCCGGCGACCATGCGAACCAGGTTTTAAGTATCGTTGGCGTATTGAGGAAAAGTGTCAAAAGACGACTGCGGAGCCAAGCATAAAATATGAGGACCAAGGAATTCGAGATGCGCAACGCGACGACCCGGACATTTCTGCGATTTTGTCATGGAAAGAACACAACGAGAAGCCTAAATGGAAAGACATCGCAGAGAGAAGTGAAATCCTGAAGAGCTATTGGGCCCAATGGGATTCATTGCATATCGAAGGAGGAGTATTGAAGCGCAAATGGGAAACAGCTGATGGTACCTCTCATCGAATGCAGGTGTTAGTCCCTCGTGCTGGAATAACAGATATTCTTGAGGAGTGTCAAAATAGCCCGTCAGGAGAACATTTGGGAGTCAACAAAACTCTGTCAAAAATAAAGGAGAGATTCTATTGGCTTCACATGCGGGAGGATGTTACGAATTGGTGTCGCAAATGCACACCTGGTGCCGGCAGCAAGGGTCCTCGAGTAAGAGCGAAAGGAGAAATAAGACAACACCACGTTGGAGCCTCAGTTGACAAAATCTCAAGGGAGAATCCTAAGACGGCCAGTGACAGGATGAAACCAAGGTACGACCTCCGAGCAAACTGTAGCGGATTCCAGGAAGGTGACCTCGTTTGGCTGTTCAACCCTCGAAGACGGAAAGGCAAGTCTCCGAAACTTCAGCGTCAGTGGGAGGGGCCCTATAAAATCCTAACACGGATCAACGATGTGGTCTACAGGACTCAACAAGGACCCAAAGCAAAAAAGAAGATTGTGCACATAGACAGGCTGTGCCCATATCATCAGCCGGATCCAGGATGGACAACTGTTCGGGACGAACAGTCCTAAGAAGGGGGCAATGTGATGATTATGCGCCATCTGTTTGTCGAGAGGATGAATCAACGATTTTCGGTTGTTGTCTGAACTAAGAATTTATGTACTAAACTAACGAGCGATAAACGAAGACAACTTCAAGCTGGTCGAAACTTAAGGAAATAAAAGAACATACCACAAGGAACCAGAAAACGAAGGTTCCAGAAAGTAGACAAAGGTGGAGCTGCCTATATAAAAGCGCCTGGCAGCCGCTATAGAGTCAGTTCTGATTATAAAGGCGATTCAAGTGTTTTAAAGTGAGAACAGTGAAAAGTAGTGAAATAAAAAGCGATAATTAGAATTGAATAGTGCGAAATATTAAATTTGCTAGTGATTATAGTGAACTTTAAGAATTGTGTTTATTTTTAAATTGTGTTTGGTTTGTAATAAATAAGTTTTGTTTGGATAATTAAAAAGTGTATTCCTTAATTAATCCTACGAATCCGTTAAGCCGTAAAAACGTAACAATATATTATGAAATTATAACTGCAGAATACCTCTATTCTTCTTCACTTTTTCTTTCACACCTTTCTGCACTTATATATTTCATAATAATTCCATAATATAATATATTCATCACTTTAAAATCACTTTTAATTCTATCACCATGCAAAACATTAAATATTCAACATTTTTTTCGTAAACAAACAACGAAAAAACACCGCGAATGTAATATAAGATATGATCCCGATAACAATTAACACCCTTTAAAGACACTTAATCACTTTGTCAATGGTTGATATGGTTGAAACCCCTTAGACCAGTTATAACCCTGGGGTTATACCATCACTTAGGTGTTGTAAAGTTTAAAAATCAACAACAACAACAACAACGAAACTTAATCACTTTTTTTTAATAAAATCACTAACGAATTAATTACACGTAATCTATGTGCAGTTAAAAGTAATAAAATATAATATTTTACCACTTTTTACTGCAAAACTATAACCAAAACGGTCCCGAACTTATTCCGCGCCATGTTTATTTAATAGAGTTAACCCTTCTAGCACAGAAGGCGCACTTTTCAGTTAAGCATGAAAATCTATATATACATACACATACACACATATATATATAAATATATATATATATATATATATATATATATATATATATATATATATATATATATATATATATATATATATATATATATATATATATATATATATATATATATGTAATATATACATATATAGAGTTTCTATTCTAACGCAGAAGGCGCACTTCCCAGCAGGGCTGGGAAATTTTACCACTGCCGTGGCTCAGCTGAGACATGCAAACATAAAATATTAAAAACATAAAAGTTCAAAAACATTAAACAGAGAAGCATGCAAAACTAATAAGGGAGTGAGGCACGCAGAGAGTCACGCCACATTGAGAAGTGTCCTTTTAAGGACAACTTCACTGGTTAGCAAGCTAAACACACTCCTATTGTTGTTAGTATTTTTAAGCATGCGATTAACGGGTTCGAACATGCCATAATTGGTGTTAGAGGAATTAATGTGCAAGAGAGGTTCACCTCTCAGGTTGTAGTTATTCACTCTAAATGTCGCGCGGTTTCTTAAGAAACCAGAGTCCACCTTGTCATTCATTAGTCGATGAACGAATATAACGTCAGCGACCTCACGGCGCTTATGGAGGGAGCTTAAGTTGAGCAATTTAAGTCTGTTCTCATAAGGCGGAAGAGCGAGTGGGTCATCCCACGGGAGGTGGCTGAGTGCAAACCGGACGAACTTCCTTTGAACCGATTCGATTCTACTAACATGGGAGGAGTAGTAAGGAGACCATACCTGGGAAGCGTAGTCAAGCAAAGGCCTAACCAAAGATACGTACAGGTGTTTAGTGACGAGGGGGTTGTTGAACTCTTTGGACCATCTTTTTATAAATCCCAGGACTGAATTGCCCTTGGAGGAGATATAATTGATGTGGGTGGAGAAATCCAACTTACTTTCTAACCTAACCCCAAGATCGATTACAGATTCAGTACGGGAGACCTTGTTGTCAAGGAAAGTATAGTCATACGTTATAACACCACGTTTCCTACAAAAAGTCATGATCTCGCATTTACTAATATTAAGCACAAGGTTGTTGTTGGAACACCAAGAATAGGAGGTGTTTAGATCTGCTTGCAGAAGTTTGCAATCCTCTATACTCCTTATGTGGCGATACAGTTTGATGTCATCAGCGTAAATAAGGATTTTACAGTGCCTTAGCAGTGTAACAATATCGTCAATTGATAAAATAAAAAGAAGAGGGCCAAGATGACTGCCTTGCGGAACTCCAGAGGACGCTTCGATATTCTTCGATTTGACTCCGCGGAATAGAACCTGGTAGGTTATATCGGCTAAGTACGACTGGAACCAATCCACAAGGGCATGCGGAAAGCCTAATTTCTTTAGTTTAAGAACTATAATAGAGTGGGAGAGCTTGTCGAAAGCCTTACTAAAATCTGTATAGACACAATCAGTTTGGCAGCCAGTGACAAAGCCTCTAATTGTGTGTGAAGAGAACTCCAGTAAATTAGTAGTAGTGGAACGGGCTGCAAGAAAACCATGTTGGTTTGTTGAGATAAGCCTCTTGCAGATAGGGGCGATAGCAGAATAAATAATAGATTCGAAGAGTTTTGGTATAGACGACAACTTCGCAATTGGCCTATAATTAGATATTTCGTTTTTACAGCCTTTCTTATGGACAGGTATTATAAAAGAGTTCTTCCATAAGATTGGGAAGCGCCCTTTATTTAGGGATTTTTGAAATAAACATAGAAGAGGAGACAGTAGGGCCCCTGCACAGGATTTTAGAACAGCTGGAGGGACTCCATCAGGGCCGGACGAAAAATCTTGTGGAAGTTCATTTATATGTTTCGAGATATCATCCCTGGTTATAGACAGGGAAAAGTTTTAACCAAATGTCAGATTTGTGGACTGACTTCAGCTATGGTTGTATTAGTTCAAGAGAGAACTTCATGGCCTGTAATGGAGAGGGTCTTGAATAAACACAATAAAGATACGCGGCACTCATTGCCACTGCTACATGCAGCGTAAGGCACGCCCACTCACACGGTTATGCGACACTGTCGCTTGGGCATCCCGGCTAACCGTTTTATTAGACGTTGTCACGTCAAAAATAAATGAAAAACACGCGATTTTTAAGGGTTTTTGCCTTTTTCTCCATAACTAAGGTCCTAATCAATATTCAATTACACATCTATCGAAAGATAATTTTAATACCTACAACTTTCTCATTTTACTTTTCGGATTCGAGCTCAATTTTTTGTTTTATTAGCAGAAACCCGTTTTTTTTTACTTTCGCGAATTTTTTAGATTAGGTTCGCCAATGAAATTCCGGAAAAAAACACGCTATCTTTCTTCAAATTAATTGTTCTATACGCCCATATTTTTTGTTTCCTGCCTTCATTTGTCTGGAAATTACCATTGTGAATTCGTAGATTGATTTGACTATTGTGCTTTATTGATAGACATAGCCACTGACATATAATAATGGACTGCTCATCAGCAATTATTCCCATACAAACCGATGGCACCAAAAAGGTATAGTCGCTCGCTCATCCATAAGCCCCCAAACTGACAGAAGCACTCAGAAATAAAATCAATTAGAAAAAAATAGACGGGTATAGTGATGTTTATATCTTTTGCTCTTCTCCCCATAAGCCCCCGGATTTTGACATACAGAATGTCAGTTGCTAAGACAGGCGTTAAGAACTTAAATCAGATACACATAAAATTTGCAAATTAATGAAAAAAAAGCATTTTAAAAGGTGAAAAAGTGAAAATAGTGTTTATTAATTTTATTAAACAAAATATTTGTGTTGTTTTAATGTTTTAAGTACGTATTTAAAATATTAAGGTTTTCTGAGAATTTCAAATTATGTACTGTGGCATAATTATAAAAAACAGTGGGTGTGTGTGCTTATGTACACGCATTAGAAGTTATACTTCTTTGGCGTGATTTTAAGACTAATTTTTAATTTCTACACAAATATTTTATTGGAATCTTTCTATTTTCGTGCGTTGGAAGGTGTCAGCATTATGATGCCGACACGCTCAAGGCTGTCGGTTATACCGAATCCGAATACCGAATCCTAACTAAAATTACCAACTAGTTGGGTCATTAGGCCTAATTACAATTATCTTAAGATGGGCTTAATATGCCTCATGAAATTCTCTTAAGACTGGCTAATTTTCTACCAAAACGTAATGAATGTTAAGCTTAATATGCGTCGCAAAGCTGGATCAGCATTTATTTACCTGATAATACTACTGGTACTTCTAAGCCCAACTCACTTCTTTTTTGTTCATTTCCGCCTTAGCTTCTGATTGAGGAATATAGCTTCTCCTCCACTTTAGTCAGTAGATCAAACGATCGTACCATTATAGTCTAAGACGTTCGTTGCTCTTTAGCCCTGCCTTTAGTTGTAGGTTGTAGTGCAACAGTTTACTAATCTCCGGCAATCCAAAAGGACATCGGCTGTGTCCTCTGTCACAGTGAGGAATTCCAGCCGTTGCGTAGACTCATTTTGCCGGTATGCTCTCGTAACTCACCCGTGGGTTCATCGACCTTGGGTAGATTCATTCTACTTCCTTTGCCACTACAGAAATAAACGTCACTTCCAAATTCTGTTCACTTCCCTAGCTTCTTCTTTTAGTTGTTACTCAATTCAATTGAGTGGGTTAGGGTAATTGAAATATGATACGAAGAGTTTCAAACTAAGGACATTAATGTATCGGAAAATACAGCATCAACGCTTCAACGTTTGACTGACAACACTCCGAACCTGTCCAAACACCATAGTTGGACGCTTGACATTGGACATTCGTAGTTCGAGTAGCGGCCACACAATGCGTTCTACCATCAAACGTCCAACGTTGGAAAGTGCTCATAGCATCGTTTAGAGCCGGCTTTAGCTGAAAACTAGGATATGCAATTTATTTCCCTCCATAGCCTCTGGGTTAAAACCTCCTCACCCATGGACATCGTGAACGGACTTTGGCTACGAATTTTCATATGCCCATATAATAATAAACTTAATAGCTAAAGGATTGAAGTTGCAATGCTTGCCCTCCATAGCCTCTACCCCTTCGCCTATATCGTCCGCAGGCCGTATCGGAACATCAAAATTGGCAGCGTGCAGCAAATTAGGGCATGAGATAAAAATGCAGCACGCTGCAATCAAAAGTATTTCAATTGGCTGAGGCTGGTAAAATGACAAGCAAAGCAGCGTGCTGCATGTTCATATCATGTCTTAAATTTGCAGTACGCTGCATATTTGAGGTTCTGATAGGGCCTGAAGCAAACCCATCGTAGCTACAGGCCTGAAAGCAGCCGGTGCCGATCCTACATTTGCTTGAATGGATGACATTTCTCGTGTAATAACATAGTGGAGCCAAGTTTTTAAGTTTATTTTCGCAATAAAAAGTTGTAAAATATTGTACTTTATCACTTTTTCCTGCACTTGGATTACCAGTGATTAGTGTTTCAGTGATTGAATTAAAACAATTTCAAAAAATTGAGTGAACCAATATGTTTTAATGGTTTAATTGTGAAGGTGACCAATTTTGTTTACATTCGCTGTGGTTTTGTCGAGTTATTTTAGGGCAAAAATGTTGAATTTGTGTGGTTATTGAGTTAAAAGTGAATTTAAAGTGATTAAAGCTTGTTAAAGAATAATTTTTAAAAATATTAAAGCAGAAAAATGTGTAGGGCAAAAATCGAAAGTTATTGTTATTCATGTTGTGTGGTGGTACTTGCAGTTATGTTTTAATAACCATTCCGTAATAATTTTTAACCATTTTAAATTCACTTTTAATTTCATTACAACATCAATCCAACATTTTTTTCCTAAATTAACACGAAAAAACCACCATGAATGTAAACAAAACTGGTCACCTTATCAATTTCATTCAATTTATTCACTCGGATCACTAACTAACTTATCACCGGTAATGCACGTGGAGGAAAAAATGCTAAAATACAATATTCTGCCACTTTTTACAAGTTAAAAACTTGGCGCGTCTAAGATATTACACTACGGTTCAGAGAAATTGCCTTCCATCCAGTAAAACTCCTCACCCACAAACAGCACACAATAAACATTACGAATCTTCCTAGGCCCACGGAAAACCAAACTTACGCTTAGCTGTCGAACATGGAATTTATTTCCCTCTATAGCCTCAGCGTAAAAACCCCCTCACCTATCGACATCGTGAACCGGCATCGGCTACGAATTTTCATATGCCCATAGTCACGGTATTCAGAAACAAGGTAATGTAAAAGACTGTATACCGTATACGACGGAAAATGTGGGGAACACTCCCATATAAAATCTAAGTTGTTGTTGTTGTTTCAGCATTACGGCTGACGTCACCAGGCGCCCATTTTTTACGGTATTCGAAGCTGCCGTCGCTTTTACATTACTTTAGCTTTCTGTATACCGTGCATAATATTGATAATCCCAGTGCGCATGAAGAATGGAAGTTGAAATGCTTGCCCTCCATTGCCTCCACTCCTTCGCCCATATCCTCCGCGTTGCGTTGCGATTTCCTCAAAATTCACTCTCATAATATTTTTCAAAACGCGCCTAAAGAAGTATAACTTCAAAAAATGTAAATTTCCAAAGTGATTCCGGTGTTAACATGGAGTGAAAAAAGGTTTGTAGCCTATGGAACAAATTGGTGCCATGAAAAATTTCTCATAAGCAGTCCATTCTATATGTCAGTGGACATAGCGTACTGGAAAATTGAATAGAGAAGAGAAGGAAGCGCAATTAATTAAAACCAGGGAAGCATTTTGGTAACACTTATTCACAGCATTCTTTAGTATTTGTGTCTAACCCGAACAATGGCGGTGTCATATTTACTCAAAAACCGGGAGGGATTGCGTTTCTCAACAATCATCCCGATGAAAACACTTCTTCTTCTTCTTCTTTAACGGCTCTACAACCGGGATCCGGTCCTGGCCTCGCGCAACTGTTGTCTCCACCGGTCCCGATTCTGAGCCGATGTCATCCAGTTTGGCATCCCTAAACTCTGAGCGTCCTGGTCCACGCCATCCTTCCAGCGAAGGTTGGGCCTCCCTCGCTGTCGCACCCTATAGGTCTTACCGCAGAGAACTTTCCGAGCAGGCTCATCTTCACCCATACGAGCTAGATGCCCTGCCCACCGGAGCCTACCGAGCTTTATTTTCTTCACAACATCTATGTCGCGATAGTGCTCGTAGATCTCGTCATTGTAGAGTCTCCGGAATCGTCCTTCCTCACATACGGGGCCAACAATCCTCCGAAGTATTTTCCTCTCAAACACGCCCAAGAGGTTTGAGTGCTTTTTGCTAAGTACCCACGTTTCGGATGCATATGTGAGAACGGGTAAGACCATGGTCTTATATAGTAAAAGTTTAGACGTTATGGTTAGATATTTGGATTTGAAGAGCCTTGACAGACTATAGTAGGCTTTGTAGGCTTTTAGCAGTCGTGGGCGTATTTCTGGTTCCATGATATTGTCGGCTGCTACTATTGACCCAAGGTAGGTAAATGATTTTACCACGTCAAACTCGTGTTCCGCTACCTTGATTGTGGGACCAATGTTAGGTGTTCTTCCAGACAAGGCCACCATGTACTTTGTTTTGCTTTCGTTAATGTGCAGTCCCAGATTTCCTGCCGCTTGCTCAATCTGAGTGAAAGCTTCTTGTACAGCTGTTGTTGTTCTTCCAATGATGTCAATGTCGTCTGCGTAAGCCAGTAATTGGGTGGACTTGTGGAGGATTGTACCCCTTGATGTCACACCCGAATCTCGGATCACTTTCTCCAACGCCAGGTTGAAAAGGAGGCAGGCCAGACCGTCCCCTTGTCGGAGTCCATTATAGATGTTGATTGGTCTGGACAGTGTTTCGGATACCTTTACTTGGCTTGACACATTGATCATGGTCAGCCTACATAGTCTTGCCAGTTTGTTGGGGATGCCGAATTCTCTCATGGCTTTGTAGAGTTCTACCCTGGCTATGCTATCATAGGCGGCTTTAAAGTCTATGAAGAGGTGTTGAATTGAGTTTTGAAACTCTAGACATTTTTCCATAGCCTGCCTCAAGGTGCGTATGGGGCCATCCTGTTTTGTAGGATAGCGGAGAATATCTTATACACGGTACTCAACAACGTTATACCGCGATAATTAGTGCACGCTGTGATATCTCCTTTTTTGTGTACCGGACAGAGGATGCCTTTTCTCCAGTCTTCTGGCATCACTTCCTGCTCCCATACTTGCACAATTAATTCATGAATCGCTTGGTGTAATGTAGGCCCTCCATATTTAACCAGCTCCGCTGCGATGCCGTCTGCACCCGAGGCCTTGTTGTTTTTGAGCCCGCAGATGGCTCTGCTAACTTCTTCTATGCTTGGTGGAGGCAGCATAGCACTGTCATCAGATATTGGTGGAGCCTCCGAATCCTCAGTTAGCTCGCCATTTAGCAATTCATGAAAGTGCTCTTCCCATCGCTCCAAGATGCCTTTAGGATCGGTGATCAGATTCCCTTCTTTGTCCTTGCAGTATGTGCAACGTGGTGTGAATTGCGTCATACTGCGGACTCTTTGGTAGAACTCCCGCGCCTGGTGCGGCCGTCGTTGTCTGTACTGTTCTAGCTCACAGACGAGATTTTTTTCCCAGGCTTCCTTTTTTCGTCTGTGAATTCTCTTTTCTTCTTTTCTGAGCTCTTTATAGTTCTCTTCCCGTGCCCGTGTTCTCTGAGACTGCTGCATGGCTCGGTACGCAGCATTCTTACGTTCAGTTGCCAGCTTGCATTCATTATCGAACCAGTCGTTCCGATCTTTACGACTTCTGCCTAAGATGGAATCAGCAGTACTAATGACAGTATTTTTAAGGCGGGTCCAGTTCTCGTCGACGCCCGGCATCTCATCCCCAGACTTAGGGCGAGTTCTAATGCATGACCGTAGCTGTTTCTAGCCATTTCATTGCGTAGTGCAGCTGTGTTGATTCGAGCCTGATCAGCGGATACAAAGCTTTTCAGCGTTGTAATGCGCTCTCGGAGCACCATACCAACAAGATAGTGATCCGAGTCGAAGCTGGCACCTCGGTACGTTCGTACCGTCATCAGACCCGAAAGGTGGCGGCGGTCTATCAACACATGATCTATTTGGTTGCGAGTGGCTCCATCAGGAGATACCCAGGTGGCTTTATGGATATCTTTACGCGCAAATCTAGTACTTGCAACGACCAAGTTCTTACTTGCTGCCATCTCTACAACTCGCTGCCCATTGTCATTAGTGTTTTTATGCAAGCTGTGGTTGCCGACATATTGCCTGTATATGGGCCCCCGGCATACTTTGGCGTTCAGATCTCCCAGTATGATTTTTACATCATACCTGGGGCAGGCATTAAGTTCCCGTTCAACTAATTCGAAGAATTCTTCTTTATCATCATCCGGGGACTCTTCTGTAGGTGCGTGAACGTCTATGAGGCTGATGTTCTTAAATTTACCTCGCACACGAAGGAAGCATAGCCTTTCGTTTATTGCTTTAAAGCCGATAATGGTAGGCTTCATTCTTTTGCTAACCATAAAACCTACTCCTAGAACATGGTGTTTTGTATGACAGCTGTAATATACGTCATACTCAGGTTTTTTGCAAAACACCATTCCCTGTCCACCTCATCTCCTGAATGGCGGTAATGTCAGCTTTATACTTTGACAGGGTATCGGCTAGATGTTTTGAAGCTCGAGTTCTGTACAGAGTTCGAACGTTCCATGAAAAAATTCGTAAAGCGTTTTGCCTTTTTCGTTGCCGTGGTCGTCGTCGTTTATTCCAGTATCCGAGGCATGTTGCTCGTTCCGTAATAATTGTTTTTTACGGGTGAGGTTATTAGCCTCACGCCAACCTTACTTGGAAGGGACTAGCCCGATCATATTAGCCTATCCTCTCTCATAGAATAGTTACCAGTGGCCACCGCTAGGAGGTTATGATCGCACTTCCATCAGTGCGAAATAGTTACGGCACGTGCATGTTATGCTACATGTTATTCCCCCTATTCCGCTGATGACTGACCACACATGATGATAACACTACACTTGGTTAAATGTTTGGAGCAAACCCTTCGCAAACCTGAACAAATTTCGCTACGCCTCTGTTCAAGTTAGACAATGTATATTGTTGTTGTGGTCAAAGTTTGTTTACATTTGAAATTGTGGAGAAACACTGCGCTTTTAATTTATTTTTATTGACATTAAACGTACTCGCACTTCCAAAAAAACAACTGAATATGCAACACGACACCTTATTCTTTGGATTGGAAGGATAAATTTTACACTTAACGAAAATTACTTTCCTATGATAGTGAAAGTTCTCAGCTGCCTTCTACCGCGTTTTCCACTCCGTTGCTTGACACCCGTGGCGAGAGAGAATTAGAGAGAAAATTTCGTGAGCTCAAGTGCTTCCCTCGAACCCGTATGCATGTACGCTATGTTCGGTTCCTTATCTTTGGTGGTATTCTCGTTGACGAGTGACGTGATTCCGAGGGACGCGGTGGAATGAAACTGTCAATACCTACACATATATCGAAGAAAATGTCACTTCACACGCCATTTTCCGATAATTAAATACGAATTTTGTCGATCAATCTGTTAGATTGACCAATTAAGGTCGAAGTGACACATCTGTCGCGTCACTCGTCAACGAGAATAAGACTGCTTCTCTATTCAAAGACTGGAAACTGCAATCTTTTATACTCAAATGGCATATCTGTTGAAATCATAGGAATTCGAGGCAATAGCACACCTTCTCCTTTGAATTTACCATTCAATATTGTTGCTTCGATGATGTTGTTCATTCATTTTTCGGTTGCGAGTCTCGTTCTGTTGCAGAATCGTGGCGGATCAATGTTGCGAAGCAGAATGACTGGTACACCAATTTTCAAAAGTTAAAACATGTGGTGGCAAGCCTGCCATTCGGAATTAAACTGGATAATTGACAATTTCGTCTTGATTCATCATACAATCCAGGGAGACTATACAAGGAGGTATAATTCTTATGGGGAAAATAACCGGAAATGGATGAGTAGCAGAAACTAAACTTCTAGCTCATTTTTAGCCACAGATGTCGCCTAAAGCTGACGTGTCCCACATGAAGTTAGCTGAATTTTACCCGAAAATGAAGCAATGCAAAAAAAATTCATTGGAAACTAATAAAAATTCATTGGAAAATTCATAAATTGGTTAAATACGAAAAATCGCATCAATTTAAATCCAATTTAGAAGCTGATTTTTTAAGTTAGGCGTAAACATATAATATCTTAGTAGTTAACGGACTTTGCCATCAACCGGATGAATATACTCGGCCATGTTTTTTGGGATACATATGACTGTGGCGCCCTTATTAATCAAACGAAAATTGACAACACGGAGTTATATCTCCTTGTATAGTCTTCATGATTGTGCTCCTCGACCCTCGATATGGGTATCAAATGAAAGGGTATCACAAGCAGAATACAATTATCTATGTGCCGTTATTCAAAATTCAAAATGGCCGTCATTACAAAATGGCGGACTACTTATTTCCTGACAACCCACTTGATATGGGTATCAAATAAGGCACTAGCAATAAGTTTCGGTGTTAATAAAATAAGAATATAGGTAAACAGTCTCCCGGTAAGACCAAAAACTTGAACCCATAATCCAATAATCCAATTCTAGGCCTCAAAGAGATCTATCTAAATGTTTAGGTTCGCCAAAGTTAACGTAATATATAAAGCCTTTTTCTTTTTGTTAGAATTTATGTGGTTAGGGCTGCCTATGGTCCGATATGTACTTAGGCACCAATGAATAGTTCTTTGAGGTCTACAATTGGAATGAAATTATAAGATGCAGATCGACGACCTGCCACATAGCTCAGAGGTCGCTATTATGAACCGACTACAGAAGAAATCTCTGTGCCATTGATAAATCAACTATGTAATAACCGGCACATAATATTTTTTAGACAGGATAACAAATAACAATGATACGCAGAGATTCACATATAATGCCATACATAGTAATATCCCTTAATATTTGTTTATTGGCAAAAATGATATAATTTTACAGTCTACGCGAATGAAATGCTGTCACTGCGAGATGTTGTTCTTTCAGTTGGTGGAAATACTAGGGATTATTATGGTTTGCCATTTCCAGAAATAATCGGTGAGTCTGATAATGAAAACAGAGAATATAGAGAACACAATGAACCAAAGCTAAACAAAGAATAAACGCATCATCAGCAGCGTCAATACGGGGGAATTTTTAAGTCCCACCAGGAGGCACTGGCATGGCTTTCTTAACTAATCTCATATTGGACAAAATACGTGTAGATAAAAGGGTTACCGCAGCAAGGTCATTAGCAGAGATTGTGGCGTAAAGTTGCCACGTCAAGCAAAAACAGCTTATTTTATGTTTATGACACCGATCGAAGAAGATCATATGGAAAATCCTGCGTGGAACAAATCTAAAAACCGCCACAAAGCTAAAGTTTTATAAGAATGCATGATGGTTGGCTAGGAATGGGAAGCTGCACTTTGGTAAATATAGTATCTGTTGAAACCGTTACCACAACAATGCAAAATTTAAGAAAAAAACAAAAATTACTACAGTTGTTTCGACCGATACGCGGGCCGATAAAATAAGTAAATGCATGTCTAAAATGATCACTAAACATAAACTCAGAATTCAGTACTATTCTTACATATGATATAGAATTTTTTTTAAGATTAATGATAATCATGATATTAAGCTGCTGGTTGCTCTTTGAAAGTTCGTAATAGACACGGGAATTTTGATGAGCGACATTTATGATTTTTTGCAAAATATCAACTCAACTAAGTCGACTCAATTAGTGTCGCAAACGTTGTACCTAATACTTAGAAGTGAAACATCGGGTATCGTTTATAACCAAGCGTTACGGTGAATTGCTACCCTTGCATTAATATGCACATTTTTCTAGTGTCAGTGCCGTGCCGGCGGTATGATCAGCTGCTAAAACAAGAAACGACGAAACACGAAAACGCAAAACAGCAACGGCATTTTCAGGATCAAATCAGTAGTGGCCTATTATAATATTGCCAATGTTCGCCTCATGCTGAAATGCATTTACTCGATTTTTTAGGGGCGCCAAATAGTGAATTTTTGAGCTGCACTGCGGCAATTTTTCAAAATTGATGACGTTTTTAAAGCTTTTTTGGGAAAAAATGTTGAGGTCACCAAGGAGCAAGTTCTGCATAAGGTCCCAATTACCTGGGAAAGTTATTTTGCAGATTTGTTTTTTGTTTCATTATACCCTTATCTTATCCCGGGCTATGCACACACAATTCCTTTTATTAAAAGGCGTTGCAACGCACGCGGGTATTTGCTAGTCCAACATAAATTTCAAAGTAACATCGGCTACATATAAATTAGTGTCTTCATTGCAGTGTTTCATCGGCTAACTTATTCGGTTGCGGGCTTGAGATTATATTTGATAGTAATCTTACTTTCCTGTCATTAAAATCTAAGTCCAGTTTCAAATCTATAAGACTTTTTCGACCGCATCTTTATGCAATAAAAAATTTTATTCCGAATTTTGTAAAATATGTTCCTTAGAGCCAGTAGTTTATTGATATATTTCAAAATTATCGTATTCAATGGTCAAATTATCAAAATCAGAAGCTAGTAAGTAGCAAATTAGCATTATATTCATCATCATCCTGAACAGCTGGTGTGCTTTTGCTTATATTGTAAAGAGCTTTTAGTATTGCAAGTTGCAGTCCACGTACAAAACATTTTATCATACATAAAATTAATAATTAGGTGTATTGCTGTTGCTTATACTTATCATTTTTGGAACGAAGTTCCTTAACGCGGCTTGCGGGTAGAGTGAATTGGGAGAAATCGTCACGTAACAAAATGCGATATTTTGTGTATGTATGCGTGCGAGTATCGATCCCAGTAGGCAATTTGTGAATTTATTAAATCAGAATGCAGTGTTTTTCTTTAGAAATTGGAATCAATTTGCACCGATAGCTATGGGAAGAAATGATAATGCAAAGTGTCATGCATGACGAACGTGCACACTTTTTGCATTGGTCATTATCGAGGATAGATGCTTATGCTTTCTTGTCTGTCTGTTTGTCCGGTACAAATCGATTTTTTTAATACTTCTGGTTACCCGATCACCCTGAAATTTTGCACACAACTTCAGCTCCGATGACAATGCACTATGGTATACCAATTATACCGTTAGATTCATGGCCGTAGCCTCAAGAGGACGGATTACTGTTTTCTTCAAGGAACAAATTTTGCAATCGATTTTACAAATACTTCCGGGTATTCTATCATGCTGAAATTTTGCACACTGCTTTAGCTCCCATGACAATGCAATCTTACTAATATTATAAACGTGAATGTTTGTATGTATGTTTGTTACTCTTTCACGCAAAAACTACTGAATGGATTTTAATGAAACTTTACAATAATATAGCTCATACTTCAGAATAACATATAGGCTATAATTTATAAAAAAATTCAACATGGCCGCCGAAAACTCAAAATGGCCACGCAAATTGTGTTCCGATTTCAATGAAAGTTGGTATATAGAGGTTTTTAAGGTCGCTAATAACGAATTTGTGGTCAAAACTTATAAATTCAAAATGGCCGTGCCAATATGGCCGACGAATTTGCCAATTGTGTTCCGATTCCAATGAAAATCGAAATCTGGCGGATTTTAAGGTTGCAAATAACGAATTTATGATCAAAACTTATAAATTCAAAATGGCGGACGAATTTTTCCAATTGTATTCCGATTCCAATGAAAGTGAATATCTAGGGGTTTCTAAGGTTGCAAATAACGAATTTATGATCAAAACTTATAAATTCAAAATGGCCGCGCCAATATGGCCGACGAATTTTTCCAATTGTATTCCGATTGCAATGAAAATCGGTATCTGGGGGCTTTTAGGGCAAACAACGAATTTATGATCAAAGCTTATAAATTCAAAATTGCGGGTCCAATATGACGCACGAAAACTTCCCAAGCCACATTCTGAAATGTAGTAAATTTCTAAAATTCCCTCTAACCAGTATAGAAACAGTAAAAACGGTAGGAAGAGTCGAAGTTTGCAAATTTGTGCGCCCCTACATTGTCATCACGAGGTTAAACGATGTCATCTATCGCTTCCAAAAAGTTCGATCGGAAAAAACGGGACCTGGAGGAAGCTGTGTTCGGGACGAATACTGAGTAAGAAGGGAGCAGTGTAACGGCTAACCGAAAAGAGAAAGTTAAAATTCCAATTCACCGAGAAGTTACATGTTTAGATGCATCTACTTGAATACATAACGCTGTTCTTATTGAATCACCGATAAGATTGGGAAGACGGAATTTTTTTCCAGATTTATTGTTTTTTTTTCCTACCGCGTACAACGCACACATAATTTTTTTTTTATTTAAAAGCCTTGCAACGCACACAGGTTTTTTGCTATAGGCTATCTTACTAATATTATAAACGCGAATGTTTGTATGTATGTTTGTTACTCTTTCAAGCAAAATAGAATAGATTTTAAAGAAACTTTACAATAATATAGCTCATGCTTCAGAATAACATATAGGCTATCTCGAAACCTTCGGGTAGCTGTAGTGTACTGATATAGAAAAATCCGAAACTTTTGTATGGGAGGTATTCTTCAAATTTCTGCTAAAGAAGTCAGATCCATTTTGTTTTGGTTTTTCCGAAAAAAATACGATTTCCAAAGTTTCAGATCGATCAGAGTTTTTTTACGGATAGTTGCCGTACAATTTTGTTGAAAAAATCAGATTTATCGCGAAGGACGCGGTTCTCTGAACTTGGATTGAAGTAACTTCGGCTGCATGTGCCTGATTTTAGCAATATATGGCTTAAATGAAAGGTCTCGAAACCACAAAGACGACAAATTCAATAATCAGATGTTCGTCGCTTTTTCTTTTTGAGCTATGGTACCTGGAAATTTACATAGATTTCAAGGTGCTTGATTTTTCAACATACAATAATTTTGCATGGGACATATTTTTTTTCATATTTCTTACGGAAAAATTACTCTTTATCATGCCGTTAAATGTTTGAAAAGTTCGCCCAATGTTGCCAAACGTTGCTTATTGAACGTATTAACTGTCTCCATTCATAGTGTGAAGTGTGACATCATCGGGAATTGCATCAACGCTACTTGATGGTGGATGTTTAGTGTATTGAGCACCCAAGTTCCTATTGAATTTGAACCAGAGAGAAACACCTACATGTAACATCAGTAAAAACTCCCGTATTGCCACATCCGTGCAAAATTATTATTTTGGAGCGAATGCACCATGGCCTATAAAAAATAGGTCGAAGCGCATGACAGGGCTTTTCAAGATTTCCGAGGAAAACCTAATCCATGGTAGGCGCTCTGACACTACTTGCTCAACTTTGCCTGGTATACTTCGATCAAAGCCTGCAAATGAGCTGAACGGATGCATGATTGAAAGCATCACATCTATGGAACAGTATTGAAAAAACCAACTTTTGGTCGTTTCAAATAGCGAAATTTCAATCGATAGCATCGATATTATTCGGAATCAAAAATACGAAAATGGCTCCTACTGTATATTAAAATTCTTATCACCTCAACTGCAAAATAAACGGAAGCTATAGCGCGTACCAAAAGAATTGGAAATATAAACACAGGCGGCGAACTGACAATTTCACACCCATTAAAATTTCGTGTATGGATAAAGTTCAAGCGGACGTGCATTGTAATTTCTTCTTCGAAATTCATTTACGGGCAAAAACACTCCCTCATAGCATCTGACCACGACAAGAGTGGCAGTGAGACCGCTGAATTGTGATTAGGGATAAAAATGAGCAAGTGATTTGGGTTTTTAAACGAACGGAGGTACACTTTTCTTTACGAATGTACTTGCATCCCGGGATTTGAGACTCTCAGTGCCCATCACTGACATATAAAATGGACTGCTGATCAGGAAATTTTGATGGCACCAATTCGTTCCATATGCTGCGCACCTTTTTCCACTGCATGAAAACACGGAAATCACTTTTTTATTTTGAATTCGCACTTAAAAGACTAAAACAAGAGACCAATTTTGTTAAAAAAAATAATAAACACTATTTTCACTTGTCTCACCTTTTGAAATGCTTTTTTTCACTAATTACAAAAATTAATGTTCAATTGGCAGAAGTTCTCAACGCCTGTTTTAGCCACTGACATTCTATATGACAGCGATTTCAACAAATTCCGGGGCTTATGGGGAAAAGAGCAAGAGATATAAAAATCACTATAGTCATCTATTTTTTTCATAATATTCTG
Source organism: Thereva unica (assembly GCA_949987705.1). NCBI lineage: Eukaryota > Metazoa > Arthropoda > Insecta > Diptera > Therevidae > Thereva > Thereva unica. The sequence goes on from OX465281.1 coordinate 99,905,908, forward strand.
ACATTTGCAAAAGGGAAAATATGAAATCAGGTATGGCAACTTTAAAACTTTAACTATCGTTATGGCAGTTTTTTTTAAATTGCGTTTAAAACACGTTAGAATTTTATTGAACATTTTTTTCAAGTGGGCGGAAGTTTTGGTTTTTTTAAAACGTGGAAAAAATTGGAAATTTGAATATAAATAAAAATTAATTGTCTGAAAAAATATTTTATACAAAAAAATGTGTGTTAAAAAACTGAAGACAAACGGAAAACAAAAGCCTTGAAATGTTTCTTGTCACTTAATTTTATGTTTTAATGGAATTCAAAGTATTTTCTTCATGTACTTCTTTTTTTTTTACTAATTTGTAAGCTTGGTAGTTCGCAATGTCGGGGCGCATAAATTGCAACTGGTGCACAATATTCATATCCGATCCTCTCATAGAATCCCTCCTGATCGATTGTTGACAAATATATAATTTTCAAATCTAATACTGCTCTACAATAATCTTCGGCGCATTTTATCATAAGGTTCTCAAGACCTTGTCCTCGGCACTTTCTATCGACAACCACCGATTCAATAAAGCAGCACTTCTCCTTACTTGGAATGGCACTTAACTTGCAGTGCGCTACAACTCTTTTCATATTGTCTGTTGTCAATATTAAGCCGCGTCTCCACCAACCGAACATGTTCGCCGAACAGTGTTCGCGAACATAAAAACGGACAAACATTCCACATTTGGTTTCCAAACATGTTCGGCAAACATTTTCAATAGCTCAATAGCCGGTAGCCGTTTTACCAATACATCACTGTCCTGATTTGCTACAGGAATGTTGCAATCTAATAAACTCTGAGTGGCCACGAAGCGATGCAGCAAGAATGCGATCTCTTGAAGCATCTTGTGATACATTACCGGTAAGCTTTAAGCCGCGTCTCCACCAACCGAACATGTTCGCCGAACAGTGTTCGGCAGACATTTGTGATGTCCGCCGAACATTGTTCGGTGTTGTAGCGAACATTGATTTATTCGCCGCTATTGAGCTATTGAAAATGTTTGCCGAACATGTTTGGAAACCAAATGTGGAATGTTTGTCCGTTTTTATGTTCGCGAACATGTTCCCAAACATGTTCGACGAACATTTTCAATAGCTCACAAATCAATGTTCGCTACAACACCGAACCATGTTCGGCGGACATCACAAATGTCTGTCGAACACTGTTCGGCGAACATCTTCGGTTGGTGGAGACGCGGCTTTAAGCTTACCGGTAATGTATCACAAGATGCTTCAAGAGATCGCATTCTTGCTGCATCGCTTCGTGGCCACTCAGAGTTTATTAGATTGCAACATTCCTGTAGCAAATCAGGACAGTGATGTATTGGTAAAACGGCTACCGGATACATTATAAGGTGGAAGACTTACGAAAATTAAGAAAAAGATCTACGTTTTAATAAAAAAAATGCTATTACAAAGTTTTCGATTAAATGTTGATTTATTTTAACGATATTGTTTATACCACAATTGTACCTCATAGTAGAGCTCCAAGTCTCTATATCCCATTCTGATAACAGGGGTATTTCTATAAAATCTTTCTTATTAAAACAGCCCTTTGGATATACGCTAGAGAATAAAAGAATATATTTCTTAAAATCGCATTTACATTTGAATTGACACAAAACTGTTACTATGGGGGTACAAATAATGGACATTGGGATATATCTGCAAGAGTGCATAACATATTGATATTTATTGTTCACTAATTGAAACACATAAACTAACATACGCGAGACATATAAGACGCATCAAGTAAATGACGCCTCCGAAGGAGATGTACATCGTACATCTACCTTTTTTGGCGTAGTTAAATAAGAGTAAAGCACGTCCTTTAATAAAGGAACGAAATATACAAACTATATTTAACTCTACTATTAGCAATCAGCTGTCGATTTAACATTCTTGTGGCAAGTGGCTTATATTTTTTGCTCCCGGCGAACGAGAGCTAGCATCAGCCATATGATTTTTTGAGACTAGGGTGATAAAAAATGCTCGAGTGAGGAGAGGATTCATATTTATAAGAAAGAGCTCTGTGAGATGCCATGATATATTTATAATGGAATGAATTTGTCAAGATTAGTTTGCTGCAAATAATAATGCACCAATTTATCATAAAAATATGTTTCAACTGCATAAATATGTTCTCACTTGTAAACAATTTAAGCCACAACAAATTAAACTAAAGTGTACAGCGACGAAAAGCTGCAATGGATATCACAGCAGTACCCCAAGCGAGACTGTGATTTTAACTAGTGGGCGAGCCTAAAAAATATATTTATATTTAGAAAAGATCGTGTTAAAAGAGAAATATTTATTGTAACAAACCAATCTCCTATGTCTAAGTTTAAAGTCAAGCTTCCTTCGACATCTTCGCCCCATTTTAAGTATCCAAGGAATCCAGCAAATATGAACAGAGATGAAACTGCGGTCATTCCAACATTTAGTACACCCAGTGGGCTATCGAATTTCTTTGGTAATAACATAGAGTTCTTTAGTGGTAAAACCAAGGCAATGCCTTCGAAGGCAAAGATTGCTGTTCCAAAGTAAAGCGCCAGCTGTTCGCCATTGGTAAAGAAGTTTCGCTCAGTTGGTGATGACCTTTGAAGTCATAGTACATGGTGATTGTGATGCCTGATATCATGCAAATATTGGCGATTACTGAAATTGGTGCCAAGTATTTTAGATTGGTTATCAGTGATGGCAGGAGAATTGGGCCACTAGAAAGAATCCAAATAGTCGCGTTCAACACCTTTAGCATAACTCTCAGTATTGGCTGCATCGCCGGTTGTAGATCTTTTTTGATCATTCTTCCCAAACAACTCCCGATTGCGTTGTATAATTTTATTGTAAGCCGTATTGTTTTTGAATGCGGCACCAACAACCTAAAAAAATCAAGTTAAGTCCAAAGGGCATTTTCCCATTTCTAATGTGCTAAGAAATTTCTCAACCTTGAGTGTTAGTATCATCTGTAGCATATTAGTATGGCCCGGAGGCTCAGAAAATTCCAAATAGTCGCGTTGTCCGAAAGAATACAAGATAGCTGAACATGAATATCATGCTTGCCAAATGACATTGTCTGCAAATACATATAATCTGATTAAATCCGCTTTCAACTTGATAAGTTTATCTAACCTCGGACGTAGTTGTGTAATAAGGAAAGCACATATAGGAAATGATATTAGGCAATGCAAAATGTGAAATCCAGACACCACAAAAACTATAAAAAGTCCAAAGCCAGTCCCGATAATTTTCCTCCGAGAATCATCTTTAATATTTGTGTAATATGGCCCGAATAAGATGCAGGACACTAGACACGCTAAGTATATGATGAGAGATGATGATGTCGTCGATGTTCATCTTAAAAATAACTTTTAAAACACTCCAAGTGAAAAAATCATTGGAGATATCGGAGTCGGAGCTGTTTTGCAAACTGTCAACGAGAATTGTCAAAGAGAAATGTCTAATTTTCGCTTTTCAGTTTTGGCACTCGTGATTTTGCTTCTGCCAGTGAATGCACTGAAAATAATCGAAATTTCAGTTCAGGGCAAAAAGGGGCTTATGGATGAGCGAGTCAACTATACCCACTATACCTTTTTGGTGCCATCGGTTTGTATGGGAATAATTGCTGATGAGCAGTCCATTTCTATATGTCAGTGGTGCCCATCGATTTTGAGTTTCCCAATTGTTTTGGCGCACACCAGTGTTGGGCATTGTTCGACATTTCCAAAAAATAAAATACATGGTCGACAGTACAAAGGGGCCTTCCCTAAGTCTCTAGTGTGTCACATAAAAAAAAAAAAAAAAAAAAAAAAATTAAATTTTCAATCAATTAATTAATTGATTAAAAAATTAATTGCGATTAATTTAATTGCAATTAAAATTAATTGCGATTGAACTATTAATTGCACCCCACAATTAATTTATTTGGATTAATCTGTATTAATTGTATATTAGAACTAAATCAATTGCAATTAATTTATCAATTGCAATTAATTTTGTCAATTGTTCTAAAAAACAATTAAAACTAACAATTATTCCGCTTCAATATAGATATAGACACTCCAATTTTATATGATCCTGCCATTTTTTTGGAGAATCATTCATATAAAGAGCATAATATGAAATAAAAATATGGGGAGTATGGCGGCCAAAATGGCTGAAAGAAGAAAAATTCAAAATGGGGGACTAATTTTGGAAATTGTGTTCCGATTGTGCTGTAAATTAGTGTGGGGGGGTTTTGAGGGATCCAAATGACAAATTTGGGGTTAAAATTTTAAAATTCAAAATGGCGGACTAATTTTGGCAATTGAGCTCCGATTGTGCTGAAAATTAGTGTCAGGGGGTTTTGAGGGATCCAAATGACAAATTTGGGGTTAAAATTTTAAAATTCAAAATGGCGGACTAATTTTGGCAATTGTGCTCCGATTGTACTGAAAATTAGTGTCAGGGGGTTTTGAGGGACCCAAATGACAAATTTGTGGTCAAAATTTTAAAATTCAAAATGGCGGAAAATTTTGGAAATTGTGCTCCGATTGTGCTGAAAATTAGTGTCGGGGGGTTTTGAGGGATCCAAATGACAAATTTGTGGTTAAAATTTTAAAATTCAAAATGGGGGACTAGTTTTGGCAATTGTGTTCCGATTGTACTGAAAATTAGTGTCGGGGGGTTTTGAGGGATCCCAATTACAAATTTGTGGTTAAAATTTTAAAATTCAAAATGGCGGACTAATTTTGGCAATTGAGCTCCGATTGTGCTGAAAATTAGTGTCGGGGGGTTTTGAGGGATCCAAATGACAAATTTGTGGTTAAAATTTTAAAATTCTAAATGGCGGACTAGTTTTGGCAATTGTGCACCGATTGTGCTGAAAATTAGTGTCGGGGGGTTTTGAGGGATCCAAATGACAAATTTGTGGTCAAAATTTTAAAATTCAAAATGGCGGACTAATTTTGGAAATTCTGCTCCGATTGTGCTGTAAATTAGTGTCGGGGGGTTTTGAGGGATCCAAATGACAAATTTGTGTTTAAAATTTTAAAATTCAAAATGGCGGACTAGTTTTGGCAATTGTGTTCCGATTGTACTGAAAATTAGTGTCAGGGGGTTTTGAGGGATCCCAATGACAAATTTGTGGTTAAAATTTGAAAATTCAAAATGGCGGACTAATTTTGGCAATTGAGCTCCGATTGTGCTGAAAATTAGTGTCGGGGGGTTTTGAGGGATCCAAATGACAAATTTGTGGTTAAAATTTTAAAATTCTAAATGGCGGACTAGTTTTGGCAATTGTGCACCGATTGTGCTGAAAATTAGTGTCGGGGGGTTTTGAGGGATCCAAATGACAAATTTGTGGTCAAAATTTTAAAATTCAAAATGGCGGACTAATTTTGGAAATTGAGCTCCGATTGTGCTGAAAATTAGTGTCGGGGGGTTTTGAGGGATCCAAATGACAAATTTGTGGTTAAAATTTTAAAATTCTAAATGGCGGACTAGTTTTGGCAATTGTGCACCGATTGTGCTGAAAATTAGTGTCGGGGGGTTTTGAGGGATCCAAATGACAAATTTGTGGTCAAAATTTTAAAATTCAAAATGGCGGACTAATTTTGGAAATTCTGCTCCGATTGTGCTGTAAATTAGTGTCGGGGGGTTTTGAGGGATCCAAATGACAAATTTGTGTTTAAAATTTTAAAATTCAAAATGGCGGACTAGTTTTGGCAATTGTGTTCCGATTGTACTGAAAATTAGTGTCAGGGGGTTTTGAGGGATCCCAATGACAAATTTGTGGTTAAAATTTGAAAATTCAAAATGGCGGACTAATTTTGGCAATTGAGCTCCGATTGTGCTGAAAATTAGTGTCAGGGGGTTTTGAGGGATCCAAATGACAAATTTGTTGTCAACATTTCAAAATTCAAAATGGCGGACTAATTTTTGCAATTGTGTTCCGATTGTAATGAAAATTTGTGTCAGGGGGTTTTGAGGGATCCAAATGACAAATTTGTGATCAAAATTTTAAAATTCAAAATGGCCGACTAATTTTGTAGTTTTAGATGGGTGGGAGTATCATTGCTACCATATTCATGAAAATAGGTCCTAGGGTTACTTAAATTCAGGGTGATACGTAAACCTGCACCAAAACAAAATCGCACTAGCGGCTTAACCATTACGACTCCAACCACCCCCTTTCCCTCCCATACTATCCAAAACCTAACCAAAGTCAGCCGCTTTGAAAAATCAACGGATACTGTATATCAAAAACGAAACCGTAATGTTTTTTTGCGTTGTAGTGGTGTATTTTATGTTATATGGTAAAGCGAATTACCGTAAAATTTGGCATGAATATAATACGCGTTAATACTGATCATGGGCGCAATAACAGTACTTGTTCCTTATAACCCTAATAAAATGTACTATCAATAACCTATCTCAAAAAACCTAAACAAAAATATATATCATAAAAAAATGTATGTGTGTCTGGGCACATTTTGGAAATTAAGACCTCTATGGTCATTCTATATGTCCAAATCAATCTTAGTCCTACAGAAGGATAAAGGTCAATAAATTTTGTATATACAATAATACATAATACAAAATACGTAATCCGTAATATATAATACATATGTAAATAATACATAGAACATAATTCATAGTACATATTACACAATATAGTACATAGTAGTAGTGAATAATACATAGTTCATAGTAAATAGTACATAGCACTTAGTACATAGAACATAACACATAGAACATTGTACATAGTACATAGTTCATAGTAAATAGTACATAATACATAATAGATAATACAAAACATAATACATAGTTCATAGTACATAGTGCATAGTACATACATAGTACATAATACCTTTTACATAGAACATAGTATATAGTGTTTGGTACAAAGTACATAATATTTAGTAGAAAATACATAATACAGAGTATATAGTGCAAAGTACATAGCAGATAACACATAGTTCATAATACTTAGTCATAGTACAGAATAAATAGTACATAATCGCAGTACATAGTATATAATACCTAATACATAGTACATTGTGAACAGTATATGGTACCTAATCATAGCCCCCAATACATAGTACATAATACATATTACAAAGTACATAGTACATACTTCATAGTACATAATTCATAGTAAGTAGCACATAGTCCGTAATGCAAAGTACATAATACCTAGTACATAGCAGATTATACATAGTACATAATACCTTGTACATAGTACATAGCACATAAAACATAGTTGACAGTATATAGTAGGTAGTATATAGTCCAAAATAAATAGTATATAATACTTAATACATAGTTCAAAGTACAAAATATATAGTTCATAGTACATAATTCATAGTAAATAGCACATAATCCGTAATGCAAAGTACATAATACGTAGTACATAGCAGATTATACATAGTACATAATACCTTGTACATAGTACATAGCACATAAAACATAGTTGACAGTATATAGTAGATAGTATATAGTCCAAAATAAATAGTATATAATACATAATACATAGTACAAAGTACATAATATATAGTTCATAGTACATAATTCATAGTAAATAGCACATAATCCGTAATAAAGTACATAATACCTAGTACATAGAAGATTATACATAGTACATAATACCTTGTGCATAGTGCATAACACATAAAACATAGTTGACAGTATATAGTAGGTAGTATACAGTCCAAAATAAATAGTACATAATACATAATACATAGTACGAAGTACATAGTACATACTTCATAGTACATAATTCATAGTAAGTAGCACATAGTCCGTAATGCAAAGTACATAATACCTAGTACATAGCAGATTATACATAGTACATAATACCTTGTGCATAGTACATAGCACATAAAACATAGTTGACAGTATATAGTCCATAATAAATAGTACATAGTACATATGGCATAGTACATAGTCCGTGTACATAGTACCTAATACATAGTGCATAACACTTAGTATATAGCACGTAGTACATATTGCTATATGTTACATAATAATATATAATACACTAGTCCCTCTTTAAACACAAAACGAAAAATAGCAAAAAAAAATCAAACACAAAACGAAATTCTCTTCTGTAAAAAATTCTCTTCCGGTCAAACAAAATAACATAAAATAAAAAAAAATTTTTTCTAAAAAATTGCTCCATTGATTTCGATTTCGAAAAATGTTGAAAATGGCACAACTAGAATGTTATTATAGATAACTCATACAATACAAACTAAAATCCCCAAAGCCAAATTGTTCCCCCACGGCACGCAAAAAATTGACCGTGACGCAAAGGTGCGCAACGTGGCTAAAAAAGTTTTTACTTTAAAAACTAAAAACACGCTTTTTAAAATGAACTAATAAAAAATAACATACTACTACTCTTTCCATATAATAATAAATTTTAATTTTTAGTTTTTAATCAAATCCATAAAAATGATTGACAATTGATTAATCGTCTTTAATTGTGGAAACTCACGACTAACAATTAATTAATTGTTAATTGCGAATTTTCACAATTACAATTAATTAATTGTTAATTGCAATAGACGCGATTAACAATTAATTAATTGTTAATTGCGAGTTTTCACAATTACAATTAATTAATTGTTAATTGCAGTAGACGTGATTAACAATTAATTAATTGTCAATTTTTAATCGTCCAGAAATTTAGTTTTGCCCAACACTGGCGCACACCATACTATTGGCTTATTTGTGCAGCGAGGCGCACCGGGTTCCAGCTAGTATAGTATATACCTTTAGATCCATGGAGGCCGTCTCAGGAGGGCGGATTGAAATATTCTTCACAACCCCTTCGACATGGGTATCCAATGAAAGGATATGATAAGTAGAACACCATAAGCAATATAGTATACTCAAAATATCATTTGGTCCATGGCGGACATCTCCAGCGGGTGAATTACCATTTTCTTCACAACCCCCTCGACATGGGTATCAAATGAAAGAGTATGATAAGTAGAACACCATAAGCAATATAGTATACTTAATTTATCGTTTGGTCCGTGGCAGCCTTCTCAAGAGGGCGGATTACCATTTTTTTCACATCCCCTTCGAGATGGGTATCAAATCAAAGAGTACGATAAGTAGAACACCATAAGCAATATAGAATATTCAACATATCGTTTGGTCCATGACGGTCATCTCAAGAGGGCGGATTACCATTATCTTCACAACCAACTTGAGATGGGTATCAAATGAAAGGGCATTATAAGTAGAATGCCATAGGCTATGTCTTTAGATTCATGGCGGCCATCTCAAGAGGGCGGATTACCATTTTCTTCACAACTCCTTCGAGATGGGTATCAAATGAAAGAGTACGATAAGTAAAACACCATAAGCAATATAGTATATTCAATATATCGTTTGGTCCATGGCGGTCATCTCAAGAGGGCGGATTACCATTTTCTTCACAACCCCCTCGACATGGGTATCAAATGAAAGGGCATTATAAGTAGAATGCCATAGGCTATGTCTTTAGATTCATGGCGGCCATCTCAAGAGGGCGGATTACCATTTTCTGCACAACACCCAGACATGGGTATCAAAATAAAAGGCTATGAGAAGTAGAGGGCAGGGCATCTAGCTCGTATGAGTGAAGATGAGCCTGCTCGTAAAGTTCTCTGCGGTAAGACCTATGGGGTGCGACAGCGAGGGAGGCCCAACCTTCGCTGGAAGGATGGCGTGGACCAGGACGCTCAGAGTTTAGGGATGCCAAACTGGATGACATCGGCTCAGAATCGGGACCGGTGGAGAGAACAGTTGCGCGAGGCCAGGACCGGATCCCGGTTGTAGAGCCGTTAAAGAAGAAGAATGAGAAGTAGAACTCTATAAGCAATATAGTATACGCAATCTATCATTTGTTCAATAGGGGCCATCTTAAGAGGGCCGATTACCATTTTCTTCACAACCCCTTCGAGATGGGTATCAAATCAAAGAGTATGATAAGTAGAACACCATAACCAATATAGTATACTCAATATATCGTTTGGTCCATGGCGGTTATCTCAAGAGGGCGGATTACCATTTTATTCACAGTGCCCTCGACATGGGTATCAAATGAAAGAGTATGAAAAGTGGAACACCATAAGCAATATAGTATACTCAATTTATCATTTGGTCCATGGCGGCCATCTCAAGAGGGCGGATTACCATCTTCATCACAACCCCTTTGAAATGGGTATCAAATGAAAGAGTACGATAAGTAGAACACCATAAGCAATATAGAATATTCAATATATCGTTTGGTCCATGGCGGTTATCTCAAGAGGGCGGATTACCATTTTCTTCACAACCCCAGGACATGGGTATCAAATGAAAGGGCATTATAAGTAGAATGCAGTAGGCTATGTCTTTATATTCATGGCGGTCGTCTCAAGAGGGCGGATTACTATTTTCTTCACAACACCCGAGACATGGGTATCAAATGAAAGGGTATGATAAGTGGGCCACCATAAGGAATATAGTGTACTCAATATATCGTTTGGTCCATGGCGGCCATCTCAAGAGGGCGGATTACCATTTCCTTCACAGTTCCCTCGACATGGGTATCAAATGAAAGAGTATGATAAATGAAACACCATAAGCAATATAGCATACTCAATTCATCATTTGGTCCATGGCGGCCATCTCAAGAGGGCGGATTACCATTTTCTTCACAACTCCTTCGAGACGGGTATCAAATGAAAGAGTATGATAAGTAGAACACCATAAGCAATATAGTATTTTCAATATATCGTTTGGTCCATGGCGGTCATCTCAAGAGGGCGGATTGCCATTTTCTTCACCACTCCCTCGACATGGGTATCAAATGAAAGGGCATTATAAGTAGAATGCAGTAGGCTATGTCTTTATATTCATGGCGGCCATCTCAAGAGGGCGGATTACCATTTTCTTCACAGTTCCCTCGACATGGGTATCAAATGAAAGGGTATGATAAGTGGAACACCACCTTTAATTGCGGCTTGCGCTATGACCATACATAAATCGCAGGGTGGAACTTTCAGTGAAATTGTTTACGAGTACAGCAAAGATCATTCCCAAGAACTTGTATACGTTGCGTTATCTCGTGCAACAAATATAGAAAATTTGTATATTGTAACACCTCAAGATGATCCAACGAAATTTAAGTTTTATCATAATCGAAAGCAAGCTAGATCAACAGAGAAATTGCTGCAAGAATTTCAAAGATTATCTTTAAACACATTGCAGACCAGAACGCAAATGGTTTTGGATATGATTTGTAACAAAATAGGTCTTTCAGTATTAAGTTTTAATTGCCAAAGTTTAAAAAATCATATTTTAGATTTCATTGATCCAGTTACTGAAAATTGTAATATTCTATTACTTACTGAAACATGGATGAGAAATGAAGAAGAAATTATCCTTCCTAATTTCAATTGCATTTCTCATTATAAACGACACAATATTCATGCAGGTGGGTCGCAATATACCAAAACTATAAAGATAGTGTCAACATTTGCCAACCAAATATATAAACTATTTTGTCAAACATAAGTGCATTGAGTACTAGACATTCATCAGTTGGAGAAATTTGTTCAGTGATTTGTAAAATAAGAAAAGATCATGAAATAGTTATTGTAGCTGTTTATATATCACCAAATCAAAAGATTGAGGATATTACATTATTTATTCATCGATCCCTGTTAGAATATACTGAGAGAGAATATAAATTACTATGTCATAAACTTCCACTAATATTATCTGGAGACTTTAATATTAACTTCAATGAAAAAGACGAATTTAAAATCTTCACATCCTTTTTATCTGACACATTTAATTTGAGTATGAATAATGATCCAGCACAGTACACAACGAAATACTGTACTACAGTTGATGCCGTTTTTTCAAGATTCTTGTACAAAATTGATTCTGAAGTATATGCATCTTATTATAGTTATCATAAGCCAATAATTTCTATGTTACAATTTGGTGATAAAATTTGAAATTTTTTTTGGAAAGTTTTGGAATGTTAATATTATAACAAATATTTTCCTAAAATATTAATTTAAATTTTTGATTTGATTCGATCCTTTACATTATTTGCTTGAAAAATGGTATAAAGTAAAAATAAATAAAATATACAGATTTTATTTGGAGTTACATTCGCAGTTGTAAAAAAATCGTAAGGAACTTCGTTCCTGACGGGGGTCCCATGATCGCACCTGATTTTTTTTATTTCCAATATCACTTTAAATGGACTTGTTTTTTCGTTTACCGAATTGCCGGTAAATTTTGAAAATTTACGGATAATTTTACCGAATGCGTTTTTGTCTATTTATCGGTTAACCGGTGAATCGGCTATATAATCCCTATTTGCTACCTTAAAAAACCTCATATACAGATTTTCATTCGGAACACAATTTGCAAATTCGTCGGCCATTTTGAATTTATAAGTTTTGTCCACAAATTCGTTATTTGCGACCTTAAAACCCCTAGATACCCACTTTCATTGGAATCGGAATAAAATTGGCACATTCAATCAACCATATTTCTTTACCATTATTTAGGCACTTGTGCGAAGAAGAAAGTTTAAAGTGTAACTGTGCTGCGTGAGGAACGCTGGGACGATAATAATTGATTTTTCCCAAGAAACGTCTCAATTCGGTTAGTGTTTGTGGTTTCGGGAATTGGTTAATTGCTTCGACTCGTTCTGTTGGTGGTTTGCAGCGGTTCTTTGTTTATAACATAACTTAGGTAGGTTACTTGTCAAAGTTGGTGCACAGGTGTGCATCTTGTAGACACCTGAGACATCGAGACATAAAAATAATATTGATATAGCAGTATGCAAAGTCCAGGCCTCGAAATTTTCCATGAATCGTGGGAAGGTTTGTGTGGCATCTCGTGGCCCAAATGGAATCTTTTTTATGTGAAAGACAAGAGTTTCAGGAAAGGCCCTTTATACTGTCGACAATCTATTTTCTTCGTATATAGTGTGCAATGTCGATCAGCAGCTCTAGTCGGGAAAGAAAGGAACTGCCACAACCTACCCGAGATATTTTTAGTCCACCTACTTCCAACCATTACTATTGCGACTTTGGCATCGGGGCATCGAGAAACAACTCGCTGGAGTGTTATGCCTCCTGAACCGAGTTGAATCTCATCAACCAACCGATGTCATGCGCTTTGGAGGAGCCGGGAAAGGCTAAGAAGGGCTATGACAGGAGGGAACAGGAATGTAAAGAGGGAAGAAGAAAGAAGGAAAGTTATGTAGGTGGGAAAGTGGAAAAGGCGAAGGACCGTGGGGCTGGCCGGAAATCGAACCCGGGACCTCTTGGATAGTAGCCAGACTCCTTACTCCCTAAGCTACCGAGGCCCCTCCATTACTACAAACTCGATCAAACCAAAAGGAGTAGTGATTGCGGTCTTGGGATTGTCGTCTTCTGCTTTCGGTATTTCATGAATTTGATGATAGGCTCTCATCAAATCTAACGTAGAAAATATGGTCTTTCCACTAAGTTTTTAGTACTGCCATGTCATTAGCACTGCCCTGTATACTGGGCTATATTTCAGAACACATCTTATGTATTCTGAATCTTCTACAATTAAATTTTTGAAGACAAACGAGATCAAAGTTATGTATTACAAAACAACATCTTTTACAGGATTTAAGCAGAAAAGTTGGTACATTTACCAGAGAGAAAACGATCAGAAATGATCAACATGAAAAATGATCTATATAAAATGTTGACTAACGCAATTCCGGGTGCAATTTTTTAAGCACCCTATAAATTGTGAAATACACAATTATAAATGCCGATTAGAAGCCAGCTAAAGATGCCCTATAGAAAATGTTCAAAATAATAAACTAGACTCAGTTTAGGTAAAAAAAAAAAAAATGCAATTACATAATTAAAAAGAAAAAATTTTCAATTTCAATTACATATTAGCTATGTATTTCTTTACCGAAATACCTATTACATAACAAAATGCTTTTTTGTTCGGAACATTAAAATTGACTAGACATAAAATTTGTACGAGGAATCACTACGATGTAGTATATAACATTATGTATTTATAAAAGATTTTCGCCTTGCAAAAATTTCGCTATTATTAATAGTACGAACGCAGAAGTAAGGAAAATTGTTCCTGGAATGGACCGCCGAACTTTTACATTGGGATCTTTTTCTCGCTGCCAAAAGAGTGCCATTTCCTCGTCGTATTTTTCAAAATTGTCCCAATTAATACATTTTTGAACAGCATACTTCCATCTACCGTAAAGCAGTTCTCTTCCTAAAATAAAACCCAAATTTTAACACGAATTAAATCTAAATCATTTGCATACGATTTGGTGTAGTTGTGGGATAGAATATATCAGATGGAGGTGAATACATTACACGAGCATTGCTTAAAGATAACACGTTCATTGCAATACCGGCAGACAGCATTACACCTATGCACGAAGGCGATGAGGTTTGTGGGCGCTCTGAAATATTCAAGACTTTATTTAAAAAATACTTTTATATCGTTTTATTTTAACAAACCTAAAACGATGCCCGTTATATCGGTAACGAATTGCATGAAATGGCAGTTTTCGCTAAATTCTCCACCAATTATAAGCTTCTTTGGTGGCTCCCACGTTGGGGTATCTTTTACGAAAGAATCTAAAACATCAAGAATTTGAAAGCCGGTTGCTTCATATGCAGCTTGAGCAACATTTCCTGCTGTTGTATGACTAGTTAATCCTAAAAGCATACTAAAAATACATTGTTCTAATATATTATTTTCCTGAAGTTTTGTAAAATTACCCACGAGCATCATGTTTCCAATAAGGCGAGTAAAGGCCACTGAATGCGGGTACAAAGAGTATTTCACTTTTTTTATTATCACTTGAAGTTGCTGCTAATGAAGTGGAGCAAGCTGATGAGATCATAGAAGTATCGAACAAAAAACTGCTTAACACATCAGCTGTCGAATCCGTTTGATCGATAATTGTATTTATTTGAAGTTGATCTTTAAGCCAATTAACACTAGATCCGGCATTGGCTACTGCCCCTTCAAGAGCATAAAATGTTTTTTGGTTTGGTCCTAGCTTGAAAGCTACAGTACTAAGAAGACCATGATCAGAATTTATAATTTCTTGGCCGGTATTAAATAAAATAAAACAGCTTTCGTCGATTGTACATGTTGCTTGCGTTGTTTGAATACACAGTTGGCCTAATAATGCTGCAGGCTGGTCGCCCATTGCCTGGAAAAGAAAATCTATATATTTTTGGGGCTAAAAAAAAGTATATTTATATATAAGGATAATTATACTCTCCGTGGCAAATTTATAAATCCACTCAATAAATGGAGATTTCTCCTATTACTCTATTACTCAATGGATTTCTGGGAGCCTTTTTTCTGTGAAAATTTATGTTACCAATAAAGAACGTATGTCAGGATGAGGATTCAATTGCAATAAAAATATTAAGGTTTTCTGAGAATTTCAAATTATGTACTGTGGCATAATTATAAAAAACAGTGGGTGTGTGTGCTTATGTACACGCATTAGAAGTTATACTTCTTTGGCGTGATTTTAAGACTAATTTTTAATTTCTACACAAATATTTTATTGGAATCTTTCTATTTTCGTGCGTTGGAAGGTGCCAGCATTATGATGCCGACACGCTCAAGGCTGTCGGTTATACCGAATCCGAATACCGAATCCTAACTAAAATTATCAACTAGTTGGGTCATTAGGCCTAATTACAATTATCTTAAGATGGGATTAATATGCCTCATGAAATTCTTTTAAGACTGGCTAATTTTCTACCAAAACGTAATGAATGTTAAGCTTAATATGCGTCGCAAAGCTGGATCAGCATTTATTTACCTGATAATACTACTGGTACTTCTGAGCCCAACTCACTTCTTTTTTGTTCATTTCCGCCTTAGCTTCTGATTGAGGAATATAGCTTCTCCTCCACTTTAGTCAGTAGATCAAACGATCGTACCATTATAGTCTAAGACGTTCGTTGCTCTTAGCCCTGCCTTTAGTTGTAGGTTACAGTGCAACAGTTTACTAATCTCCGGCAATCCAAAAGGATATCGGCTGTGTCCTCTGTCACAGTGAGGAATTCCAGCCGTTGCGTAGACTCATTTTGCCGGTATGCTCTCGTAACTCACCCGTGGGTTCATCGACCTTGGGTAGATTCATTCTACTTCCTTTGCACTACAGAAATATACGTCACTTCCAAATTCTGTTCACTTCCCTAGCTTCTTCTTTTAGTTGTTACTCAATTCAATTGAGTGGGTTAGGGTAATTGAAATATGATACGAAGAGTTTCATACTAAGCACATTAATGTATCGGAAAATACAGCATCAACGCTTCAACGTTTGACTGACAACACTCCGAACCTGTCCAAACACCATAGTTGGACGCTTGACATTGGACATTCGTAGTTCGAGTAGCGGCCACACAATGCGTTCTACCATCAAACGTCCAACGTTGGAAAGTGCTCATAGCATCGTTTAGAGCCGGCTTTAGCTGAAAACTAGGATATGCAATTTATTTCCCTCCATAGCCTCTGGGTTAAAACCTCCTCACCCATGGACATCGTGAACGGACTTTGGCTACGAATTTTCATATGCCCATATAATAATAAACTTAATAGCTAAAGGATTGGAGTTGCAATGCTTGCCCTCCATAGACTCTACCCCTTCGCCTATATCGTCCGCAGGCCGTATCGGAACATCAAAATTGGCAGCGTGCAGCAAATTAGGGCATGAGATAAAAATGCAGCACGCTGCAATCAAAAGTATTTCAATTGGCTGAGGCTGGTAAAATGACAAGTAAAGCAGCGTGCTGCATGTTCATATCATGTCTTAAATTTGCAGTACGCTGCATATTTGAGGTTCTGATAGGGCCTGAAGCAAACCCATCGTAGCTACAGGCCTGAAAGCAGCCGGTGCCGATCCTACATTTGCTTGAATGGATGACATTTCTCGTGTAATAACATAGTGGAGCCAAGTTTTTAAGTTTATTTTCGCAATAAAAAGTTGTAAAATATTGTACTTTATCACTTTTTCCTGCACTTGGATTACCAGTGATTAGTGTTTCAGTGATTGAATTAAAACAATTTCAAAAAATTGAGTGAACCAATATGTTTTAATGGTTTAATTGTGAAGGTGACCAATTTTGTTTACATTCGCTGTGGTTTTGTCGAGTTATTTTAGGGCAAAAATGTTGAATTTGTGTGGTTATTGAGTTAAAAGTGAATTTAAAGTGATTAAAGCTTGTTAAAGAATAATTTTTAAAAATATTAAAGCAGAAAAATGTGTAGGGCAAAAATCGAAAGTTATTGTTATTCATGTTGTGGGGTGGTACTTGCACTTATGTTTTAATAACCATTCCGTAATAATTTTTAACCATTTTAAATTCACTTTTAATTTCATTACAACATCAATCCAACATTTTTTCCCTAAATTAACACGAAACTAGTGGGATGTTGTGCCTAGAGACTAGCCACTAATTACGCTTTTTCATGATATTCTTTCTGTTGAATAACACTTCAGATTGGATGACAATATATTAAGTGGAGATTGATCCGCACTCACTTCCAAGCCGCCGGATCTGGGAATCGAGGCCAATAATTCGAATGTGTCAAATTGAAAAAAAAAAAGCACATCACACATGTAAACACTATAGAAAACGAATCTAAACATTTTTCTTTGGATTGGAGGAAAATCTAATGTGGTGCACTTTGCACAACAGAATTAGGTGTATTATTTTACTTAAACATACATGTCTTATTGTTAAAAATTCGGCTTACCGCACCCTAGTTTGGCCATGGAGATTCATAAGTATCACACTGACCAATGCTATATATAATTAATCTTAAAAAGTTTTTGGTAAAGGCTTATGTAGGTTATAAGTTGTGAGACTGCGTAATCTAAAACTTAACAAAGTATTTAACAAACACTACAATATAATCATCATAGCTTAAAAAAAGGAAATCAAATGTAAACAATAAAATTCTTTGATTCTTCACAAACGTCATGGTATATTTCTTTATTCAATATAAACAATAGTTTTTGAGCTGCAAATAAAAACTATATGCCATAATTTCGTTATCATCGGTTTTTGTTCTGGAAGCAAATTTAGAGACGTATTCATGACAAAAACTTGTTTCATATGAAACAAAATCCCCGAAGGAAATTTAAAAAAATTATTATGACGAAAAAAAAAGCACCGCGAGCCGAAGGATCGAACTCGCAGCCCCACGGACGAGGGAGTTTCCCTAGCCCTTTATAGTCCATGGAAATGGTACTTTAACATTGCAAAAATGCAGGACAAGGTTTTATTTTTGGGATGTGTAGGGGGGGTCAGGGTGAGCTTAAGTTTGAGGATTTTCGGGATTCTAACCCCCCCCCATTTGGCCGCCATCTTGGAAAACGTATGCAAATGGGTTTTCCACTATATCTCCGAAACGGCACATCTTACCGGAAATTTGCAAGGACACTTTTTGTTTAGAATTAAATAATCTACAATTTATTCTTTAGAAATTTTGTGGTAAAATGAATAATTAAGAAGTTATAAGCCTTAGAACACAAAAATTAGTCACAATATTTTCTTTAAAGGCTCTTTTTTGTTGTTTAAATATACTTCTGGTTGAAATTTCCAGACCATTTTCTCAGTTTTTGGTCTTTTGACCAAGAGCTACATTTTGAGATATTTCCCAAGTCTGTATCTGCAGTACTTTCAGAGATGAAAGTAGGCTTCAGACGGACAGACGGACAGACGGACAGACGGACAGAGCCTCTGTATAAGCTTTTTTTTTTTGAAAAAGCTAAAAACCACCATGAATGTAAACAAAACTGGTCACCTTATCAATTTCATTGAATTTATTCACTCGGATCACTAACTAACTTATCACCGGTAATGCACGTGGAGGAAAAAATGCTAAAATACAATATTCTGCCACTTTTTACAAGTTAAAAACTTGGCGCGTCTAAGATATTACACTACGGTTCAGAGAAATTGCCTTCCATCCAGTAAAACTCCTCACCCACAAACAGCACACAATAAACATTACGAATCTTCCTAGGCCCACGGAAAACCAAACTTACGCTTAGCTGTCGAACATGGAATTTATTTCCCTCCATAGCCTCAGCGTAAAAACCCCGTCACCTATCGACATCGTGAACCGCCATCGGCTACGAATTTTCATATGCCCATAGTCACGGTATTCAGAAACAAGGTAATGTAAAAGACTGTATACCGTATACGACGGAAAATGTGGGGAACACTTCCCATATAAAATCTAAGTTGTTGTTGTTGTTTCAGCATTACGGCTGACGTCACCAGGCGCCCATTTTTTACGGTATTCGAAGCTGCCGTCGCTTTTACATTACTTTAGCTTTCTGTATACCGGGCATAATATTGATAATCCCAGTGCGCATGAAGAATGGAAGTTGAAATGCTTGCCCTCCATTGCCTCCACTCCTTCGCCCATATCCTCCGCGTTGCGTTGCGATTTCCTCAAAATTCACTCTCATAATATTTTTCAAAACGCGCCTAAAGAAGTATAACTTCAAAAACCACCAGTCTATGTGAAGGCTTTGTAGAGTTAATTCATGTTTTACTCCCTATAAATTTAGTCTAGTGTTTTTAAAATAAAATTGCCAAGAGGTAAACATTTATTAATGGCCCGGCTTCACCGCCCTTAGTTCAGTAATGTTCTATTAGTACAGTCAATCTGTTATAAAAATGGTGCAAAATTTACCATAAAGGTCAAAGTTGGCAAATCGTTGGAGAATCATGTAAGGAAGCTTACTTTTGGATGGCCACCTGCTACTTGCTGTAGTTTTTTGGAAAACTCAAAAAAAGTGTCAAAAAAAGTGTTTTTCCATTTTTTTGCCCTTAAATAATTTTTTTTTTCATCTACGATGTAAATGGAAAAGTTGTTCCTTTTAATATTTACTACAACTACTAGGTAAATTGGAAAATTGTCTATCACAAAAGAAGAAGGGGTAACTCCCAAGAGAAAGAAACACCGATCTCAAAAAAGCATCAATGGATTCCAAGGGCCGTGGTAATGCCAATTATTATAAAGTGCTGAGTAATTTAAAAAGTAGCAATTGTGATAGTGATAAGAATTTAACAAATAAGCTACACTCAAGTGGTGATAATAACACTAATAATGTATACAATGCGATGAGAGAGAGGAAATTCCGGCCCCGATAATTTTATATAATTGTAATGTAAAAAAACTGAATGAAATTATGAGAATTAATTATCCTATCATAAAACAGAAAATTGTTAATAACAGGAATGGTACCAGTAAAATTTTTGTCAATGATATTAAAGAAAACAAAATTCATGCGTACACGTTTACGTGTACATACATATACCATATCTGTATATCTCTGAAGGGAGTGAATGTAAAAAGCTACACGGCTAATGAGGTACAAGAATATTTATCAAAACAATGCCGAGTTTTACGACAAGTAAATCTGTCAAAAATGAATGTACTTTAGATATGATGTATGTTCATTTTGCAGTTGGAGCTCGAACAAAACATTACTTCTATTAGTCCAGGCGCTAGAGCAGTGAAACCTATAACTTTTGGTTTTGGCGTGATGTAACGGACTTTTTTGGTGGAATCGGTCAGAAATGACATCCCCAACAATATTTAGGGGGTGCGCAAATAGTTTTGCATAATGAATTTTGTAATTAAACTGGAAGGAAATATTTCTGAAAATTGGCGCATTTTCCACCAGAATTTTGAGATATTCGCAACAGCTATAAAGCTAAATAAGGAAGCGGAAGAGGTAAAAGTGGCAATATTCTTAAATGCAATAGGAAGTGACGCAGTAGAAGCATTCAATTCATTTAATATAACGGAAGCCGATAAGAAAAAATATTCTACAGTTGTTAAAGCTTTCAGTGATTTTTGCCTACCAAAATGCAATCAGGTGTATGAAATCTTTCTTTTTCATGGAAGAATACAAGCAGTAATTTCTACCTCGACTTAAAAAAAATTGCACGTAGATGCGCATATGGTGAACAAGAACAAAGAATGATCAGAGATCAAATAGTTGCGGGCATAATGGACAAATCGTTGCAGAGAAAGATGCTGGAAATCTCAGAATTGACACTGGACAGAGCGGTAGAACTGGCACGATCGGCTGAAGCAGCAAACCAACAAGCGAGGGAGATGCTAAGACCTGGGGCGATGGTGGATGCAATTGGAAAAAAGACGGCAGATGGAAAATATCACAAGACTAATCAATTTAAATTTAATAATAATAATGAAACGAAATATACTAATCCTAATAAAAATTCTTTTAGGTATGCTGATAAGAAGAAAAGTATCAAGAACAAAATTAGTGGTGCTGACTGCAATTCATGTTCATATTGTGCACAAAGTCACATTAGAGGCAACTGTCCAGCATTTGGCAAAAGATGCGTGAATTGTAAAAAAATGAATCACTTCGCCGTAGCTTGTAAAAATAAACATGTGCGCACAGTAAGTAAAGCAAATACAGTAGATTTAGACTCAGAAAATAATTTTCAAATAAATACGGTACAAAAAGATGCAAATTCTAATTCATGGTATGAGTATTTATAAGGAGTAAGGGGGCAACCCATATGGTGAACACTGCGGCCAAGTTAGACCTATTGTGTACGTACCCCACTAGCGGAACAGACTATCGGCCTTCCGAATGAAGGCAAGAAGGTCTTTAATTGATGAAGACCGGACTTGGTCAGGGCATGATGAGTACTTGGTATGAGTACATTCGTGCCGAAAATAAATTAATTAACTTTAAACTAGATACCGATGCGGATGTTAACGTGCTACCATTGAAATGCTTAAAACATTTTAATAATATTGTGACCGAAAAATTTTCTCATAATCTTGAAGCATATGGTGGTATGATACTGAACACAATGGGTGTGATTACGTTGCAATGTACGGCTAGGAATAATGTCTCCAATCAAAGCTTTTTTATAGTAAATAATGGTGATACAACGCCACTTTTAAGAGGAAAGGCATGTACCGAATTGGATTTAGTACGAAGAGTGATGAACCTGAGCATTATAGATGAAGGAAATTTACTTACCAAATATAGAAACCGATTCCAGGGTCTTGGGTGTTTTTACAAAAATTTTAGATTAGAATTGGTAGATACCGCAAACCAGTTGTGAAACCGCCTAGGAGAATACCTTTGGCAATAAAAGATGCAGTAAAAGAGGGAAATAATTGAACCTATGAGTGAATCAACAGAATGGGTGTCAAACATTGTAGTTGTAGAGAAAAATAATGGCAAAATCCGAATATGTTTAGATCCAAAGGATTTAAATGCAAGTTTAAAAGAACACCAACATCCGATACCAACATTTGATGAAATTTCAGCGAAAATTGCAGGCAAAAAGATATTTTCAGTATTTGATTTAAAAGATGGCTACTGGCAGATTGAATTAGATGAAGAGTCAAGGAAGCTGACGACATTCAGAATGCCATTTGGCTGCTATAGATTTCGTAGATTGCCATTTGGAATTAAAATGGCTCCGGAGGCATTTCAGAAAATTAATGAAATTAATTTTGCCAATACACCTGGTGTTTGTGTCTATATTGACGATATTTTAGTAATGGCCGAAACAGAAGAAGAACATGATAAAATAATAGAACTAGCAATGGAAAGAGCAGAGAGAAAAATGTAATATTTAATCCAGAAAAAGTACAATATAGGGTAAATGAAGTAAAATTTTTAGGTCATGTAATCAGCGATAAAGGCATAGCATGCGACAAAGAAAGAATAAAAGCTATTGAAGATTTAAAGGCGCCATCAAATAAAACAGAATTGCAAAAGCTGTTAGGTTTTATTAACTATTTGAGAAATTATTTACCAAATTTAGCAGAGATTTCGGCTCCGCTAAGAAACCTAGTCAAAAAAGATATTACGTTCCAATGGTTGGAAACCCATATGAAAACTTTAGAACAAATAAAACAGCTGATAATGAAAGCACCCATATTAAAACCGTTTGAAACAGAAAGTGAGATCACGATACAAATTGATGCCTCGTCATATGGGCTAGGATGTTGTTTGATGCAAGATGGCCAGCCGGTGTGCTTCGCATCAAGAAGTTTAACAGACACCGAGAGGAACTATGCACAGATTGAAAAGGAATGGCTAGCTGTAGTTTTCGCATGCAACGAATTTCACACGTACCTTTATGGTCGAAAGGCGACCATTGTCACCGATCACAAACCATTATTAGGTATAATGTCCAAGGATTTTGCAAAAATACCAAATCCAAAGTTGCAAAGGATGAAACTAAAACTGCTAAAGTATCAATTAAAATTTACGTATTTACCTATATGTATGTAGCTGACTTACTGTCAAGGAACTGTAGTAGAGACAACCAGACTGAAATAGAAGATTTGAATCCGATGATACACTCGATAAACGTCAGCAGAGAAAAGAAGCAACTTTTTAGCTTATACACAGAACAAGAAGAGATGTTAAAGAAGCTTAAAACAATTTTAATACAAGGTTGGCCACAAGAAAAGAAGAAAGTACCGGAAACTATAAAAGGGTTTTGGAGGCATCGAAATGAATTAACAAGGGGACGGCACGACCTTGGGGAAACGGATTTCAATGAAATTTAGAATAGTGGTAGTATACCATATTTCAGCGCAACGCTCAGTATAAGCTGAGAAAAATGCATCTAAAGTTTACCCCGCACTTTATATATAAGTTATGTTAAATGCCGGTTGAGCGTACCATGGCGTAAGTGGTAATGCATCAGACTCGTCTGGTTGGAACTCTCGTTGGGTGAAGACAGACTATCGTTGCGGACTTGTAGTCTAAAACAAATAAACGGAGTGACGGTGTCAATTACTAATCATATTTAAAGCGCGTAGTGTACAATAATACCTATTATTTTACCTCAGTGCGAAACAAGTGTTATTTAAAAATAAAATAAAAAGAACAAAGAACATAAGTGACAATAAGAACATAAGTGACAATAAGGACACTAAATTCAAATGCTAGCCGATGACGTCCAGTCCATCAATGCCCGGCTTGACACGTTGTCTAACACCCTGAACTCTGTTGTGACCAATACGGGTTCCTTGATTGAGAAATTTGAGAAAATTTCTTCCCGAGTTGCAACAGCACTAGAATCGTTGGACGACATGCACTCGGCGATACTTAATCCGGTCGTCACTTCTTCCTCCTGCACTTTTAGCTCCTCGGCTTCTGTCCATCCTATATTGGACGACATAAAAAGGAATACCAAGCGTGTCAGGGTTGATATTGAATCGTTGTCATCAGTAGTGATTCAAAATCACAATGCCCTGAGCTCCCTGTCCTTAAAATTGGAGAGCGTCGTTGTTACAAATAAGACCTCCCCAGCGACGGCAGCATCTGATGACGCTCTGCAGGTTGAGGAGCAGCCTCTGTCTTCACCCTGTCCCGTGCCTACATCTTGTTCGGAGAACGTCTTCTTGCCACAGGAAGCCGTCAATTCAATTGCTCCTATTATTAAGGTGCGTCGTAAAAGTCGCAGGAAAAATCGAGATCGCCAAGCCGTCATTGGTGACGGTGTCACCTTGAGTTCCTTGCCCCACGTTCCAGAGTACTGAGTCGACCTCTAGGCCGGTCTCGGTATCCACCTCTTTGCCTCTAATAGTGGCCAACCCCCCGGTCACTGAAGCTACAGCTCCCCAAGAACCGTGCACCCCCCTAGTTACGATACCGAGACCTTTAGATATCTTTATATCACGGTTCTCTCCTCAAACTACGACGGAGTCTGTTTGTGAATATTTAAGGAAAAAATCTATAGACCCTGGAACTGTTTCATGCAGAAAAGTCAACAAGACTTCCAAGCCTGTTGCTTCTTTCGTTTTGTCTGCACCGCCCGTTATTGCCGAGACTCTTTTAGATCCTGGTTTCTGGCCTGCTGGTGCTCTTACCAAGCTCCTTGTTCCGCGTACCCGTACTCGAGCACATCACTCAAACGTTTCCATTCCGAGAACACAAAGGATGTCAAAAAACTTGAGACCCTCTCCCTCTACTACCAAAACGTAAGGGGGACAAGGTCAAAAACTAACGACATCCTTCAGGCATCGATGGCTAGCGGGTTCGATGTCATAGCGTTCACGGAAACCTGGCTTCACGAAGGCATTCTTAATGCTGAACTCTTCGATTCCTCCTACCAAGTCTTTCGGAGGGACCGTCACACTGACTCGGAAGCTCGCGAGGGTGGCGTACTTCTTGCTTGCCGCAGCCACCTTAATTGTAACCCAATTTCGCTTCCTAGTTTCTCTAACCCCTTGGACATTGAGCTTGTCGCTCTTAAGATTTCTTTTTCAAAATCAAATCTCTTCCTGTTGTGCTGCTATATCCCACCAGATATGATAAGCACACTTGACGATGGAGGTTTAAGCCTCTATGATATTCTCATCTCCTGTGTTGATTATAGCCTGAATATGATGAACACTGGTGATGAATTACTTCTTCTTGGCGACTTCAATTTACCCAATATTCAGTGGGTATTTGATGAAGCTTGCAGGCAAAAAGATATTTTCAGTATTTGATTTAAAAGATGGCTACTGGCAGATTGAATTAGATGAAGAGTCAAGGAAGCTGACGACATTCAGAATGCCATTTGGCTGCTATAGATTTCGTAGATTGCCATTTGGAATTAAAATGGCTCCGGAGGCATTTCAGAAAATTAATGAAATTAATTTTGCCAATACACCTGGTGTTTGTGTCTATATTGACGATATTTTAGTAATGGCCGAAACAGAAGAAGAACATGATAAAATAATAGAACTAGCAATGGAAAGAGCAGAGAGAAAAATGTAATATTTAATCCAGAAAAAGTACAATATAGGGTAAATGAAGTAAAATTTTTAGGTCATGTAATCAGCGATAAAGGCATAGCATGCGACAAAGAAAGAATAAAAGCTATTGAAGATTTAAAGGCGCCATCAAATAAAACAGAATTGCAAAAGCTGTTAGGTTTTATTAACTATTTGAGAAATTATTTACCAAATTTAGCAGAGATTTCGGCTCCGCTAAGAAACCTAGTCAAAAAAGATATTACGTTCCAATGGTTGGAAACCCATATGAAAACTTTAGAACAAATAAAACAGCTGATAATGAAAGCACCCATATTAAAACCGTTTGAAACAGAAAGTGAGATCACGATACAAATTGATGCCTCGTCATATGGGCTAGGATGTTGTTTGATGCAAGATGGCCAGCCGGTGTGCTTCGCATCAAGAAGTTTAACAGACACCGAGAGGAACTATGCACAGATTGAAAAGGAATGGCTAGCTGTAGTTTTCGCATGCAACGAATTTCACACGTACCTTTATGGTCGAAAGGCGACCATTGTCACCGATCACAAACCATTATTAGGTATAATGTCCAAGGATTTTGCAAAAATACCAAATCCAAAGTTGCAAAGGATGAAACTAAAACTGCTAAAGTATCAATTAAAATTTACGTATTTACCTATATGTATGTAGCTGACTTACTGTCAAGGAACTGTAGTAGAGACAACCAGACTGAAATAGAAGATTTGAATCCGATGATACACTCGATAAACGTCAGCAGAGAAAAGAAGCAACTTTTTAGCTTATACACAGAACAAGAAGAGATGTTAAAGAAGCTTAAAACAATTTTAATACAAGGTTGGCCACAAGAAAAGAAGAAAGTACCGGAAACTATAAAAGGGTTTTGGAGGCATCGAAATGAATTAACAAGGGGACGGCACGACCTTGGGGAAACGGATTTCAATGAAATTTAGAATAGTGGTAGTATACCATATTTCAGCGCAACGCTCAGTATAAGCTGAGAAAAATGCATCTAAAGTTTACCCCGCACTTTATATATAAGTTATGTTAAATGCCGGTTGAGCGTACCATGGCGTAAGTGGTAATGCATCAGACTCGTCTGGTTGGAACTCTCGTTGGGTGAAGACAGACTATCGTTGCGGACTTGTAGTCTAAAACAAATAAACGGAGTGACGGTGTCAATTACTAATCATATTTAAAGCGCGTAGTGTACAATAATACCTATTATTTTACCTCAGTGCGAAACAAGTGTTATTTAAAAATAAAATAAAAAGAACAAAGAACATAAGTGACAATAAGAACATAAGTGACAATAAGGACACTAAATTCAAATGCTAGCCGATGACGTCCAGTCCATCAATGCCCGGCTTGACACGTTGTCTAACACCCTGAACTCTGTTGTGACCAATACGGGTTCCTTGATTGAGAAATTTGAGAAAATTTCTTCCCGAGTTGCAACAGCACTAGAATCGTTGGACGACATGCACTCGGCGATACTTAATCCGGTCGTCACTTCTTCCTCCTGCACTTTTAGCTCCTCGGCTTCTGTCCATCCTATATTGGACGACATAAAAAGGAATACCAAGCGTGTCAGGGTTGATATTGAATCGTTGTCATCAGTAGTGATTCAAAATCACAATGCCCTGAGCTCCCTGTCCTTAAAATTGGAGAGCGTCGTTGTTACAAATAAGACCTCCCCAGCGACGGCAGCATCTGATGACGCTCTGCAGGTTGAGGAGCAGCCTCTGTCTTCACCCTGTCCCGTGCCTACATCTTGTTCGGAGAACGTCTTCTTGCCACAGGAAGCCGTCAATTCAATTGCTCCTATTATTAAGGTGCGTCGTAAAAGTCGCAGGAAAAATCGAGATCGCCAAGCCGTCATTGGTGACGGTGTCACCTTGAGTTCCTTGCCCCACGTTCCAGAGTACTGAGTCGACCTCTAGGCCGGTCTCGGTATCCACCTCTTTGCCTCTAATAGTGGCCAACCCCCCGGTCACTGAAGCTACAGCTCCCCAAGAACCGTGCACCCCCCTAGTTACGATACCGAGACCTTTAGATATCTTTATATCACGGTTCTCTCCTCAAACTACGACGGAGTCTGTTTGTGAATATTTAAGGAAAAAATCTATAGACCCTGGAACTGTTTCATGCAGAAAAGTCAACAAGACTTCCAAGCCTGTTGCTTCTTTCGTTTTGTCTGCACCGCCCGTTATTGCCGAGACTCTTTTAGATCCTGGTTTCTGGCCTGCTGGTGCTCTTACCAAGCTCCTTGTTCCGCGTACCCGTACTCGAGCACATCACTCAAACGTTTCCATTCCGAGAACACAAAGGATGTCAAAAAACTTGAGACCCTCTCCCTCTACTACCAAAACGTAAGGGGGACAAGGTCAAAAACTAACGACATCCTTCAGGCATCGATGGCTAGCGGGTTCGATGTCATAGCGTTCACGGAAACCTGGCTTCACGAAGGCATTCTTAATGCTGAACTCTTCGATTCCTCCTACCAAGTCTTTCGGAGGGACCGTCACACTGACTCGGAAGCTCGCGAGGGTGGCGTACTTCTTGCTTGCCGCAGCCACCTTAATTGTAACCCAATTTCGCTTCCTAGTTTCTCTAACCCCTTGGACATTGAGCTTGTCGCTCTTAAGATTTCTTTTTCAAAATCAAATCTCTTCCTGTTGTGCTGCTATATCCCACCAGATATGATAAGCACACTTGACGATGGAGGTTTAAGCCTCTATGATATTCTCATCTCCTGTGTTGATTATAGCCTGAATATGATGAACACTGGTGATGAATTACTTCTTCTTGGCGACTTCAATTTACCCAATATTCAGTGGGTATTTGATGAAGCTGACGAAAACTACCTCCCCGAAGGCAATTTTAATTCTAAGGAATCCTGTTTTCTCAATTCCTTATTCTCACTTGGCCTTAATCAAATGAGTGGTGTGACTAATGTGTTAGGGAGGCAGTTGGATCTTGTATTCTTTACCGACTCAGGAAACATGATTGTTGAACCCAGTCCAATAGTCATGACGTCCGTTGACAAGTACCACCCTCCTCTTTTGCTAAATTACTGCTTCAACTCAAAGAACAATCCTTGTCCGGAGGCGGTAACCCATTACTTCAACTTTAAGAAGGCTAACTTTAATGAACTCTCATCTAAGCTTGCCTTGATTGATTTCAACAGCTTACTTTCCTCAAATGAGTTGGATGTCGATGTGGCACGGTTTTACGCCGTACTATATGAAGCTATTGCTTCTTGCGTACCTTTTGAGCCCCAAAAATTGCGCAGTTCATCACCACCTTGGTACAACAATGAGCTGAAGCATTTAAGGAATCAGAAAAATAGACTATGGAAGACCTATTTAAAAAGGAAGGATTCTCCGAGTCTTATTACATTTACTGATTGCTATAACAGATTTCGTTTACTCTCTTCTGCTCTGTATGGCGAATATCTCAGCAGCATGAGGGACCAGGTTTATACTGATCCTAGAAACTTCTTCAAATTTGTCAACTCCAAGAAAAAAGCTGATAACTACCCAAAGACTATGCAGCACCCTAACTGGTCAAGTAGCGAGTCTTCCTCGATTTGCAACATGTTTGCTTCATTCTTTCATCAATCTTTCACCCCTTCTAATTTTCAACCTAATGACAATAATTTTCGTCACATAACTCTACACCGAGAGGCTACTAGTTTGTCTCTCTCAATCTCCATTGACGATATCATGAAACATATTGATGAACTCCCATACGATTTCACTTCCGGCCCTGACGGTATCCCTCCTGCTGTCCTTAAATCCTGTGTGGAGGTTCTCCAGTCTCCACTGAAAACCCTTTTCAAAAGTCCCTGGATAAAGGGTACTTCCCTACTCTTTGGAAGAATTCGTTCATAATTCCTATTCACAAAAGTGGTAGCAAGAACGAAATATCGAACTACAGACCAATTGCCAAGCTGTCTGTCATACCAAAGCTTTTTGAGTCAATCATTTATTCTGCAATCGGGCCCATCTGCAAGAAACTTATTTCTACGAACCAGCATGGTTTTCTTCCAGCTCGTTCCACTACCACCAATTCACTTCCCATGCTGTTGAAGGCTTCGTTTCCGGTTGCCAAACTGATTGTGTTTACACTGATTTCAGTAAGGCATTTGACAAGCTTTCCCACTCCATTATACTTTTTAAACTAAAAAAGTTAGGTTTCCCTGAAGCCCTTCTATTATGGTTCCAGTCCTACTTAGCTGACAGGACCTACCAAGTCCTTTTCCGTGGATCCAAATCCGCGACCATTGAGGCGTCATCCGGCGTCCCTCAAGGCAGTCATCTTAGCCCTATCCTCTTTATTCTTTCTATTGATGATATTGTTACCTTGCTAAGACACTGCAGAATCCTGATTTATGCTGATGACATCAAATTGTACCGTCGCGTAAAGAGTATGGAGGACTGCAAACTTTTGCAAGTCGACCTCGACACCTTTTACTCCTGGTGTGCTAACAACAACCTGGTTCTTAATATTAGTAAATGCGAAGTCATGACTTTTTGTAGGCGACGTGATCCTATAATTTATAACTACTCATTTTCTAGTGCTAATTTTGTCAAAGATCTCGGGATTAGATTTGACACCAAGCTGGACTTTTCTACTCATATCAACTATATTTCTTCCAAGAGCAGCTTAGTCTTGGGTTTTATAAAAAGGTGGTCCAAAGAATTTAACAGCACCTTGATCACTAAACACCTCTACATTTCCCTTGTCAGACCTTTACTTGAATATGCGTCCCAGGTTTGGTCTCCTCACTATTCTTCGCATGTTGGAAGAATTGAGTCGGTTCAACGTAGGTTCGTTCGATCCGCATTGAATCACCTTCCTTGGGAAGACCCTTTAATTCTTCCACCATATGAATACCGACTTAAGTTACTCAACTTAAACACTCTCCACAAGCGTCGTGAAGTGGCCGATGTTGTTTTCGTCCACCAACTTCTTAATGGACGTGTCGACTCAGGTTTTCTAAGGCGCCGTGCGTCGTTTAGAGAGAGCCGATACAATCTGAGAGGACCACCGCTCTTACACATCAACTCCTCTAACACCAATTATGGCCGATTTGAGCCTGTTAATCGCATGTTCATTAATGTAAATAAAAATATTAATGTTTTTAGCGTGAGCACTAACAAAGACCTGCTTAAAAGGAGGCTATTTGTTGTCTCATGACTGTTTATGTGTTTTGCATGCAATTTTTATTGGTAGTTAATCTTTTATGTTTGCATGTCTCAGCTGAGCCACGGCAGTGGTAAATATTTCTCAGCCCTGCTGGGAAGTGCGCCTTCTGCGTTAGAAGGGAAACTCTATATATGTATATATATACATATATATATTTATATATGTATGTGTGTGTATGTATATATAGATTTTCATGCTTAGCTGAAAAGTGCGCCTTCTGTGCTAGAAGGGTTAACTCTTGAGGTAAAAAAAAAATTAGTGCAGAGCATGTGCACAAAATAAGTGACATGTCTCTTCCAGTAAACACGACCAAAATGAAAAGTGCAAAGTGCGCCGATAAAGTGATCGCTGGTGATAGTGATTCCAGCAGTAATTATAGCCAAAAGCTAAAAACAATGAACACTAGTGATAGTGATGATAATAGCTTGCGCAGCAACACTAAGCGCCGCCGTAAAATTAAAGCTGTTCCTAACCTTGTGCAGCGAAAAGCAAGGAGAGAAGAACAACAGCTAGCAGCATCTGGGTCTAGGTCAACGGCCCCATGTACCGTGGTCATAGAACCAGACCAGGAGTCATCTTATGATTCCGTCCCAGGCCTACAAGAATACAAAGGCCAGGGAAACAGTTTCAGTGCACTGGCCACTGAAACTACAGAGGACGAGGTCAGACTCGAACAAATTATTGAAGAGCTGAAAGAAAAAAACTTTCCGAGACTCCCCAAAACAAAGGCGACGAAAACGGCAGTGCTCGAGGCGAAGCAACAACAACAAAAACAACAACAGCTGACGCAGAGAAATATGCCCCAACAACAACAACCACAGAGCGGACAACAAAGCCCCAACAACAACAACAACAGAAGAAGGAGAAAATACCGCCGATAAATATTTTCCACCAAAAGCCGGTGGATACCATCAGGTTAGCAAAACAGGTGCTTAAGCACGCAAACTTTTATATTAAGCGGTTAAATGGGACAAAGCATGCGTTAGTTTTAAGTAGTGTAGAGGATTTTAAAAAAATGAAGATTGTCTTAGAAAGGGCGAATACCTAATTTTTCACTTTCACCACGAAAGGTGAAAAGGTGCAAAGCGCCCTCTTAAAAGGGCTTGATGCGGATTCCTACCCGCAAGAGCTCCTGAATGACCTACAGTCATTAAATATAGAAAATTTAAAATTTACAGCCGTCAAACGCTTCAGCACGGCCCATTCACGCTCCTCTGAGAGGCATCTGCCTATCTTTCTCGTCCAATTGACTCCCGACAGTCGGCTGGAAAATTTAAAATCCATTAAATATGTTAACTTCCACGTCGTCACATGGGAGAAAATTAACAAAAAAGCTGGTATCCTCCAATGCATGAGGTGCCAAAGGTTTGGTCACGCCGCAGCTAACTGCCAAATGGCTTTTAGGTGCGTCAAATGTGATAATAACCACAAGCAAGGTGAATGTCCCTTGGGGAAAGAAAAAGTTGCGGACAAGAGCAAGCTGTTCTGTGTTCTCTGCAAATCAAATGGACATCCTGCTAGTTATAGAGGATGCCCCAAATATGCAGAGCTCAAGCAACGCATTAAAGCGCGAAAAGATCAATTAGAGGCTGAACAAGCGAAAAAAACGCAAATGTTCAAAAATTTCGTTGTTCCTGGTATGTCCTTTGCTCAAATGGCTACAGGAGCCCAGGCAACGAAACAACAAGCTCCTAAAGCTGCTCCTGCAGCGAGCTCTGGAGACGGTGACCTTAATGCGGTTCTCTTGTCTATACAAGGGCAAATCGCACAGCTCTAGCAACAACTAAGCGAGCAAGCCGCTCGTCTAGACATAGTATACTCTGCGTTCTTTTCGACAGAAACCATCTCTGGGTAAGCCGTTTAATGGCTTTACGCAGGGATGACACGATCAAGGTCATTGCGGTGAACGTCAACTCGTTGATACGAAACGAGAGAAGGGCGAACCTACTCTCTTGCAGAAACAAAATCCGGATGTGCTTTTGGCTAGTGAAACTAAACTAAGCGAGAAGCACAAAATGGATTACAAAGATTATGTGGTAATTAGGCGTGATCGACCTAATGCCATACAAGGCGGAGGCCTACTAATACTAATAAAGACTTCCCTGAAATATAAAATCGTGTATAGCAGGGATATAGAAAGGTTTCAGGTGCTAGAAGCGTGCGTTATATACATCCCTCTATCTAGTGGCAGAAGGTTGTATATAATTGCCGCGTACGCACCCCAAACTTCTCAATCCAGGCTATTTATAGAGGAATTGAACTTGCTCTTTCAAACGCTTCAACTGGAGTCGGAGCAAAATTTTTACTTACTGGCCGGAGATTTAAACGCACGTCATGCGGCATGGGGAAACCAAACAGCTAATACCAGGGGCAGCCAACTGAATGACTGGTTGGTCCAAAATAGAATTCAGCGAAAAATTAACCTTCTCGCTACCGACATACCCAGGCGGTGGGTCGTTTCTGGATTTATGCCTGCTAGATTCTCGGATGGGGCTACCAGGGATAAATACGAACGAGACAAACTGCTTAACAACAGTGCCCTACGACAGCGACCATTATGGACTTGAAATAACAGTACAAGTCCCTGACGATTCCGTAGAACTTCTGGAATATTGCGAAGTGCACCCTTTTGCATACCAAAAGATGCACTGGCCAAAATTCGAGAAGGCTATGGAAAGGGCAATACAGAATACCAGACTGCTACCTCCAACGACCAGGAATCTAACCAACAATGAGATTGATTCATATCTCAAAAATATGGACAGTCTCATCATACAGACGATGGATAAGACTATAACAAGAACGAAAAAAAAGAACAGCACGGACTGCTACAGGAATGCAGCGATCGACGCACTGCACAAATACAAAAGTTGAGTGTTGACGAGACTGAAAGCCCTTCACCGACAGTTTCGAGACCGAACGAGTCCGGAGATCGTAACTCTTAAATCGGTTATGAAAAATCTCCAACATCTATTGAAACAACAATACTCACATTCTGTGAATCTGTATTGGAACAACAAGATTCGTGCTATTCAAACTAATAGCGCGAGCATGTTCCCACAGATAAATAAAATCTTTAGGAGCAAAACCCATAACCGATTAGACAAGTTACGCATCCCTCGGACTCGGTCTAACGAAGAGCTATTGAGATCTGCGGTCTTGAATCCGGAAGAAATCAATCGCATAGACGACAATTACTGTATAGAGGACGAGCAGGAGAAGGTGGATTTCGTGGGGTCCTACTATCAAGGAATTTATTCGGTGAACACCAGCGTTCGGGCGAATTTTGACCTTGAGAATAGGGCCTTACTGAACCATTTCAGATTATCTAATGAAATTGGAGCTTGGAAATCTGAGAATCGATCAATCATCGAATTCAGTGAAGACTGCCCAGTGAATGATATTCCCGCGGCCCAACTAAATTCTACTTTCATTAGAAAAATTGATCTCCTGTTAATATTTCGCCACCTAAACAATAAGAAGTCGTCCGGGGTGGATGGTATCCCAAACATCGTGCTAAAGAATTTGCCTCTGGTAGCCATAGACATATATACCACTTTGTTTAACAACGCGTTAAACAATGCCCATTTTCCAGGACACTGGAAGACGGCAGTGGTGTACCCAATACCCAAAAAGGGTAAAGATAAAAGTAACCCTGCTAATCTTCGGTCAATTAGTTTGCTTCCGAATATCAGCAAGGTGTTTGAAATAGTGATTAATAGATCATTATCCAAATGGTTTGAGGAAAAAAAGATAATTCCCGATAACCAATTCGGATTCCGGGCAGGGCATGACACTATTCATGCCGTGTCGAAATTGGTATCAGACATACACTGGAACTTCATGAAAGGCCAGTGTACCGGAGCATGCCTGATCGATTTTGAGAAGGCATTCGATACAGTATGGATCGAAGGTCTTCTCTACAAACTGGTCAGACTTGGCATGTCAGGACCCCAGCTATACACGATTTATAATATGATCTCAAAGAAGAAGTTCGTCGTCAAAAGTGGCAACTTCACTTCCAGTAGGGTTTTTGACATTAAAAATGGTCTGCAACAGGGTGCGGTGAACTCGCCGCTCTTATTTAATATCTTTACGAGTGACCTAATTAGTTCACTCCGCTTCGCTTTGGCGTATGCGGATGACCTGGGGCCAGTTCACGCAATTCGACACTCGACGTCGACGTCGACGCTTTATGAAAACGACATTAGTTTCACCGACGTTGAATTTGGGTTCACGTAAGTCGACGCGTCGAATGTCGTTTTCATAAAATAATTGCCGCCAAAAAGTATGCAAAATTTCATGGAAACGCTATAATAATACTATTACTTTTGACATTGTCCATAAGCCTAGTATGGAGTTTAAACGGAATTCCGTTCAGCATTTTTGGCATATATTTCTACACGGAAAAATTCCGTGTAGAGTACTGTGAAGAAAAAGTCAAAAGGTGAGAAAAAGTTAACAGCTGACTGATAAAAATCACTTATTACACCACGCACTTGGCCGCAGCAGCTGTTTTTTTCGTTCTGTCAAAATTACCAACAACAGCAACACGGAATAATTGTCTAGCTATTTATTCCGTTCCAACGTGAACGGAAAAAAAGTCTCCAATTCCCCTGCAGAGCCATCTGTTAGAAAGTTTCACAAGTGATATATTACCAACAAAATTCCGTTCGAGGTCCGTACTCACAAAACATAAAGTACACGGAAAAATCGGGTGAACGGAATTCCGTGCATCTTTTTACATGTATTTTATATGGGGAACGGAATTCCGTTCGAACTCCATACTAGGCTATAAGCGGGAAGAGTAACACATAATAATAAACTACAATTAACTAAATAAATTCATAAACAAATCTTAACTCTGTATTTATTTTTCTACATTGTGGTTTTTTTAACTAAACTCTTCTTGGAGCAGTTTTATTTTTCGACTATCACGTAGTTTTTCTTTTCTATTGTATTTTGCACATTCAGAACTGCAAGACGCTTTGTGTGAAATTATTTCTTCTCTTGCAGTTCTTCTTCAAGAATAATGTGTGCTTCAGGAGATAAAAATGTTTATTTTCCTGTTGTCGCTAATGGAAGCGTAACATATTTTGGCAGTAGCTGCTTGATCCGAAGGCTTAGAGGCTTAGATGGAATGATTTTGTTTCCACCCGCAGAATTTGAATGTTTTTATAAGCTAATGAAATTGGCTTCATTCATCCTTGAGACTATTTCTTGTAAAGGTATATTTATCGAAGAAGAACATTTTGATTACTGCTGCCAGAGCGAGGTCTATATGATCTCGCATGTGGGGCACTTCCAAACATACTGTTGATATAACGTGGCGTTAAATGAAAAACTTCATACAATCCACAACCAGTTTTAGCAATTGAATTCATATTTGCCACTAATGTTTTTTTATGTTATGTTTAAAACCTCGCCATATCTAAAATATGTTTAATACAATTGTAATTTTCTTACTTTATTTATTTGAGATACTTTTTACTATCCATTATAATTATATTTTCGATCCGTTTGAATTTAATTTTTCAGTTAATTGGTACCACAACTAGTTTTTTAACACACTAAAAGCAAAATTCGACAACAACTTTGGCGTCGAGAACATTAACGACACTTTTAAAACGACGAATATAAAACGTCGACTTGCGTGAACCCAAAACGACATTTAATGTGTCGTTTTCAGTCGACGTCGAATTGCGTGAACTGGCCCCTGATTGTGTACAGGACGGGGCCGAAGATTGGAGTGATCCAGACGCTCCTACAACGTGACTTCGAAACATGTACAGAGGAACGGGAAAACTTTTAAAATTTCGAACAATGCTGGACAAGCATTAGAAAGGAAATCGGAAGTGAAATACCTTGGGCTTTGGCTGGATCAGTACTTGTATTTCAATAGAAATGTAAGTGCTGCTCTGGACAAGGCAAACAAGGCGTTTCACATGACTAAAAGGCTTTTTTATAGCAGACACCTAAGCTCTCGGGTAAAGGTGATCTGCTACCAAGCCTTGGTCAGACCGATTTTAACTTATGGTTGCCCAGTGTGGTTCAACATATCCCCTTTTTATATGGAAAAGCTTCGGGTTTTCGAAAGACAATGCTTACGGGCGTGCTTAAGGTTGTATCGGACACCCGAATCAGGCTTCACGAAGTTTCACGCCAACAATGTTCTTTACGATAAGGCATCTGTTAATAGGATCGACAACTTCATAATCAAGTTGATTCGAGGTCATATTGCTAGAGCGACGGAGAGCGACAATCCTCTCATTAGGGGAGCGTTCTACCCGAACGCGAGATACCACAAAACAGCTTGTGAACGCGGCTTTATTTCTCCAGAGACATTTGTGTACCTGGACTCAAAAAGATTGGTCCAAGATAGATCGGGGTGCCTCTCTTCTACCACTTGCATCGCAGGGCGTGTGACAAGCGATATAATTATAATGAAGAAGATGGGAATGTTCAGGAGCTCTTGAGGTTCAGTACCAGAATCTCAGAAAGAGACAAAAAGATGCCGACAACGCCTACTCATTGTACTGGTAGTTGGGCGACTAATTATTGCGTATTCGCCCTTAAATTATTAGATATAGACTAGTTTAGCTTGTAATTTAGACTTAACGATTAGCTTAGGGCTTAGATAGGATTAGTTATAGTTTTTACTTAGTAATAGATTTAGTTTTAAGTAAGCTTACGTGCGAGCTGCCACGAGCTTTTGTTAGTTTTGTTTGTCTGTTTTTGTTGTTGTTTGAAGAAATTGCGATTTAGGTATACGAGACATTGCAGTACAACGGCAAGATAAAATAAGAAAAATATCTTCGTACAGGTCTTCCAGAAGGTCATCAATTTCAGATTCGAGATCTTAGAAAATTTTCATATTCAAAAAATTTTGTTAGAATTTGAAATTAACAAAGCAAAAAATTGAGGGTTTACACTTATATTTTCAATTTTTGATGAAAAATGCGCCATTCTTTTAATTAACTTTTTCATTAAAATTGAAATTTCACGCTTTCTTTAAAATATTTTTTATTTTTTACTTTTCAGTACATTTTTTAGTTAATTAAAAGAATTTTTTGAAAAAATTTTTTTTTACCATTTATTTTTTAAAAGATCATATTAAGACTTACGGAAATAAAGGGCACGGTATAAAATCTTATTTGTCTGCGAATACTTGCGAAGAATTCATTGAATTAATGGGAAAACAAGTTTTTTCTTTTATTATCAACGAATTAAAAAAATCAAAATATTACTCGATTTGTGTTGATTCTATTTGTATGATACTAGAGATAAGTTTAATCATTTTTTAGAGAAAGCTAAAAATTTTACGGTATTAAGCGATGATTCATGCAATCAAAGAACAAAAAAAAGAAGTACCAGACTAACTTATTTCGATGGACCTTCCGAGGAACAACTTTTTAATTCCGCTGATAAATTAAGGATCAAATTTTTTTAACTATTATTGACTCTATTTATACTGATTTGAAGAAAAGACAAAAAGTTTACTATTGTAAATACATCGAAGAAGAAGACAATTTTTTCGTTTTGACAGGTGGTCAAGATGCCGCGGAAAAGTCCAAAAGAAATTTTACTTGACGAAGTAATGGAAATTGCAGTGATGGAAATTAACGAGATTGACGATTCGGGTAACATAAGTTTCACCAATAAAATATGAAAATTTTCTAAGATCTCGAATCTGAAATTGATGACCTTCTGGAAGACCTCTACGAAGATATTTTTCTTATTTTATCTTGCCGTTGTACTGCAATGTCTCGTATACCTAAATCGCAATTTACCATATCCTGATCCATTTTGAACACCTGTCAAATATATTAATACTTGGAAATAAATCCGACTAGAGCCTTCTTATGCTAGTAAAGAAGAAAAGGTAGCAATTGAATTGTTGAAAGACACCACGAAGCCTGCAAACGGCCGATATGAGAGTGGCCTTCTCTGGAGGTCGTATGACTTCAATTTACTTGACAGCTATGGAATGGCGCTAATAAAGTTGCAATGTTTGGAGAAAAAATCAAGACAAGAACCGACGCTACTCAGTCAATTAAATGAACAGAGCGACGAACTAGTTAATAAAGGTTATGCTAGAAAATTATCATTGGTGGAACAGAACAAGGTCCATAACCGTATTTGGTATTTACCCGTCTTCGTTGTAAGGAATCCAAATAAACCAAACGAAGTTAAACTTGTGTGGGATGCAGCCGCTACTGTAAACGGTATCTCCTTGAACACATTATTATATAAAGGTCCTGAGGTGACGCCATTGATCAACGTTCTACTCAGGTTTAGAGAAAGGAAGGTTGCTGTTTGCAGGGACATTAAAGAGATGTTCCACCAAATACAGATGAAAGAAGATGATCAACACATGCAAAGATTTTTATGGCGACGTGGAGAAGTATCTCGTATACCTGATATTTATGTCATGCAGGTGTTAACATTCGGTGCTTCGTGTTCCCCCAGTATAGCGCAATATGTAAAAAATATTAATGCACAAACTTTTAATAAGCAGTATCCACACGCAACTGAAGCAATCATCGATTGCCATTATGTGGATGATTTTTTAATAAGCGTCGATACAGCAGAAGAAGCGATACGCTTATCGAATGAAATAAAATTCATTCATTCTAAGGCTGGATTTATAATTCATAATTGGTTATCAAACGATCCAAAGGTATTAAAAGAACTGGCAAAAACCTTAAAAGGAAATAAAGGCTTTCAAGAATCAGCCGTCATACAAACTGATAAAATTCTTGGTCTGTGGTGGCTGACAAGCGAAGATAAATTTACGTTTGTAAAAAAATATACCTAAGTTGATCCTGCAGTATTAAATGGAACTAGAATGCCAACGAAACGTGAGTTGTTACAAATACTAATGTCAGTTTTCGATCCTTTAGGGTTTCTTGCACACTATCTTGTGAGATTAAAGATAATAATCCAGGATGTGTGGAGAGCATCAGTTGAGTGGGACGAGACGACACCTTTGCATCTCCAGAAGAAGTGGCAGCAATGGTTACAAATTTTCCGATCATTGAAGATGTTAGGATTCCTCGATGCTACTTTTAATTGATATCCAGTATAAATACTTGCGAAATAGAATTACACACCTTTGCTGATGCGAGCCAAGAAGCAATGTCAGCAGTGTCGTACTTAAGGGTATCCGATGGTTCAAAAATTACTGTAACTCTAGTTGGGACGCCAAAGAAACCTATGTCAATACCTAGACTTGAACTGCAAGCTGCTCTTATTGGCGCGCGATGGGCAGATATAGTATGCAAAGGACAGAAATTGAATATAAATCAACGAGTATTTTAGCCAGATTCCAAGACGGTTTTCTGTTGGCTTAGGTCAGAAGCAAAACAATATAAGCCCTTTGTTATGTATCGTGTTGGTGAAATATTAGAGCTTACCAAGGAAAAAGAATGGCGTTGGATCTCGACTTAAGAAAACCTAGATGATGAGGCGACAAAGTGTCAAAAATCTCCAGTTATTAAAGATGACAGTCGATGGTTTTCTGGTCCAAATTTTCTTAAGCAGTCTAAAGAAGACTGGACTAAGGAATCTAGTGAACATCATCATCATTGCGCTCCTTTAATCCCTTATGGGACATAGGGCGGAAACAGTTGCCCTCCAGCGGACTCTGTTTTGCGCGACAGCTCTCAGCTCCGACCAGGATCTCCAAGTTGTTGCGGCTTCTGCTAGTAGGGTTCTCCTCCACGTTGTTCTAGGTCTTCCGACTCGACGGGATCCTTGCGGATTCCAGTAGAGGGCCTGTTTGGCTAGATTTTCGTTTTCGCATCGCAAGGTGTGGCCAACCCAATTCCATTTCCTTCGTCTGATTTGGTCGTCTATCCTTTCTTGGCCGGCACGGCGCCATAGTTCTTCGTTTGAAATTCTACCCCGCCAGCGGATTTTTAGGATACGACGCAGGCATCTGTTGATGAAGAGACTTGTAGGCGCCTTGTGAGAATTGGGTGACTTTCCATGTTTGGCAACCGTACAAAAGTACTGCCTTAACGTTGGAGTTGAACAGCCGCAATTTGGTGTTAGTTGAGATCTCCGTTGATCTCCATATGCGGAACAGGCATGCATATGCGCCTCGTGCTTTATTAATTCTGGAACTGACATCTTCTTCTGCACCGCCATTTTCGGTAATAATACTACCGGGGTAGCAGAATTTATCGACCAGTTCCACGTCACGGTTATTCAGCGCAGTCCGTTCAATGGTGTTTGCATTTATCCGCATTTCTTTAGTTTTGGTTGGAATCTAGTGAAGGCGTCGATTATTCAGATCAAGAGCTGCGTCCAAGTTTTGCAATGATAGTTAAAAAAGAAAATCTGAATGTTGTCAACTTCGAGCGTTTTTCCAAATGGAGTCGTCTGCTACGAACAATAGCATGGGTCTGCAGGTACTTTACTAATCTTAAACTTAAGTCACAAAAGGCTAGTATACTATCATCTGAGTTGTCTTCACAAGAATTAAAGCAGGCCCAAGGAATACTAATTCATCTGGTACAAAAACAATCGTACGGGAATGAAATGCTTCTTTTAAAACAAAATAAACCTTTCCCAAATTCCAGCAAGATATCTAAATATTCTCCTTATGTTGATAATGACGGGGTTATGAAGATGAAAGGAAAACTTGTTAACGCCCCTTTTGTGGACACTTGTGTAAAAAGACCCATTATAATGCCTAAAGAGAACCGAGTAACTTATTTAATAATGCATTCTTACCACGAAAAGTTTCATCATTGCTCTTACGAAACGGTCATAAATGAGGTGAGGCAAAACTATTGGATACCTAGTTTAAAAGCACTCTACAATTGTAATAGATGCAAAATAAATCGTGCTAAGCCGGAATGTCCTGAAATGGTTCCTCTTCCAATGGAGCGAGTGGCTGCGTTTACTCGCCCCTTCACTTATGTAGGCGTCGACTACTTTGGGCCTGTTAACGTTACGGTTGGCCGTAGAACAGACAAACGATGGGGAGTTCTCTTTACATGCTTATCAATAAGAACCGTTCACTTGGAGATTGCCCATTCCTTAAGTACTGATTCCTGTTTTTTTTTTTTTTTTTTTTTTTATGTGATAGACTAGAGACTTAGGGAAAGCCCCTTTGTACTGTTCGACAATCTATGTTTTTCGTATAGAATGTCGAACAGCAGCTCTAGCCGAAAGATAGACAGTAGAGTAGAAAGAGAGAGAGAGGGACGGAGCTGCCACAACCTAGCCGTGATATATTATTCCACCTACTTCCAACCATTTCACGACTCTGGCATCGGGGCATTTTGAGGAACAACTCGCTGGAGTGTTATGCCTCCTGAAACGAGTTGAATCTCATAAGCCAACCGATGACATGCGCTTGGCGGAGCGGGGAGGCTATGACAGGAGGAATCAGGAATGTAAAGAGGGGAGAAGAAAGAAGGAAAGTTATGTGGGCGGGAAAGTGGAAAAGGCGAAGGACCGTGGGGCTCGGCCGGGATTCGAACCCGGGACCTCTGGGATAGTAGTCAGGCGCCTTACCTCTAGACTACCGAGGCCCCCTGTATAATGGCAATCAGAAATTTTATTGCCCGGCGTGGGACACCAGAGATATTTTATTCTGATAACGGCACCAATTTCAAGGGTGCTGAGAGCGAACTTCTTGAAGCCTTCAAGAAAATTAACAAAAGTTCGTTTGAACAGAGCATTAATACTGTCGAGACAGAGTGGAAATTCATTCCACCGTCATCTCCACATATGGGTGGAAGTTGGGAGCGCTTGGTGGCGGCTGTGAAGAAAGTGCTGTGCCATATTTATCATAATCAACAACGTTTTCAAGATGAAAATCTTTAATGGAAGTTGAGGCAATCATTAATGCTCGTCCATTGACACATGTATCACTTGAGATAAGCGATTCAGAAGCGCTTACACCTAATCATTTTTTGTTGGGTTCCTCAGATGGAAGAAAATTACCAGGGCAGTTCAATCCAGAGAATTTCTTTCTTCGAAAAGGCTGGAGAATGTCACAACAGCTGTATTCTGGAAAAGATGGCTCCTCGAATACCTACCTACTTTAACCCGCCGAGGCAAGTGGTTCCAGCAAACTCGTAACTTACAAATAGGTGATGTGGTTATAATAGTAGATGGAACTCTACCTAGAAACACATGGCCTAAGGGTATTGTGGTGGATGTAATGCGAAGTCAAGAAGGCCAGGTGCGTCGCGCAACAGTCAAAACAATGAAGGGGATTTAAGTAAGACCTGCGGTGAAATTAGCTGTTCTGGATGTAAGAAGTGAGGACGAATCTTCAAGTCGTCTCACCGAGGGGGAATGTGAAGAACAGAGTAGGCCGATGCAGGAAATAAATAAAAATTACAAAATTCAGTAGGCCAATCGAGCGAGTAATTCGCAAGACAAAAGAGGGTAGGAAATCAAAAAAAAAATTATTAATTAAAAATAAATTGCCTTTGAATTAGTTTGTTGTTTAATGAATAATTAAACTTTAATTTGTAAATTTAAATAAAATAAAATAAATGGTTAAAAAAAATTAAAAAAAAAATTCTTTTCATTAACTAAAAAATGTGCTGAAAAGTAAAAAATAAAAAATATTTTAAAGAAAGCGTGAAATTTCAATTTTAATGAAAAAGTTAATTAAAAGAATGGCGCATTTTTCATCAAAAAATTTTGTTAGAATTTGAAATTAACAAAGCAAAAAATTG
Source organism: Thereva unica (assembly GCA_949987705.1). NCBI lineage: Eukaryota > Metazoa > Arthropoda > Insecta > Diptera > Therevidae > Thereva > Thereva unica. Next base: position 99,949,697 of record OX465281.1, read on the forward strand.
AGGGTTTACAGTTATATTTTCAATTTTTGATGAAAAATGCGCCATTCTTTTAATTAACTTTTTCATTAAAATTGAAATTTCACGCTTTCTTTAAAATATTTTTTATTTTTTACTTTTCAGTACATTTTTTAGTTAATTAAAAGAATTTTTTGAAAAAATTTTTTTTAACCATTTATTTTATTTTTTATTTTTCAGTACATTTTTTAGTTAATGAAAAGAATTTTTTTTTAAAAATTTTTTTAACCATTTATTTTATTTATATTTTACTTTTTTATTTAACCATTGAATAATTACAAGAAAACAATGCATTTCGAATTAAATAAATACGTTGAAATGATAAATACGCTAATTTGAGCATTGTGTGGGTGTAAATAAGGGATGGAGGGGTGGATTTCACTAGGTGACGCCACTAACTTGTATTGTCACCGAAGTTATACACGCATGCCAATTTTCATTAAGATCGGTAAAGTCTAAAAATTTTGCGTTGCAATATTTGACGACAAACAGTGTTATATTTTCTACTTTTTAGTCTATTATAAGCTTTCCGCAATTTAGTGTTGGCCGCCATTTTGAATTTGGAATGACGCCACATAGCTTATTGTGTTCTACCTGTCATATCCTTTCATTTGATACCCATGGACCGCGGAGCACAATTTCAAAAATCGGGCGCCATTTTGGAACCGCCATCTTGATATTTTTACAAAATGGCCAGATTGCATTGTCATCCAAACTAAACGTGTATGCAAAATTTCAGCTCTATCCGAAACCGGGAAGTGGGTCAAATTTAACTTCCAAGATTTGACGACAAACAGTGTAAGTGTTGGCCGCCATTTTGAATTTGGAATGACGCCACATAGCTTATTGTGTTCTACCTGTCATATCCTTTCATTTGATACCCATGTCAGAGGGCCGCGGAGCACAATTTCAAAAATCGGGCGCCATTTTGGAACCGCCATCTTGATATTTTTACAAAATGGCCAGATTGCATTGTCATCCAAACTAAACGTGTATGCAAAATTTCAGCTCTATCCGAAACCGGGAAGTGGGTCAAATTTAACTTCCAAGATTTGACGACAAACAGTGTAAGTTAAATAAATAAGCGCCTTTTTGGAACCGCCATCTTGATATTTTTACAAAATGGCCAGATTGCATTGTCATCCAAACTAAACGTGTATGCAAAATTTCAGCTCTATCCGAAACCGGGAAGTGGGTCAAATTTAACTTCCAAGATTTGACGACAAACAGTGTAAGTTAAATAAAAGAATTTAATAAAAAGAATTAACAATTTCCTGTCTTTTTTAATTTGTCACGTACTATCAAACGCTCGATTAGTAATTTCGCGAAGTGACAAGGGCAAAAGAGCTCTGAAGAGTTTTAGTTCAAATGCAGAATTGTTATTATATAAAAATTTTATTGGACGAAGATATCATAATATTTAGAACCACAAAATTCAAAAAGGAAATACATGTTAGGGACGAGAACGAGGCAAACAAAAATTATTTAATATCTTCAAAATATTTACATTTGTTAAAAGAGGCACTAAAAAGACGGTAGACACTAAATATTTACACTGATTTGAAACAGGATTTAAGAAAATTTTTTTTGATTATTTATCAGGCATGTGGTTCCAAAAGTGAGCCCTCTGAATGGCTTAATTTCTTCCTTATTTTTATTTTTTTGCTTTGGGGCAAGGAGTAAAATACTTAAATAACGAAAAGGAGCTCCCAAGAGTTCAGTTCAATTTGCAAAATTTTTATTATATTGATTTTGTATTAAGGGAGAAAAAGAAACATGCAAATTAAACAGAAAGGACGCTATTTAGAACACTTTTTCATTTCCCATGTGATTTTTATCACTATTTGCTAAAAAAATAATATTTTAAAATTAAAATTTTGTAGATTAAATACTTAATAAATATTAAGAAATAAATAAAATTGGAAAAAAAAGTATGTTGTTGTTTTTGAAATTACTAGCAGCAGCTAGTGAACCCCAATCAGGGTTTCTTACTGGTCGACTGGCCTTGCGGATATATAGACCAAAATACGTGGATAGACATTAAAGTTGGGAGGTCGAATGAAAAACTCTCTCTCTCTCTGTGTCATTCAGTCCTTTACTACCTGACCAAAGTAGGAGGGCTATCGTCAAGTTACTTAATCTAATTCATATGAAAGATATGAATAGTATATCTTACTTAGACTAAAGATTCGTCAATTCATAATTCCACATACCGGACCAAATTCGAATAATTTTAAGTGATAACTAAAAAAATGGTTCAAGAGTGACTAAGATGAGAACGTAGTCTCATAAAAGTTACCTCAAATTGATATCTTCGCTTCAGCTAGGAAGCTCGCAAGGATGGAGATGTTCACCAAGTCAAAAGGTGTAAGGACTGATAAAAGTCAATGCGTTTCCAAGAGGCTAGTCTCACGTCATCATATGTGTGACCCGCAAGAATTCTATTTATCATGCGAAAGATTCTAGGAGGGAAGGATAACTTGGAGAACCAAGGAGAGGTAGGCAGGGTAGGGAAAATGGTGGAGTAGAACCTTCTTTTTTCAAGGGATGCCACTTGATATTTTCTATTCCATTCTTGAAAAACTTTGCATCTAACATTCAGGATAAGATCTCCGGAGCTTAATTTATGTTGAAAAACATCTCCCAGGGAAATCGCCTCACCAACCAAGGTATCCGCTCTTTCATTCTCAGGGAATCCACAATGAAAGGGGTCCCAAACAAACTTAACACTCTCAAGAGTACCTGCAGTAGTGCAGATAGACGAGACAAGGTGATTATCCAGCTTCCTATCTTGAAGGGCAAGGCAGCTATTGAGGCTATCAGTCATAATGATGACGTTTTTTTGGTTTTCGGAGGCGGCTGCTTTTAAGGCTAAATCAATGGCAGATAGCTCCGCAGACAAGGTGGACATCATCCAGAAGGATCTGAACCTTTTGTCTTCCAGGACACCATGAAAGTGAATACCTAAGCCAACAGTGTTACTGACTATAGAGGCATCAGTGGCAATGACAAGGGATTCAGGTGAGAAGGTGCCTCTTTTTTCATTCATAAATGCACTAATCGTGGATCTAGCAATATGGTTTTTGTTGCCCAGGCCGTGCAGGAGGGTGAGGTCAAAGGAAAGATTAGTACAGCTAACAGGAGCTTCTACGCCCAGGTGAAGAAGATTGAATTCATTATATTTAAACAGTGTTTTTTCCAAAGGAGAGGTCGGGGCATTAAGGTCTAAGAGGTTCCTAAAGTCGTTATTTAACTTAAGGATTCGAGTTAATTCCTTCGCAGCAATAATCTCAGCTCTAAGGTCTGTGGGAAGCTCATGGGCAAGAGCGTAGATGATGTGATTTGGAGTGGAATGAGTTAGGCCAAGACATTTCCTAAGGAACTTGTTGGTGATTGTGCTTATTTTTCTTTCCAGGGTCAAGGACTCTTGGAAGGAGAGAGATCTTGCATATTCGAGTTTTGATCTAATCAAAGCTAGATAAAGGAGGATAGTGCTCGAGGAAGAGGCTCCAAATTTTTTACGACTCAGAATGGAAATGATTCTGTGATTGCTGTTTTTAGAGTTAACCCTTCTAGCACAGAAGGCGCACTTTTCAGCTAAGCTCAGCTGAGACATGCAAACATAAAATATTAAAACATAAGAGATCAAAAACATTAAACAGAGAAGCGTGCAAAACTAAAAAGGGAGTGAGGCACGCAGAGTCACGCCACATTGAGAAGGGTCCTTTTAAGGACAACTTCACTGGTTAGCAAGCTAAACACACTCCTATTGTTGTTAGTATTTATAAGCATGCGATTAACGGGTTCGAACATGCCATAATTGGTGTTAATGTGCAAAAGAGGTTCACCTCTCAGGTTGTAGTTATTCACTCTAAATGACGCGCGGTTTCTTAAGAAACCAGAGTCCACTTTGTCATTCATCAGTCGATGAACGAATATAACGTCAGCGACCTCACGGCGCTTATGGAGGGAGCTTAAGTTGAACAATTTAAGTCTGTTCTCATAAGGCGGAAGAGCGAGTGGGTCATCCCACGGGAGGTGGCTGAGTGCAAACCGGACGAACTTTGAACCGATTCGATTCTACTAACATGGGAGGAGTAGTAAGGAGACCATACCTGGGAAGCGTAGTCAAGCAAAGGCCTAACCAAAGATACGTACAGGTGTTTAGTGACGAGGGGGTTGTTGAACTCTTTGGACCATCTTTTTATAAATCCCAGGACGGAATTGCCCTTGGAGGAGATATAATTGATGTGGGTGGAGAAATCCAACTTACTTTCTAACCTAACCCCAAGATCGATTACAGATTCAGTACGGAAGACCTTGTTGTCAAGGAAAGTATAGTCAAAAGTTATAACACTACGTTTCCTACAAAAAGTCATGATCTCGCATTTACTTATATTAAGCACAAGGTTGTTGTTGGAACACCAAGAATAGAAGGTGTTTAGATCTGCTTGCAGAAGTTTGCAATCCTCTATACTCCTTATGTGGCGATACAGTTTGATGTCATCAGCGTAAATAAGGATTTTACAGTGCCTTAGCAGGGTAACAATATCGTCAATTGATAAAATAAAAAGAAGGGGGCCAAGATGACTGCCTTGTGGAACTCCAGAGGACGCTTCGATGTTCTTCGATTTGACTCCGCGGAATAGAACCTGGTAGGTTCTATCGGCTAAGTACGACTGGAACCAATCCACAAGGGCATGAGGAAAGCCTAATTTCTTTAGTTTAAGAACTATAATAGAGTGGGAGAGCTTGTCGAAAGCCTTACTAAAATCTGTATAGACACAGTCAGTCAAAGCTTCTAATTGTGTGTGAAGAGAACTCCAGTAAATTAGTGATAGTGGAACGGGCTGCAAGAAAACCATGTTGGTTTGTTGAGATAAGCCTCTTGCAGATAGGGGCGATAGCAGAATAAATAATAGATTCGAAGAGTTTTGGTATAGACGATAACTTTGCAATTGGCCTATAATTAGATATTTCGTTTTTACAGCCTTTCTTATGGACAGGTATTATAAAAGAGTTCTTCCATAAGGTTGGGAAGCGCCCTTTATTTAGGGATTTTTGAAATAAACATAGAAGAGGAGACAGTAGGGCCCCTGCATAGGATTTTAGAACAGCTGGAGGGACTCCATCAGGGCCGGACGAAAAATCTTGTGGAAGTTCATTTATATGTTTCGAGATATCATCCCTGGTTATAGACAAGGAAAAGTTTTGAGCCGTTTGGATTGCATTGATATGTCGAAAATTATCTTCATCTGGTTGGAATACAGAGGACGAGAAAGATTTGAGGAAGAACGATGCAAAATTTTCACAAATTTCGGCTGGATTAGAACTAAGGGAGTTCTCGTATTGCATGGTGTAAGGGTAATTATCAACTTTTTTCTTTGTGTTGATAAATTGAAAGAATGCTCTGGGATCACCATACACTTCACCTTCCATGCTGTTCATGGCATCTAAAGCTTCATTTAATTGCAATCTACTTTTGAGGTTCCGTGTAAAAGTCCAACCTATGAATTTAAGACTCGTAACATTTTGAACAATGTTGTTGTCTAAGCTGAGATTAATTTGTTTGGATGTACCAAGGAACATGGCTTTAGATTTATTAAAGTTATTATTAACTTCTTTTTCTGAGCAATGTTATAAAAGGCATTTAGGGCCAGTTGGAGCTTTGACTCAACAATGATTGAGGAGTCGCCAGCAGCGATTATACAGAAGTCGTCGGCAAATTGAAAGATATCTACATCCCAAATTGTGGGATCATGAAGTGAAGCCGAGTAAAGGTTGAACAGAATGGGACTTAGCGAACTGCCTTGAGGTAGTCCCCCAGGAGCACCCCTAGTGACACCATGAAGTGTGAGAACTCTATTTCTAAAGAAATTTGTAATCCATTGAATATAAGAAAGAGGGATCCCAAAGCCTAAAAGAGTTGAGTATAAAATAGAGAGATCAACTCTATCGTAGGCGTTGTCAAGATCCAAGGCTAAAAAGGCCACAAACTTGTGCATTTTCTTCATGTGAATAATAGTTTGATGAATGGAGCCCAAGCAAGTTGAGGCTGATCTGCCCTTCCTATAAGCAGAGGAATTGATTGGAAGAAAATTGTTGGATTCAATTAGATTACTAATATGGTTTTTAATGAAAATGTTTATCAACTTCATGGGAACACATATGAGGGAGATGGGTCTGTAACTTGATAAGAACAAGGGGTTTTTGCCTCCTTTGAGAAGAGGAAAGATCTTGATTGTAAGCCACTCTTCAGGAAGGTTACCGGAAATAAAGGTGTTTTTCAAAAAGGAGACCAGGGCATTCATTCCACTAGGAGGTAAATTTTGAATCATCTGGAAGGTTATCCTATCTTGACCTGCAGCCGATCTCGCGACTTTGTTTTTTAGGATCTTTTGTAAGTCCGAGACTGACCAATTAACTAAAGAGTTAGAGGTAATGGGGTTAAGGTCAGGAATAAAGGAAGGGGTCGTGAGAGAAGCTCGAGATAACTGTTAGCTGATAATTGATTGGTAAAAAACTCACTGTTGTGCTGCCTATCCTTGAATCGTTTGATGATGTTCCAGAACTTGCCAATTTGAGCTCTGTGACAGAGTTCATCGATAAAGTTGGACCAGGAGTCCTTCTTCGCCTTCTTTTTTGCTCTCATAAAGAGGGTATTTAATCTACTGTGCTCCAAAAGGTCAGCAGCGTTCTTGAACCTGTAATATTTGGCCAAGGCAGCAGATTTTAAACGAAAGAGTCTAAGAAGCACAGAATTCCACCACGATTTAGGGGTAAGGGAGATATTCTTGCCAGAGCAGGTGAAGGTAGCTTGATCGATGATGCCAGAGATCCTATCCATGATGCAAGGGTAATCAGCCTCCGAAAGCTCAAGCCTTTTTAAATCCATTATAACTTTCGAGTTTGAAATTAATTGTTTCGATGGCTCTAGGATTTTTACCGCACTTATTTCAGTGATTAAGGGAATATGTGGACTACCACATAGGGAGATAAGCTTGGAATTGCCTTTAAAACTGTAGTCCGAGAAATTGGAAAAAATAAGATCTATTACAGAGTTTGATGAGTTAACCTTTCTGGGGATGCACGTAGGCATTCCATTGTTCTGATTTGTGAAGCCTGAGCTGGACATAAGATCAGCCAGGATTGGCCCCGTCTATTAGTAATGTTATTCCCCCATCGAATGTTTCTCGCATTGAAATCGCCAAGGATAATGGACCTCTGTGAGTTGTTGGCGACATTTGCTAAATTGGAAATGGATTTTTTAAATTGAGTATTACTTAACCCATGTTCCGCATAGGTAGAGAAAATTGAAGAGTTGACATCTAAATTAGTGATAGTGATTGAGCATGAATTCAGCATATTTTGAAATTTGTATTACTTGAAGGTAATATTTTTTTTTATTATAATGGCTGTATGTACCTCCAAAGCCATCATGTCAATCTTTTCTAATGATGTTATAGTTGCGAATTTTAACTTGGATAGATGGCATCAACCAATTTCCCACTGCAACAAAAATGTCAATTTTGTTGAGATTTAAGAATAACTCAATTTCATCAAGGTTTTTAGTGAAACTTTGAACATTTAATAGTTGGATTTTTAACATTCTACTGTCTTGTCAACCGAAATTTTGCCATCTGTATTTTTGATCCATTCCATTGTCAGTTTTTTTAATGTGTTTCTCGTGAACTCAGAGATTAGGTGCCTTTGAGTGTCATTATCAAACATTTGATGTGATAGCTTCTCTGATTCTCTCTCAAAGTTGCGGACTACACCTTTTCCAATTCTAATTCAGAAAGTATCAATTGTAATTCCGAAAGTATCAATTGTACTTCAGATTAGTCAATTGTTTTTCAGAAAGTATCAATTGTAATTCAGATTGGTCAATTGTAATTCAGAAAGTATCAATTGTAATTCAGAAAGTATCAATTGTAATTCAGAAAGTATCAATTGTAATTCAGAAAAATTCAACACTCATCCAATTGCAGCAATTTCTGCAACAGGAATTTTATGTATGGAACGCAGAAGATTTTAATTTGCTTCACAGCTAGCCCAACATTCGCTTTAACATCGTTTGCACGAAATGGATTATCTACTGAAAGACTTTTAGAGATTGCATCAGATAACACAACTTAGCATTGAAACAGTAATAATGGGACGATATCATGCATGATGGAGTCACAACACTATTAAAGCCTGTCCCACTATATATGGTTCGAAAGTGTGGACATTGAAAAACGAAGACGAAGCATTGGTAGGAAGATTCGAATGGAAAATCCTTCTTTGTACTTTGGTCAATTTACTACATCAATAAGTTGAATATTGAAATTTTCTGAATTACAATTGATACTTTCTGAATTACAATTGACAAATCTGAATTACAATTGATACTTTCTGAAATACAATTGACTAATCTGAATTACAATTGATACTTTCTGAATTACAATTCACTAATCTGAATTACAATTGACGCTTTCTGAATTACAATTGGAAAAGGTGTAGTTCGATTATGGGGCGATTTTGAGGTGGGAATACACATGGTTGTGGGCTAACCACCTGTCTCGACTCGTGGGAGGGAATTTTTTGCTTTACTACATTGGCAAACAATAGAGAGGGTGAAGGTCTAATTCCTGGGGGTGAGGGGTTTCTCGACAAGACATCCTGCTGAGGATGGTATTTCTGCGTTTTGTGAGCCCTTTTCCTGGTGTTTAAGATCCTCCAGGCGTCATGCCTGTTATAATTGCCTTGCGGCATAATCTTGGTGACTTCCTTCTCTTTGAGCCACGTAGGACAGGATCTGTCATATGAAGCATGAGGTCCCCCACAGTTTACACACAGCTCCTTGTTTTTACACTGTCTCCCAGCCTGACACTTAGCGTTCGCACATCTCCCACAAGCTCCGCTCGTTGATTTGCATATTTTACCAATATAACCAAATCTTTGGCATTTGTAGCATCTTATGGGTGACGGAACGAATTTGTTGACTTTTAATACATTGAAGTGCAACATCAGTTTATCGGGAATTTTCTTCCCCCTCACAAAGATTTTAATTTTGTTGGTTCTGAACCAACTACGAGTGTCCGACTCAGGGTTTCTCCACATAATTCGAAAAACCTTTAGAAATTTGTGGGATGGAAAAAAATTATACAAAGAATCAAAAAGAAAAATTCCTGATTTCACCCAGATTCCGAAATATAATTGAAATCACAAAAAAAAAACAATTTCACAATTCATAAAGGAACAACTTAACACAAAAACTATTTTTAATGCAACACTAATTTTTTGTGACCGTCCTCGTCTAGATCCAAACAGAGAGTGTAGTGTGTTCAAACTATTTATGTATTTCAAGTTCTTTAAGAGATAAAGAAAATGTAGATAATTGCACAATAACTTAATTTATCTGAGAATCTATTACCAGTAACTTCTATTTAAACTTTATAAATACTTACACTTGCAATTGGAATACCTTGTAGTGAACCTTCATGAATGAAACCGTAAGTTTCTGAGCAAGACTTGATATTAGGAAGTATATGTTCTGGAATTTTAAAAAAATTACAAAGTCTTTTATCCCATTTAACTGTCTCTAAGCTCATGAGCATCGTGTACGCTGCATTTGTAACATCTGTTAAGTGAATTCCCCCATCTAATCCACCGGTGAGATTCTAATAGAAAAACATATAAAATCGTATTGCATTAATAAGTTAAAATTTCTTTTACCCAGATGATCCACGTATCTAGTGTTCCAAATAAACAATCTTGTTTTAAAATACATTCTTTTGCACTTGGAATATTGTCGATAAGCCATTTTATTTTAAGAGCACTAAAGCACGGGCTTAGGGGTAAACCGCAAACAGATTTTAAATAATTCTGATTTTCTTTGATTCCACCTAGAATGCCTTTTAATGTTGATGCTGTCCTTGTGTCAGACCAAGCTGAAATTGAAAATGGGATTTTTATTTTTCAATCTTTTTAACATGTAATAACTGAATGGAAAAATGCTGGAAAAATTCTTAGAATTTATGTTCGAACAGTGGCATCAGACTGGACCGAGAACGCCACGATAATGTGGAGTGGGCCTTATATTTACCAAGCCGAATAAAACTTATATATAAAGTGCACGAGTTTCTCCACGACTATCGCACAGGGCAATTTCAATGAATATTTACAGAAAGGAATGTATTTTTCTAGTGTCAATAGCTTTTGCTTTTTTTTATTTTATTTGAAAATCTAAGCTCATGTATAACCTTTATACTACAACTCCGCCGTCTTTCACCTCATGGTGCAATGTTTAGTAGTAAGCTTAGCTCGAAAATAGAAAAAGGATATGACTGGTTAAGGGTATAGTCTGGAGGATGCATGAGGAGGGGCAGTGAACCCCGTGTTTGAACTCTTTGGTTTTAAATATGCGGATCCAGTAAGTATATTGAGTCCTCTCATCTGCGTCTTTTAAGTGCGTGGTTTGGATATTACATGTATCGTTTCTTTAAAGTGTTAATAAATGTGAAGGGTTTAGTGAAAGATTTCAATATATTTGGAAAATAGAACCATAATAATTGCCTTTTCGGAAAAGAATTTACGAGATTGCGTGAGAACAACTGTGATACAAAAAATAGGTTATAAACATAACTATTTATAACTCCGCTAAAATAAAACCGCAACGAAACTTTTGTTACTAAATTCTCTAAATTGGTGCAACGTATGTAGATGCCAGGGCCCTGGTCATCAAAAACTACTGCGGCAATGCTGCTACCGCGATAAATTACGGTTGACAATGATGAATGTAGCGTAGATTCCGCGCTTTCACAGATTAATATTTCTGTTACATACTTCATCCATAGCTTTTAGCTGTTAACGCAATTATTATTTTTTTTTTTTTTTTTTTTCAAATTTTTGATAGCCTATTTTGAAAGCAGTTTGTAATTTGCAGCAACAGTTAATAGATATAACACATAATGTTGTTGGGACGAAACAATTCATGCGTTCGTATAAAAAACTTGCTTGCCTTTTACAGGGTAGTCTTAACCCTTAGCTAGCCCACCTCGATTTTGTAATGTAGCTGGCCTATGGGGTGTCCACGCACCCCACACCAAAAAACCTTTTTCCATGGAAAATATGCAATATTGACCAGACCAGTACAAGATTTCCGTGGGGTTCTTTGTCAACCGTTTTTTATGTCCCTATAGTTGAGATTTTTTACTACTACGAGAAAAAAATTCAAGATTCGAAAAACATGAAAAATGGACATTTTGCTTCAAAAAATCATGACTCCACACATATTATTTTCAAGATTTAAATCATGAAGAAAAACGGTTTCTTTTAGGTCTGAGAGTCCCTGCACCCTCAGGTCTAACGAAGGGTTAAAATAAAATCGGGGGCAAACTTCTCCAATGTCCCAAATATTTGTAGCGCCCATCTGCCCGGACAAATTATTTTTTCGATATTTTGATGGAGACCACATCATGTACATTTTTTTATTGGAATGTCTCTAGTAAGTTGCAAATATTTGATTTGCGTATCTTTATCGTTCGAGTTAGGCAATGCTATGAAGACGTTTTCATCTGACGATTATGTCATCAAAATACACGGGATCTGCTGTGTTAATATAACATTTCCACAAGTGTTATTTTCCTTTTGTATTTAATTGCTTTCGATTTCCCCATATGAAGTTCTTTCTGAATCAAGTCCTTGCTAGTCGTTCACGCGTGTTTATTGGGTGCCCTCTTTTGTGCTTGTCCTTTATTGGTTCCTTAATATAGTGCAAATGTATCAAATATTTAAGGTTCAGTTTCTGTATGTCTTTTAAGGCTAAAAGGAATAAGAACATGGCTTTTTGTGGCTGTGATCTTCAGGGCCAATGCCGCATAAAAAGAATGCCCTTGTAGTCTCTCGAGAAAGTCTTCGCAATAACATAAGCCGAAAAGAAAAAGCATTTGTTCTGAAATTACACAATTTTGTCGTTATTTTACACTCTTAATTACCTAAAGCGTTGTATAGAGGTTTGCCGGTTTTCCGATTCCACAGGACAGTTGTTCCCCTTTGATTTGAAATGCCGACCGCAATGATATCAAAAGGATTGATATCTAATATTGTCAGGTTTCTACTTGCTACCTACAAGAACTCTGATATTAAAACTCATTTTAAAACTACAGTGAAAATAAGAATTACATCAATACATTCTGCAACACTTTTCCACAGTTCTAGGGGATCAAATTCCAATAAACCTGGACTTGGTGTCAATTGTTTTAATTTAATTTCGTGACAAGTTAACACCTCTGCATTTCTAGCAGCATAAACCTGAAAATTTATGTTGTTTATTAGAAAGGTATTAAAAATACGTTGCTTCATTTACTTACAAAGAATTTACAATAAGCACAGCTTACAGAAATTACCCCAAGTAGCGGTCCAAATCTTCCATAACCATCCATAGTGCATTGCGTCAACTACACAACCACAAATTGCTTTTAAATTGTCATTGAGTTTGGAATTGTTTTAATGGCGCTGCTGTAAGAAGAGAGAACAATTCATGAACCTTGGTTTTTTACGAATTGTGGTTTAAGAATTAGATGTGTATAAAATGGTATAAAATTGCTTTTGTTTGTATTTATCCTTTTTATAAAAATATGTAATTATAAAATAAAACCTTTAAATATGGCATAAATGTTAAAATAAATTGAAAGCTTCCCTTTTAAATAATTAGCTCTCTATCAAAAAATAGCGCTCTTGTCGCCATAAAGAAGGGGGTTGTGATTTCGGCAGATTGTCAATTTTAATTAAAATGGCGACGTCAGTCAAACAGTGAATCGTGTCGTGTTTATAAAAACCACTAAAATATCGTTTATATTGTGACTTATAACATCAAATACACATAATTCCGAGAATTTGTGTTTTTTATAGGCTCCTTTGAGAAAAGGTGCAATTTTTCATACCCACAAACGTTAAAATTTTTCGCTTTATAACAAGCTTGTTAAACTCGGTTTTAATATAACTTTATATAATTTTATTAGTATATTTCTAACAATAATCGTTAATTGTTTCCATTTCAGACGGTTAATAAACTTTTTTACATTTTTTGGATAAACGAATGGAAGTGAGATTTTAATTGGATCGCCTAACCTCACATCAGCAAAATGTCGTTCCCGGGCAGACCACCAATGGTTCCTTCCATGTCGTATATGCCTCCACCGGTGATGCCGCCGGTAATGCCGATGCCTCCGCATGTATGTTGCTTACTTTTTGTATTTGCTTTTAATTGTTATTTGATAATATTTTTGCTTAAGTTCTTGTTATTTTAGTCATTTACAGATAATGTTTTAATGGTAAGTTATTGATCTCTCGTGGTCGATATATTCCTTATTAGGAACTAACCTTTAAAGGATGCATTTTTATAAATATAATTTGTTGTCCATTATTTCAATTTTCCCAGTCATCGTAGGGCCCAAGATATTCCATTGGAATTGCTTGGAACTTTCAAGGCGACTATTATGAGTTATAGGTGGGATAGTAGAATAAAAAAATTCGGGAATTTAATTGAAGTTCACTCCTTAAAAAGGAAGTAGAATGGTATTGAAATAAATGCCGACTCGATGGATTCGTCCGTCTAATGGTCAATTTATTTTTATTTTATATTTCTTCATTATTCTTATCGATTCTTACATGGTTCTTACAACCGAACCTTAACTTGAAAACATATATCGGGAGATTTTTTTGATCTCAACCTCGGTACGGGAAGTGAATTAACACATCATCAAATGTCTTGGAGATTTCTCAATTAAATCAGCTGCGATCGAATGTAGAATTTACAAGTTACCGTTTAAACCAATAGCTGATGAAGGAATTTAAACTTTTGACTACTAAGCGTTTAGAATATTTTCCATTGAACCGTTGATCCAAATATTCAATGCAAGGTACATCTAGAATTTAAGACTTAGATTAGCCAATTTAAACACAAGGAAAAATTATTGAAGTTTTCATACAGATTTTTTTTTTTATTTTATATGAAAAAAAACCAAGCTTAGCAGTCATCCTTTATATTATCAGTCTGTCGTGTCGTGTTCTCTGCGGTAAGACCTATGGGGTGCGACAGCGAGGGAGGCCCAACCTTCGCTGGAAGGATGGCGTGGACCAGGACGCTCAGAGTTTAGGGATGCCAAACTGGATGACATCGGCTCAGAATCGGGACCGGTGGAGAGAACAGTTGCGCGAGGCCAGGACCGGATCCCGGTTGTAGAGCCGTTAAAAAAGAAGTCGTGTCGTTAAGGTCATGGTAATACATATGTCTAGTAGAAGACATGGTTCTAAGAAAAGAGTAGGATAGTTTAGAGGGAGTCTGGAGGGCGTTCAAGGAAGTGTTGATGTACGAGTTCGAAAATACTGACTGCGGGAGATAAATCCACAGTACAATTGTTCTATTCATGAACGAACTTCTAGACTGTATTGTGCGTTAAAGGGGGCTGTAGGGTATGGGGGTGTGCCGAGTGATTCTTGTGTTGTAGGAAAAATATTGCACGGCAATAGGTTATGGTAATAGTGATGGCAGGAGGTTATGGTAATAGCGACAGTACGATTTTGCACCTTGTCGAGACCAAACAAGGTAGCTTTTTGGGTGCCTGCCCAGATATACGAGATGTTTTCAAGGCGCGGTCATATGTAGCATTTGAAGTTTATGGCTTGCATCTCTTGAGAAATTGGGCATTGGGAGGCTTGTTTGGCGATTTGGAATACATGATCATTCCCTCGCGGACCCTCCATTAAAGTTACTCCTAGAATGTTAAGAGTTGAGTCAACCGTTGTATTCTCTTCTCCCACTGAGATAGGAAGAATTAGGTGGAAATGAGGCAGTACTTCGTTTTATTGGTGTAGACAATACTTCGCTTCTAAAGAGTGGAACTCTACAAGAATTAATTGAAAATCCCTAATAACTGAATTGGACGTGTTAATAATCATGATAATAGAAGGAAGTTCTAGCATGGGCTATAGAAGTCGTAAAAGTAATGAAGTTTTTCGTTAGGTGTAAAGCTGGAAACAGAACAGAACGTTCATAAGCGTTCATCAGCGCTATGAAATGTCAACGAATGTTCATAACGTGGGGTGTGAACACATTGAAAGGTAATCAGAGTTTACATGCGCTGACTGGAAATACCACTTGATTTGTTTTACAGGTACAAAAATTGCTAGATAAAAAGCAGAAATTTGAAGAAAAACATAACAGTTTCTTATTTCTATATAAATAAATTTAACCGCTATTATAATATACATGATGTTTTTATAACTCCCACTTCTTTTATCATAAACAGCAGGTTTCATTAATTTCTGCTATTTGTGAAGGTCATTCTCACTGAATTATTATTTAATTGTTTATCCGCACAAATCAATCTAACAAACTCACAATCTAAAAAAAACCTCCTACCTCAGTCCTATCATTTAAATTTCATTTGAATTTTTCAATCTTCTGCTATTTAGCTGGATTAAAACTTACTATCATTAGTTTTCATTCGATTAAAACTCTTACTTAATTTTTTTTTTCAAACGGCAAATAAAATTATTAAAATGGTTACTTCAACTTATCTGTTGTTTAGTTATCCTGATGCAGATGGAGTAAATCACTTCCTTCTACACTCCTCAGACCACTCATACTTTTCTAATCCTTCATAGTCTGATATAATAATAATCTAGGAGAACCTGCAGCGTTTCAAATGGAACAAACTCGACGAGTTATTATAAGGAATTTCATTGATTTGATAAGTCATAAAAATCACGCATAACAAGTGTGGCTAGACCAAGCCAGTTTTTCCCACAAATTTCCTAAAAAACATTTTTTTTCTATACACAATGTCAATTTCTAGATGAAATAAATTCAAATATATTTGATTAAACATGTTTGTTTGTTAACATATTTTTAACATTTGTATACATTTGTGATTTTACTAAAAGCGCAGTTTTTACCCATTATCCACCCAGAGATTGTTCGTTTATAGTTTTCCAATAATCCTTTATTGCAGTTGTTATAATAAAAATACAATTTGCTCTCACGATTGTAGTAAAAAACAATAAAATTCTCATTATTCAGTCGATATTAATTAAAATTAGCTTTTTTCTTCTGTTTTCGACAAACGTTAACTAACATTCCTACTAATTATTTTCGAAATTATTGTGTTTAAAGTTGCAATGTACTCTAATCTATACGCAATAGCAAGTTACTATTAAACCAAGGAAGCAATCTAAATTTCGCTAGATCTATTGCAGTGAAATGAAGTTTCCATCTCGTAAAATAATCAGTTTGTGTGTACTTACAAGGTGAATATTTGTCTAAATTCGCATACTAAATGCTTCAAACCCACTAATTTCATCATTGCTGTTGAGATGTTCAATATAAATTTTTTTGGCTCAATATTTTTTTTTTAAAATCTACCTTTGCCATTTTTTTTATCGATAATTTCTGTCTATTATTTAAGATGATACCTCCGACAAGCTTGCCTCCACTAAGTACACCACCGCCAAGGGCACCCTTCCGCAGTGCAGCTACTATAAGTTCGCAACCAACAGTGTATACCACTGTGAGAACCAGCGAGCCAGCCCCAGCCCCTATTCCACAATACAAAGGACCGATAATCACTGTCTTTGTTGGTACGACAGTAAATATGTATTATTTAAAGTGGCCTTAATTGTTTTTATTTCTAGGAAATATTAGTGAAAGAGCTCCAGAAGCTATGATAAAGAAGATCTTGGCTACGTGCGGTACCGTTGTCAGTTGGAAACGTGTTTCTACTTTTGGTTTTTGTGAATACGAGTAAGATCGTCATTATATTATATAGTAAAACTTAAAATTAATGCTATTTTATACATAGTGGTCCAACCGCTGGTCTTCGTGCTGTTCGGCTTCTTCATGATTTGGAAGTAGATGGTAAAAAGCTAGTAGCAAAAGTTGACGCTAAAAATAAACTTTTGTTGGATAATTATAAGGAGGAGGAAATAAGAAACGGAAGCAGTAAACCTGAAACCGAAAAAGAGGAAGATGATTCTGCCGTCTCTGCTATTAAGAAAATATTGGAAGAGCACAAATCTGACTTAGGAAGTTCTACAAATTCTTCAGAAGGTTCTTATAAATTTTGTGTTATGAAAGCATGTAATATTTTCTGTTTAAATATCTATTTAAAATTAGGCAAAAAATCAAACGACATACCATCGGGTAAACCCAGTAAAGCATTGCAGGAAGCGAATATGGAAGATGATAAACGAGATTTAATAAGTCGTGAAATAGGTAAATTTAGAAAAACAGCTGAAGCCGAAGAACACAAAAAAGAAAAGGAGAAGGATAGAAAGAAGCGCGAAGAAAAAGAAAAGGAAAAATTACGTTCAATATCACCTCGAAAGGAAAAAGAAAAGAAGAGAAGAAGAAGTAAGTCAAGATCAAGAGAACGTGAAAGGGAACGGGAACGTGAACGAGAAAGAGAACGTGAACGTGAGCGGGAACGAGAAAGAGAACGTGAACGTGAAAGAGAAAGGGAGCAAAGAGAAAGGGAAAGA
The DNA here is from genome assembly GCA_949987705.1 of Thereva unica. NCBI lineage: Eukaryota > Metazoa > Arthropoda > Insecta > Diptera > Therevidae > Thereva > Thereva unica. The sequence continues at coordinate 99,967,238 of OX465281.1, forward strand.
GAACGTGATCGAGAACGAGAACGGGAACGGGAAAGGTATAAATGTATTATTTTATGTAAATACATTTAATAAATTATCATTTAGAGAAAGAGAAGAAGCTAAAGCATCGAAAAATGTTCGTGATCTTCAACGGGAGAAGGAAATGGAAGAAGAAGCACGGGAGAGAAAAAAGGCCGACAAAAAGGCTAGAGAAAAAGAAGCGGCTTATCAGGAGAGACTACGAAATTGGGAGATCAGAGAAAGAAGGAAAGCAAAAGAATATGAAAAGGTATACATGAAAATAAATATATTTTTATAGACTGTATTATATGCGATGCAAAATCTTCGGCTTGGCAATAAAAAAATTATTTTATTCAATGTAACCGCCACCAAGCTTTATGTACCTCATGATATTCGAAAATTTACATCGTTTAAAGAAGGACAAATCATCCAAAATACACGATGGTTGACCATCCGGCAGCACCACGTTCCTTCGTCTTCCCACTTTCTCCACCCACAAAACTTTCCTTCTTTCTTCTTCCCTCTTTACATTCTTGTTTCTTTACATTCCTGATTCTATCATAGCCTTCCTTCTAGCTCTTCGCCACTCCCAAGCGCATATCATCGGTTGGTTGTTTCTCGTTCTTTTTATAACTGCAGTCAGAACCACAAACATGAACCCGGCCATAGTGTTGAATCAGGTTGATCATATCGTAGATCTAGGCGTCGTCCTAGACAAAAAACTCAATTTCAACCTGCAGTACGATAATATAACTGCCAGAGCCAACAAACTTCTTAGTTTCATCAAGAGGAGAGCGAAAGATTTCGGTAATGTATGGGTCACAAAAACACTCTTCTGTTTTTTAGTCCGCCCTATCCTGGAATATACAGTGCTGCGTAAAAAATTAAGACCACCTACACTTTATCATGAAACTTTTACTTTCGATGCCTACAGCTTTCGAATGATATGTTGGGATAATTAAATGAAACACTCAAATTGTACCTAAATCCAGTGTCTATTTTCTGTAATAATTTCATTAAAATAAAACAAGACGGTATTGCAATATAAATTATAAATGCACTGTAATTATCTGCAAAATGCACTGCAAAATGAATGCTGGACCGGTTAGAACAGGACAACTTCAGGAAGCAAAAAAATTGTGAAAAGACGTGTTGGAAGTTCTTTCCTCAAGTTAGTGAAAGAAAATCGAGCCCTGCTCTTTCGGCAGATCTCCATTATGCAAGAGCAAGAGTTTTGTGGCGTAGAAGGTAACGCCCACAGGAATTGGAATCCGCAAGACTGGAACGAATTTTTGTCACAGATGAAAATGAAGCCAAGCCAAAGCCAAGTGAATGTGGTCTTAATTTTTTACGCAGCACTGTACGTGTCCTATCTGGGATCCTATATTCCAAGTGAGCAGCAGGAGGATCGAATCCATTCAAAAGAGATTTCTTCTTTTTGTCGTGAGACATCTAAACAACCCCCATGACTATCAAACCCTGCCGCACTACTTGGACAGGCTCAAAGTGCTTGATCTCATGCCGTTATCTAGCAGGAGGAAACTGCTCATATCTTACGTTGCCTTTGACGTCTTAAGTGGAAAGCTTAAAGTGCAGTTTCTGTCGGACAGAATCAAATTGAATGATGTAGTCCGACACGCATGACACACTAAACTACTTAAGGAATATCCACACCGCACCGATTACGCAAGAAACGAGCCCGTCAACAGATGCTGTATGGTTTTTAATAGCCATAGCTCCTCTTTCTCCCCTTCCCTCAACAAGGCATCCTATAAAAAAATACTCAAATCCCTACTAACATAACCCCCTCTCTGACAATAGTATGTTTTTAGTAGCTGTCAGTAGTTAAAGCAATATATTATAAAAGACTGTACACTATGTTTTTAATCTAAGTATTTGTTAACCTATTTTAAGTGTGCCTTGTTAAATAAGTTATGGTTGGGAGTAGGTGGAAGGCTTAGTTGTGGCAGTTTCTTCCTTCACTTCTTTCTCTATCTCTCTTCACCATCTTCCGACTAGAGGTTGCTGTTCGACATTTTTTTATATGAGAAAACCAAGCTTAGGAGTAACCCTTTTTTATACTACCAGTCCGTCATGTGGTTCAGTTCATATTGCAATGTCTAGTAGTAAGCTTGGTTTGAAGAATAGAGGAGAATAGGAAAGGACATTGCACTCTATACGAAAAAAATATATTATCAACAGTACAAAGAAGCTTTTCCTGAGCCCCTAGTCTTTCACGTAAAAAAAAGGTCTTAACCATTACACAATTACGTTGCTTTTACGATTAAGTAAATTCTAATTTCTACTACATCTCTTACTGGATTAACGTATTTTAACCTTTATCTAGAGATTACACAGACCTACACATTAAATTTGTCTTCCATTTTTTTCGACTTTGTTTGAAGTAGAGCTGCCTTTAAACTTCTTTTTGACGATTCAATAAAGAGTCTCTCTGATTTTCATTTATTAAAACTGGTCTTGTCTATTGACCACCTACGAAGTTCTGATACGCAGATCTTAACTTTATTCTGTGTCCAAGCGTTTCCCAAGTCTCAAATAGTATTACCAAAGTATAGCTTTACATATTTTTCAGATTGTCATGGTGTTTTGTTGTTTTAACATCACATACCGCAAATGTTAGAAAAACGCTCACGGGAGTCACCACGCAGAGCCCTAGTCAAAGTATTTGCGTACGATTTTCGAAATTGAACTAACGTTAATTTTACCCAAAACTTCTTTTTATAAATAAGGCAAATGAGAACCTTAGCTGATAAACTAAGAACTCAAAGAAATAGTATTTTTTTTATTCTATTAACAGGGAAATCGATCCATTACAATCAGTCAGACTCAAGTTTATATCATAATCATAAGTTTAACTAACCATACGTCGCCTAGAAATTATGAAATAATGCAATTCCTTCAAAATTCTGACGTGATGGACACTTTTGACTATTTTTCGCGTACGCACATAAATATAGGAGAAACATTACTTGAACATCTGTGTTGTAGGTCTGTGTTATAAAATATTCTCCAACTAATAATGTTTAAACCAAGTTATAGATAAACTGTACATTATTTTGCCATTCAAATAAAATCAATATAAATCTTAAAAACTCATTGACAAGACCCTGGTTTCTAAAAAAACTTAAAAATATTAAGTAGTTTAACAGTATTTCTGTCACTAATAAAGTAAATGTAAATAAAAGAATTAATTTTGAAAATTTCTAATAGTTTTCTCATTTATAATCAGGAACGGGAAAAAGAGCTTATGAGAGAAGAGGAAAGGGAAAAGGAAGCCAAACGTTTAAAAGAATTTCTCGAAGATTATGATGATGAGCGTGATGATCCAAAATATTATAAGTAAGACGGTTAAAAGCATTAATATTGTTAAAATTTAACCACTAAAATATATTTAACAGGGGACGAGAATTACAACGAAGATTGACAGATAGGGTCCGGGAAGCAGATCAAGATGCAAAAGATAGAAACAAAGAGCAGGAAGAATTAGAAGAATTAAGGAATAAAATATTTAGTGGAGAATATGACAACCCTACTCAAGAATTTGAGCGGCTCAAAAAAGAACGTGAAAATATGTATAAGCCTAAAATATTAATAGATGTTAATTTAGAAGCTACACAACAGAGAGAACGTGAAATGGAAAGGGAACGAGAACGTGAATTGGAAAGGCAAAGAGTGAGAGAACGGGAAAGATTGCAGAAAGAAAGATTTGTCATAGATCAAGCTTCACGTGAGTTAGCTGCAGTAAATGCTGAGCCAATTGAATCAGATAGCGATGGCGGAGGGGCTGGCATAGGCTCTAATAATGTTAGTGAACATGCACAACCTATCACCCCAACCAGAAATAATCGTCATGATCGCCCTAATTCAGGTATTCGAGGGGAATCCGAATCTCGAGACTCTCATATGAATCATGGATTCCAAGATGATGAGGATTCTAGAGCTTCCATGAATTCTCATTCACAAATTGGTTTGGTAAATAGTCATAATAATATCTCCCTTGCTGATAGAGCGCCTGGCACTCCTCCAATTTCTGCGCCACTAATAAGCCTTAATTTGGGAGCTGCTAATGCAAAGAAGAAGAAACTAGAAGTTAAAGATGTATTTAATAATGAGGAAGATAATGAGGATGTATCGGGACCTAAAAAGCGAAAATTAGTTCCTTTAGGTACTAAAAAGCATTACATATTGTTTGTTATTTTTATGAATTAATGTTTTTATACTGTCCAGATTATGATGAAAGCCAACAGCAGCAACAATTGCAGTTACAAAATCAAAAACAATCGCAATCCTCACATCATCAGTCAAAATCAACATCGAAGAAGCGCGAAAAACATGATGATAAAAAACAGGAAGAGTCTGCTGCTAAATCTCAGGAAGAAAAAAGACGCCATATCAAGAGTATTATTGATAAAATCCCTACAGGTAAAAATGACCTCTTTAATTATAAATTGGATTGGAATGAAATAGACAGCGGTTTAATGGAGAAGAAAATTCGGCCGTGGATTAATAAAAAAATTATTGAATATATCGGAGAACCTGAACCAACGCTAGTTGATTTCATTTGTTCAAAAGTTTTAGCTGGCAGTACACCCCAGGGAATTTTAGATGACGTTCAAATGGTTTGTAATAAATAATTAATTGCTTATTTTCAGTTAATAAGTCATCATAAACCTAATTAATTCGCGTTTCTAGGTTCTAGATGAGGAAGCAGAAGTATTTGTTGTTAAAATGTGGCGACTGTTAATTTATGAAGTTGAAGCTAAAAAAGTTGGTCTTGGAAAATAAACTTTTTATAGTTTTTATTTGAAAATGAAAGAAAATTAAATGCGAGGAAATCAGAAGGTACGATTCCATTATTTTTAAAAAAATAATAAAAATATAAAAATAAAAATAATAAACCCAATTATTGTTTTCGTACTTGAACCACTATAATTTATTCAAAAGTGAAATTATTTAGTTTTCAGCATTTTTTTTTATTTCGCTGAGCAATTGTAATATTTTGGATTATGATAAACGTGAAATATACCCAGCCTGTTTATCTAATAAAGGTATGGATATTTTGAATTATATTTCCAATCAGATATGTTTAGATTTTAGATATTTATTTTATTTTTCTTTTAAAAAGCCTTTATGAATAAAAGTGTTTCAAAAAGCATATAATAAATAGGTTCCCTCATATGGTTATTTCTTTGTTTTATGCTGGCGCCTTTTCCTTATTTATTGTTGGTAGATGTAATAGTTGATTTCTATTTGTTTTTTTTTTGTGGAACAATTTGCTGCAGGATGTTGTAGCATTCTACGAAAGCAGCTACAGCTAAAACACTATAAGTGTGGAAGAGGAGATAGGTTGTTTTTAATTTCGAATTAAAAGAAAATAATGTACATATGTGCAATGAATTTGAATACTGATATTTATTTACCCAGCAGTCGAAACATGCGACGTTAAATCTTTTTTTGTAGCATGTTGGTCCTAACCAGCATCTTGCAACAACGTTGGTCAGGCCAGTAATATATATTTACAAATTCTGTTCTGTCTTTTAAATACTGGAAATATAGACAGGTAAATAATGTTCACAAAAAAATGTTCACTGTGAAATTCATACAGCCAAAAAAAAACTACATTAAAACTTCACATATCCTTGTATTACAATTAATCTACCAAATACATACATACACCATACATTTTACAAAAGTAAGTAAAAGTAAAAGTAAAATAAAAAAAAGAATGAATATGAGGAGTGTAGAATCAAAGTCCGCTAAAAGAATGAATATGAGGAGTGTAGAATCAAAGTCCGCTATTTGCAAAAATCAAAAAATTTCAGCTGGCAATGCCATTTATTTCATATGGTATTTAGGGAGCCTTTGCATCCAAAATACGTCGCAATATCAGGTCTGTTCCTGGGGCCGTATTTGGTTTCTCGAGTCGATAGATCGACTCGACAAAAAAAGCTTCTCGATTTTCTTTAAGTTTCATATTTGGTTTCACGACCAAATCGACAGCTAAGCGCAGCCATACAAAACCATCAAATTGGGTGGTATTACTCCAAGACAGCAAATCACGTATATTTGATTAAAATATAAATTGTTAAAAGTTTATTGCATGCATAAATTGAGCTTTTTAATAATCGTTAAACGTCTTTATCGACACGTAAAGAGACGATATCGTGTCGCCAAATGCCAATTTTTATTTATCGACAGACGATAATGTCGACTCGAGAAACCAAATACGGCCCCTGAACTCGAATGTGGGATCACGCGGGACAAAAATTTTCCCAATTTGTGTTTCTTTACTTTCTCATGCAAGAAAAAGCGGGGAAATTCTCACTTCCCCTCTTGCAGGAATTTGCATACACATAGACAATCGACATTTATGTTATCTTCTTCTTGATTTGCAAGAAATTGCCCAAAACGTGTTTCTTTACTTTCTGAATTTTTGACAAAATTATCCCCATCATTCACTAAGTTTTTGCCAAACAAATTTTTACAGGAAAAGTACAGGAACAGACCTATCGTTTAAATTTATATAGATTTTTAATGTCAAAAACTAAGTGTAGTTTCAAAAGGCTCTTTTTAAACTTATGTGGAGTCTGCAAAGTCCGCTCTTTTGCATTTTCTCAGTTCGCTTAACATCATACATTCAATTTTTCCCACAAATACTGACTATCTTATTTTTTCCCTAAAATGCAAGATATGAGCAAATAATTCTGATAGAAAAAATATAAGGAACTTCGCACACATCAGTCTACTCTCTCCCGACTCCTTTGTTTTTGCCTTTAGTAAGACATGTTTTGCAAACATTTTTCTCCCCAGTATGCTGGTAGATTTCAACTTTGAACACTTGCATGTGCGCTTTGCCGATCCGCATGGCAAGGTGCAATTCTCTGTTCAAACTTTGAACACATATTTAAAGTCTCGTGAATGGAGAAATCAAGAGGAATTAATATTATATAAGAATATTGTGCAAAATGAATTATTTGAAGTTGAAGAAAATTCGTCCGAAGAAATTTGTGTCTTCGAAGAAGATTCAACATTGAAAATATAATGATAATCACGCCATTTTCGTCAAGAAGAGACTGTTTAATTTTTTATTATATGTTATTCCGAAAGAATTTTATGTTTTGTTATAATAAATGTTTGTTTTATAAATAAATAGTTTGGTTTCAAAATCCGTTTCTTTTAACAATGGTAGTTTCAAAACTCGTTATTTTTAGTGTTTAGTTGCAAAACACTTTCTTTTTAAATTTACAGTTTAAAAAAATATAGGTAAATGACGTGTTTTAGGAAAAATTTTTTGTGATTAAACTGATATATCTATAGGCAATCGAATATAATTGGTCTTTTTGAAAAATCTTCAAAGTGAAAAAAATTACAAGTTTTTCGTGTTTTACTCAAAACCACTTAACATGCGAATAGCGGGCTTTGATTCTACACTCCTCATATGTAAAAGTAGTAAACAAAAAATAAGTAAAAAGTTAACGGAATTTTATAATATACAATATTATTTGTAATTTATTTATTTATGAAGAAGTACACAAGATTAAAATCTTATTTAGCACCGTAATATCTAAAACAATTGAAAAAAGGAAAACACAAAAATACTTAAATAAGAATTAATAAGAGAGAGCAAAAACAAGAATTAATAATGGAAAGAAAAGAAAATAAAGAGTAAAATAAAATAAATTTAAATTAAAATTTTTATTAGAATACAAATTAAAATTAACCACATATCAGCCTGCTAAAGAGATGCATGCCAATCCATGTTGCGCAATTTTGGGGAAGTGCTTGATAAAAGTTATATAAATCAAAGTACTGAGCAATTTTGCCATATCTAATTATGTAACCTAGAATAAAAGCCCGAGTTAATGTATATATGAAATGATCTGCCTTTTTAATAGTAAAAAAATTGATAGACGTCTCTGCCGCAAAGACGTTATCAAGTATCCCGGCAGACGTGTCAAGTTTTTGTTATGCAGTACCACTCGTACTATTCACTGTATTAAGGCCCCTATTGCGAGTGTCGATCAACGATCGACTCGACTATAGTTGATTGTGTCGATTAATTTTCTTTTTGGCATTGTGTAACCCAATCGCAAATATTTGGACTACTTGATTTAGAAAATTATTTTGAGCAGTGTTTTGTTATTAAAATTCCTGGAAAATTTTGTCGTGAGCAATCGATAAAAGTCGACTGTCAAATCGACAATTTTCGATTATAATCCACATTTGCAATAACAAAATAAATAATCGGCAGTCGATAATCGATAAATGACGCTTGTCGATTAGGTATCGACACTCGTAATAGGGGCCTAAATGTATTAGTACACGGATCGATTTACTGTTTTTCATGAGCCCGTGAGAAAAGTTGCTACCGTATGTGTGTTGGAGAGCTAGTTTGTTGGTGAAAGGAAGAGATTGCTACAAATTTTGCTGGCTCCGAGACTGTTAATTATTCAATGATCATGTACTAAGCAATTCGAGTCCTCTGTTTCCATTTCATTCGAAAAAATTCAGAAATTTTACAATTTATTCAAGATACGGTTATTTTATCATCAGATCCACGCAGTATGGAATACTGTCATACAGCTTGCTATAAGAATTGCTTGGCTGTGGAGCAAAAATACTATGAAACATCAGATATGTACAAAATCTCAACATTTAGCTAGCCCTTTAGCGACAAAAGCTTTAAAATGGTCCAATTATTTTGAAATTTTGTGTTGGGCCTATATTCAGGCCCAAAAACCTATTAGCACAAAAAGTATTTTCTATGGGGTGCAGCTGCGGGCCTGTTACATACAACGTAACGTTGGTCAGAAGTCATGTAAGCCAAAAATAAAATGTGTTAGTTCATGTTATAAAAACAAATTTCATTTGTATTATAAAATAGATAAAGAAAAGTATTTCACAACCTGAATAAAATTATATTAAAAATAATAAGGAAAGGTATTTCTGTTCCTGGCTGAAATAAAAGGTAAATTTAAGGAGAAAATACATTCTAGTTTATAGGTATGAAGTTATACTGCTAGAAACATTCAACACACAATCGAACATTGCATTTTATACATTCTGTTGTTACGCTCTTTTTACAGTACACCGCCCTACAAAGTCATCTTTTCCGTAGGGTATCTTATAAAGCGTGCGATGCAATCGTATCTTGAATTAGCAAATTCGATATCTGTCTTTATCGACGTTTTTCACCGAGTGATTTTAGAACACCGAGAGCACGATGATAATGCCTTGCACTTGATTATAGGAAATTCAACTGCGATATATCACTTCCACCTTTACGATAAACACGCATTTTAAATTAACACATCTACGAAACTTGTAAAAATTGTTGACCGCCATTTTCTTACTCGGTTTGTTATACGATATGCCATTCACATTTTGGTTCATTCTATCTGTTCCACCATGTAATGATTGTAACGACTACGTGCAAGAGGATGTGGTATATGTATCTATTTTACGTCTTGCTTCACTAGAATACCTTAGGACATTAAACATTGGCTGAATACCGTATATACGGTAGTATAAGGTAACATCAGAACTGTAAGAATCGAGTTATTCCATTTGGTGAAGTTGATATTTACCGTTTATGCTGCGTACACACCGGCCCAACGAAGGCCAACAACGACATTCGACGTTGGCTACCGAACGTTCGTTCGCGTTCGGAGATGCGTCCGTAAGCATTTGTTGGTTTAGCAAACGTTCGTTGGGACGGGTATTCGGTTTAACTGCATCGAAGGGTGGAATGGACGACGACAAAGAAATCATTATTTCTAGCTTCATATACCTTAACGAAACATGCTTCAATTTAATTTTCCTAAAGGCCACTAAAAATATCTTTTCTATAAAATGCAACAAAATCTATAAACGTCAAACTCTTAAAATTTCGGCCTTCGACCCTGTCAATCGTTGGTTAAACTTCAATGCCCGTCCACACCACATTCGCTCAAATGGCTTGTTTCCTTTGATGTTACCGCCACGCTACGGGTTGCAAGCGAACGCCAACGAATCTTCGTTGGCTTTCGCTAAACCGTCCACACAGAACCAACGAACTTCAGCGAATCCCATTCGTTGGCCTTCGTTGGCCCGGTGTGTACGCGGCATGGAGAATCGTTTCAAATATTGGCTAACCAAATGTAATTGAATTTGTCAATTGTGTTTCGATTTCAATGAAAGCGGCTATTTAGGGTTTGTATTGTTTGTGTTAGGGTATTTAGAATTTGTGATCAAAACTTTTAAATTCAATATGACGGGGCAAATAAGGCGGACGAATCTTGCCAATTGTGTTCCGATACAAATAAAAGTGGGGATGTAATGGTTTTAAAGGCCGAAAATTACGAATTTATGATAAAAACTTATAAATTCAAAATGGTCGAAAAGTTTGCCAATTGTATTTTGATTCCAATGATACATCGGTATATGAGGGCTTTTAAGAGGTAGCAAATGACGAATTTATGATCACAATTTATAAATTCAAAATAGGACCAAGAATTGGAAATCACATCCTAGCTCAAAATGGAGAAACATTAAACATAGGGCATTTTCACAAACGCAAGATTGCCGCAACATTGCACAATTCAGCAATTGGAAGTCTGTAGCTGTAGGTACTCTGCTGTATTGAGGCAGTCTTGCGTTTATAAAAATGCCCATAGTGTGTCCTGAAGTTCTTAAGTAATTGGTTAAAAATTGGTCAACAAGGTTTTTCAAATTTTGTTTTTAATGGTTTTATTTAGCTTAACCTCGGATATTTGTTTGTTTGTTCCTTCGGTTCAAAACTTGCGACAGCCTTTTCAAATACTTCTGCTTAAACGATTCTTATGAAACTTTGCACACACATTAAGTTGCAGTGAGAATGCAATCTGACGATTCTGTAAAAAAAAACAAGATGGCGTACGTATTTTCCAATAGATTGGGTTTCGACTCCATTGAAAATCGGCATCGGGAGGTTTTTAGGCTCACAAATTACGATTCTGTGGTCAAAATCAGGGAGACAATACAAGGAGTACAAATTCCGTGTTGTCAATTTTCGTGTGATTAATGAGGGCGTCACAGTCTCATGTACCACAAAAAAAATTTGGCCGATTATATTCATCGGGTTTCAAGGCCAAGTCCATTAACTATGAAGATATTTTATGTTTACGCCTAACTTGCAAAATCAGCTTCTAAATTTGATTTATATCGATGCGATTTTTCGTATTTAACCAATTTATGAATTTTTCAATGAACTTTTTTGCATTGCTCCATTTAATTTTGAAGAAATCGTCGAGGTGGGTAAAATTCAGCTAACTTCATGTGGGGCACGTCAGCTTTAGGCGACATCTGTGGCCAAAAATGAACTAGAAGTTTGGTTTCTGCTACCCCTACATTTCCGGTTATTTTCCCCATAAGAGTTTTAATTTCTTGTATAGTCTCCCTGGTCAAAATTATAAAATTCAAAATGGCGGATGAATTTTGGAGATGTGTTCTGAATCCATTGAAAATCGGTATCGGGAGGTTTAAGGGCCACAAATGACGATTCTGTGGTCAAAATTTGAAAATTCAAAATGGCACCTATGTTTAAACAGCCCGAGCACTTTGAACCAGCCACGCATCTCTGGCATTTATTCACGCTTTATGAGCTGACTGAGAACATGCGACAACACGGAAACAATGCCTTCATTGATGTGTTAAATGCAGTGCGAACTGACATCTGAGCGTTTTAGTGTACTTATGGGAAGAGTTTTTCAAAATAAAGTTGGTGAGTTCGCTATAGAAAAGGCGTTAAGACTATACCCAACCAACCAACAGCTCCACAATAACAACAATGCGGCACTTAATTCGTCCCGAAACAAAAGTGCCCGTATATTCAATATCAAAGTCCAGACCAGCTGGTAGATGCCTCACGAAATATGGACAACGTTAATATAACCGATATCATATCAGCAGATATTAATAAGACAGGTGGTTTACCACAAGTACTTGAATTCACTAGTTTACAAATTTTTGCTTAATTGCGTGTAGCTAATAAGAAAAGTGTTTTTAGCTTAATTTGAGGTCGCTGAAAACGAAAATGACACTTATTTATTTTTCCAAAGAACCGTTTTCGAGATATTAGCAAAAAACATGTTTTCCGGCTTTCTTCCTAGGTATGGCTAAAAATCTCTAGAATAATAGATCTAACCAATCTAAAAAATTTACTAATCGAAAGGTTCCTCTCTTCCCATTACGACGATGTATTGCTTGTGTCAATTGGAGTAGTATTTTTTGAGTGTGAGGCCCTGAAAGTCGGAAAAAGTGAATTTTTTAAGCATTTTGGAAAATTACACATGTTTATTTGTTGTATTAAGTTATTCCAAAAATTTATTTAAATATGTCAATCATTGAGGGTGAAAGATAATTTTGTTGCGAAGATATAAAGCCTAACTTAAGCCCAATCGGACAAAAAATACAGGCGATATGACTAAAAATATAATGGCGCACAATTTCAGCTGTTTACATACTCAAACTTTAGATCGCAAATATCCTAGAAATTCATTGGGGTTGTGTCTTTAACTTTTCATGATTTTTCAGAAAAAACTAGAAAGAGGTCAGTAAGGTAGTTTTTTAGTGTGGTATTGTAGTTTTCTTTTTAATTTCGACCGCGCATAACACCAGCGAACCCGGGGAAAATGCGCAAGCACTCCGGAAACAGAAAATCCAAAACTGGAGCTTATGAACCAAATGACCCTAAACGATCTATGGCGAGCTCTCAATTTATCAAAAGAAAATTCTGAATTGCTCGCCTCTCGTTTACAAGAACGTGGGTATTTGGAATCAGAGACACGAGTCACGTATTACCGAAAACGTAGCAAGAAGTTTGAACAATATTTTTCGAAAACAAAAGACAAAAAGTTCTCTTGACATTTTTTCGAAAACTTAACCTTTCGAAGTTAATCAAGGTCAAAGTTTGCAAAAATCTCTTTTTGACCAAAAAGTCATTCAAAAACTATTTTTTTTTTTTCAAAAATTATATTTTCTAGGCAATCTAGATTTTCCCTACAAAATATAATTTTCGTCCGATTTGGCTCAAGTTAGGCTTTATATCTTCGCAATAAAATTATCTTTCACCCTCAATGATTGACATATTTAAATAAATTTTTGGAATAACTTAATACAACAAATAAACATGTGTAATTTTCCAAAATGCTTAAAAAATTCACTTTTTTCGACTTTCAGCGCCTCACACTCAAAAAATACTACTCCAATTGACAGAAGCAATACATCGTCGTAATGGGAAGAGAGGAACCTTTCGATTAGTAAAATTTTTAGATTGGTTAGATGTATTGTTCTAGAGATTTTCAGCCATAACTGGGAAGAAAGCCGGGAAACATGTCTTTTGCTAATATCTCGAAAACGGTTCTTTGGCAAAATAAATGAGTGTCATTTTCGTTTTCAGCGACCTCAAATTAAGCTATAAAACACTTGCTACGAGGTACATTTTTGGTGTAAACTAGTGTTATTCGTAGGAGCCAAAGTTATGCTACGAGCTAACGTTGACGTCTCGAAAGTGTTGGTGAACGGCATTATCGGCTACAAGGGACGGCGTACACCTTATCCAACCTAAAACCATACAATTTCCAGCAAAGTTTAATTATGGAACAGCCGAGAGATGGATGTTGCCAATAATTTTGTCATGGGCCTCCACTGTCCATAAAATGCATGGTCGTACTGTTGACCATGCGTAGTGTATTTGGTTGGACTGTTTGAGGAAGGCCAGGGTATGTAGCATTGAGTCGAATAAGGGCTATGAATTGAGGAGCTTTATGATGAAATTAACAGGTAAGAGGCCGTGCAATAAAGATGCAATGAAAGAGTTGGAAATTATGAGGAGTTTGCATAATGATACGAGCCAAAAATCAAACTAAAAACTAGAAAATATAAAAATTGGTAAAACAAAACTTAAGTTAAATTTTAGGTTAAATGGACCTCAGAATCTCAAGAAGGATCATGCTTGTGTTCTAATTATTTTCTAGTTTTTAGTACAGCTTATGATTTAAAATAAAACATTTAACGTAAAAGTTTTTTACCTCCTTTTTTATTGTTTTTTTCCTACATTTTTAATGCCAACAAAAAAAAAACGATTTCTTTCATACCATTGTAGACGTATTCACGTCATTTGTCCATATCCGCGATACAGACACCCGCTATTTTCAAATCAGGAGGCGTAGGCTCAAGCAAATTTGAAAGGATGATGCAACACTGCTTTTATATATTTTGCCCTCCCATCGTCAGCTGCAATTTGTTGCTCTTCATCTTCTTCTACACCAGCATAGACCACAATTAGACATATTCTGTCTTTTTGATAATGTTTTTATAGTTCTTTCTTCACCTTCATTTGCAGTATCATCATCTGACAAATATTCCTCATTCAGTGGCTCTAAATATATTATTTCGAATAGCTCCTGTTCGTCTGCCATACATTCGAGGTGTTCAATGAGCTCAGCAGTAGGCAAAACATCACTAAAATGTTTTTTAAACTATTAACTTTATATATTAGTGACCAACGTTACATAAATGTAACGCCGCCAAATATCTCCAAACCAAACCCCAAGATAACAAATCATTCATTTTTTTATTTGACAAAAGTTCTAATCACAACGATTAATAACGCAGCACCAAAAATTGAAATAAAAGTAATTATTTACTCTCTAAAAATAAACCAGTGAAAATTTTGCTGGTTCAACCACGCGGAGTAAAACAACGATAGTGGGTAGTGGGTTTTAGTTTAGTACAAAGTTGACCTTCAACGATCCTTTGGTGTAGCGGGCTTAAGAACACAATTGGCGATGAAACATAAACCAGCTTGAATTTAACGTCGAAATATATTGAAAATTAATAAAACGCATCAAAAGATAAATTTTTACATACTGCTTGAGTATATAATAGTCAATTATATCTATTTTAGGAATTGTATTTAGTAGTTTTACATGTAGTCGGCGAAGGCAATAGTCACGAAAGGTAAGCGCGCGTTACAAAAATTGAAGTGGACGATAAAAAGAAAAAAGGCATATAACCTCAGCAATAATATTGAAGAGTTTGCCAAGTTCTCGTATTCATTAATCTGCTCTCAATCCCTCCAATCTACTTCATAATTTTGCCGATGACGGTGTCCTGCGTTACTCATACCCCTCCGGCAACATAGGACAAGCAAGTGCCAGACCTTGTCCCTTAGAACGTAAACTCATGTCCAACTTTCTTAACGCGGACATTAAATTCATTCTTGATTGGGGCCGCAAGAACCGTGTCAGGTTCAACGAAACCAAGTAACCCCATTTCAGTGGGCAAGGATAATATAACAGCTGATCCATATTTTACGATCCTCGGCGTGACTTGATCCAACGATCTGCGATGGAATAATCACATACTTCAAGTCACCAAACAAGCGTATCAATGCCTCGGCTTCCTTAAAAGATGCAAATTTCTCCTTCATCCAGCTGCCTTGGCTACAATCTACAAATCCTACATTCGGCCCCGCCTTGAATACAACTACCTTGGCTTGGCTAGACAAGGTGCAAAACCGCACGCGCCATCAAACTCATTGGCGAAAGCACCCTTTGCTCCTTCATCGATCTTTTCAGCCACCATAGGAATGTAGCAGCGCTCAGCAAATTTTACCGCTATTATCCACTGAAATCAAAAACCTCCACACGGCAATTTTTTTGCCGCAACACAAGACTAGCCAACTCACCCCTTCACCCTATAGCCCTCCCGTTCACGCACATTACGGTTAAGCAGTTCGTTTATAAATAGAACAACTCGAATGTGGAACTCTCTTCCGCAGTCGGTGTTTCCGAGCTCATATAACATCTCAGAATTCAAACCCAAGGTTCGCCGACATCTACTCATGCACCCTCCAGACTCCTAACCTATACTATCCCATCTATTCTTCAGATCAAGCTTACTACTATACATTGCACCATGACTCACTAGTAGGGTGACTCCTAAGCTTCATCTTACCACAAAAAAAAAAAAAAACAAAAAAAAAGTAAATAACAATATTAATGGTTCAAATTGAAGCAAAGTATTTTTCAGATAATCAATTCTGATGGTATTTTGTAAAGTTGACTGTGTGCCAAGTACTAGAAGCAACAAAAATCGGTCAGCTATAGCACCAACATTCTTTAGTAAGTATATTAGTATAAGAGCTAACAACTTCGAGAAAAAGTGGGTTTTAGATCGGCTAATGCTCTGATATTTACTTTCTTATTGAAGGTAGGTACAGATGCGATACGCGTTCTGCGGATGTCTTTTGCAGCAGAGATGAAGAATTGTGCATTTTAAAATCATTTTAAGGCAAAAATTTTTTACCCAAAATTTTCTAAGTATTTTTGAAAGTAGGTATAAATTTATAGTTGCCAGACAGTTCTGCCGTTGCTAACACCAATTTTAGTAATAAACAAATTATAATTTTTAAATCTTTTTAGCATAGTTGAAATGTTAATATGATATAGTCCTGTAGTGAAAGAATATTACATAAATTTGCCAGACATAAATTGCTTCGTTTAATTAGGAGCCAGACAAATTTTAAGCCTCGATAGGTGAATTGAAAGAGTGAGAAACTCGGTAGATCATTGATATTGTACTATATTTGACCAGTATTTTATGCATTCAATAAAAGCTTATGATCATATAATGCGAAAAAACTCGCAGCATAATTTCAATTGGACCTAATAAAAAAGAAAGATTACGACTAAGGAGAATTCATTATAGTGTGAAGAGCATGAAGAAGCACCCAGTGGGAAATTGAAGGAGCTATGCTTAGGTTACTTGGAAGTGCTTCCCTTACGCATATCTATCAATATCTTGTTTAGCATTGTGTAACAGTGTTGCTAGGTTGGATGCCCGAAGAAGCCAACCTTAGTTCCACCTACAAAAAAAGACAAAAATTTGTACAAACAAAAAAAATACCCAGCCAAAACCAATATAATAACTAACCATCCAGGTGGTACCCCCGGCCTCAAGAGAAGGGGTGTTGAGAACCTGGGGATACCACCTAAAATAATGCATCACCAGCAGCATGGACGAGAGCGTCTCCCATCGGGATGGAAATGGAGTGCTTATCTGAAACGAGTAGAGCCCCTGAAAATTAATTCCGGAGAGCAAGACATCGCTCGCCACTAAGTCATTAGCCCGTTAACCTTTCATATTATTTCCCTTCATTCTGAAACAAAAACTTTTAAACGCAAACTCAAATCTCCTCAAAACAAAAATCCTTTTTGGGGTTATCTTTAATGAAACATCATCAACTCTACAAACTCTACATCCAGTTAGGCAACACAATGCAATATCTTTAACATGGCTTACATTATTTAGTTATTTAAGACGACTTAGGGAGTGGATGATTATATGGGACTACTCCCTAGTATTAGTTATTAATTACGCACAAACCCACAAAAAAAAAATAAGAGAGTGCACCCGCCCTGGTACCAGTACGCGTTTACCCCTGTGGGACAAAAAAGGAAAACAAATGTGATTTCACAACAAAAATCACCCAAAACCCTGGAGTCGCTCACATAAAAAAATTGCCCCCTCCTTAAGACTGTTCGTCCCGAACAGTTGTCCATCCTGGATCCGGCTGATGATATGGGCACAGCCTGTCTATGTGAACTATCTTCTTCTTTGCTTTGGGTCCTTGTTGAATCCTGTAGACAACATCGTGGATCCGTGTTAGGATTTTATAGGGTCCCTCCCACTGGCGCTGAAGTTTCGGGGACTTGCCTTTTCGTCGTCGAGGGTTGAACAGCCAAACGAGGTCACCTTCCTTGTACCCACTACTGTTCGCTCAGAGGTCGTACCTTGGTTTCAACCTATCACTGGCCGTCTTAGGATTCTCCCTTCCGATTTTCTCAACTGAGGTCCCAACGTTGTATTGTCGAGTTTCTTCTTTCGCTCTGAATCGAGGACCCTTACTTACTTATTCGTAACATCCTCCCGCATATGAAGCCAATAGAATCTCTCCTTTACTTTTGCCAGAGTTTTGTTGACTCCCAAATGTCCTCCTGACGGGCTATTATGACACTCCTCGAGAATATCTGTTATTCCAGCACGATGGACTAGCACCTGCATTCGATGAGAGGTACCATCAGCTGTTTCCCATTTGCGCTTCAATACTCCTCCTTCGATATGCAATGAATCCCATTGGGCCCAATAGCTCTTCAGGATTTCGCTTCTCTCTGCGATGTCTTTCCATTGGGGCTTCTCCTCGTGTTCTTTCCATGACAAAATCGCAGAAATGTCCGGGTCATCGCGTTGCGCATCTCGAATTCCCTGGTCCTTGTATTTTACGCTTGGCTCAGCAGTCATCTTTTGACACTTTTCCTCAATACACCAACGATCTTTAAAACCTGGTTCGCATGGTCGCCGGGACAGTGCAGTATCCATTGGAATTCCCCTGTTGCGATGTTTCATCATTCCTTCTCCAATGTCCAATAGTATTCCGTGTGTTCTCATAAAGTCCAAGCCGAGAATACACTCGTCTACTATGTCAGCTACCAGGAACGCATGTGTAAACTTCATGTCGTCAAGCACCACATCCATCATTGTCTACCCATGTAATCTCACTGGTTTTCCGGTTACCGTTTTCAAAGTGTACTGGTCCGCGTTCTTCAGCCACTTTCTACCGACAAAGTCAGCCCGCACGACAGATCTTGACGCACCTGTATCCACTGTAATTGTGCATTGTTCATCACCAACTTTCCCCTCGATTACAAGGCTGTTGTTGCTACGCTGCAGTTGGGTGATGTAGAAGACATCAGAGGTATCAATTTTCCCCACCAACTCCCTCCGGTCGCCCTTCTCCCGTTGTCCACATTTCTCATAGCATGTTGAGCCACTTCTACTCCCTGGAGATTCCACTCTCCTTCGCTTTCGACAACTCCTTTGGAGATGGCCCATCTCACCACAGTTCCAGCATCGTAGACGGCGACGTACTTCCGAGGTGTTGATTCGATGGCAAATGTTCTCAGTCGCATTGATTCCCCTGAGGTGGACCGTACTTCTTTTTGCTTGCTTTGCTGCCTGTAGATCTCGGTCAGCAAAAGAGTTAAGAAAAGCCTCTCTTGCTACTTCGTTGACGTAGTCTTGGCCGAAGCTAGGATAAGCCAGATTCACTAACCTCTCGATATCGGCGCATAGTTGTTGTAAAGTTTCTCCTGGCTTTTGAAGTCGATTGCGAAGTTGAAGTCGATAAACCTCTTGCATGTGTTGATCACCGTAACGCATTTCCAGCGCTTGAACTAAGAATCCGTAGCTGTTGCGATGTTCTGCTGGTATTGACTGCAATATTTCTGCTGCTGTGCCCCTTAGTGACAACGTTAAGGCCGTCGCTTTTTCCTCCTCAGTCCAGCAATTGCCTGCTTCGAATTGGAGCTTATAAGTAGACCATGGGCTTTGCCCGTCGAAAGTTGGAGGCTGCAGTTTCCTAACTCCGATGACTTCGTGAGATGCCGTCGCTGGGTGGTGAATCTTTACCCTTTCTAGCTCGGCTCTGACCGATTCCAGCTCAATCTTCAACTTTTCATCATTTTCCCTCATGGAATTTTCGAGCTTTTCCAGATCATTCTCTACATTTGCTTTAATGGAAGATTCGAGATTTTCCAGCTTTTTGTCAATGGAGAGTGACATTAGTTCGAATTTCTGCTCCATCTGGTTTCTCTGTTCTTCCATAGACTCTTTGAGTTCTGCTAACGAGCGTTCATGAGCTACTGCTAATAATTTCTGTTCATCTTTTAACGCTAAAACTTCCGCCTTGATCTTTGTTGTCGCTTCTTTCATCTCTGCTGATGACCGTTCTTGCGCTTCCTTCATCTCTGCTGATGACCGTTCTTGCGCTTCCTTCATCTCTGCTGATGACCGTTCTTGCGCTTCTTTCATCTCGGTTGTCGCTTCCTTCATCTCTGCCGATGCACGTTCTTGCGCTGCTGATGACCGTTCTTGCGCTTCCTTCATCACCATCAATGTTTTAAAAAGTTCTGCCATACTCACTGTCGTTTCTTCTGGCTCCGCTTCTACCTCGTCTTCAAACATGTAGGTTTCAGGATCCTTACCTTCGTTCACCATAGCTTCTCGAAGCAGGGCGGTTAGGGAACTTTTAGCCCCCACCGTTGACAACGAGCGTTTACTTAATTCTTTTTTCAACTCTACAGTGCGCAAATCCACTAGCTTTCGACCCATATTATTAATAAGTCCTTATTTCTCACGCACAAAATTTAAATTCCAATCACAATTATTGTTCAAGTTCACTTATTTCACTTATCTCTTATTTAATCCCACTTCTGACACCAATTGTTACGTTTTTCCGGCTTAACGGATTCGTAGGATTAATTAAGGAATACACTTTTTAATTATCCACACAATAATTTATTACAAACGAAACACAATTTAATTACAAACACAATTCTTACAGTTCACTATAATCATTTTAAATTTAATAACTCGCACTATTAAACTCTATCTATCGCTTTATAGTTCACTTTTAAATCACCACTTTTCACTGTTTTCACTTTAGAACACTTTTATCGCCTTTCCAATCAAAACTGACTCTCTCAGCGCCTGCAAGCCGCTTTTTTATCCAAGCTCCACCTTTATTTAACTTCTGGAACCTTCTCGAGTCCTTTTTCTCGAGCCTAGTGGTATGTTCTTTTCTTTTCGTCCAGAAGCTTGAAGTTGTCTTCACCGACAATCGTTGATTATGCTTTTTCACAAACAGATGGCGCATAAATCATCACAATATTTTATTTCACGCAACAATTTTTCTTCCCCCTATCCGCTGGTTCTTTTCTTCTTGTCGCATTATTATCCGCACTCCCGAAAATCGTGTCCAAATTCGGCTACTAAGAGCTTCAAATTAACAATTCACGGATATTAATTAAAAAACTAGTATAACTAATTATACTTTCCGTACACTTATTTTATTTTAAATATTATTCTAATTAATTTTACACGGATTTTTTTGGAAGAAAACTGATGGATAAAGAACAACTTTCTCGTCACAATATCGCGACATCGTCTTTTATCTCCAACTGCCAAACTACTTTTTTTTATGTTTTCAGGCTTATCTTTTTTTTCGATTTTCCTGGCCTTCCCATTTTTCCAAAAACAATTTTTCCCCAGTTGATAATTTTTTTTATAAAGTGGCTATTACGAGGTGTTTGTTTTTCTTCTCGTAATGGAATTGGACTGCCGTTACAATCCCTCGGCACCACAAACCCGACTTGCGTGGAAGTGAGGTGCCGCAAAAAAACAAAATGGCCTGATTTGGTGTTTTGGGATAATCTCAATGACTACGACTGAAGGTGTGGCTCGACCCATGACCCTGAGAGTAAGAGTCTGTTGTTCTACCCCTGAACTAGCCGGGAGCAATTGCAAAAATGATGATAATGTTTGACACAGGCAATGGAGGGAACAGGCCAAAAATTTAGACGAAAAATGGTTCGAACAGAATTTATAATGATCCATCGGGTTTCCTCGCAGCTGTCGGTTAATCTACCGGAGGGTAGGGTTGAGAAACAAGGCTGTGTCCGAAGACAATACCATATTGTCCCCTTCCGCGTCCACATAAATCTCAACTCTACCACTCGAATAACATTACCTTCCAATCCATCGGGTTGAATCTCCAGCAATACCCCATTGCCGTTGACTCCGCCAAGTGCATCACAAGGAGACATTTCGCCAGTAGAATTTCACCAGACTGTTCGAGGCTTTTAAACCAAGGACTGAGGGGACTCTGCCTCAGTAGGGAACTGGTCTGGCAGCCCTGTTGTTATCCAACATGAAAACTTGGCCCCAGACGACCAAGAGAGACGAAGAGGTGTGCCATCCGCTAGGGAAGCTACCTAAGCGGACCAAAGGCACCCTATTGTTAACCGGTGAAGCCGGCGAGATTCCTTCTTAGGGCTACTCAGGAAGTGCTCGCTTCTGCGTAGTGCTAAGCCCGCAGGTCTTTGGCATGGTATGTGCCCAGAGGCTTACCACGCAAGTCCTCCAATTCATAAAGACTTTTTCCGATTCGTGTACGTATTCGGGCTTTTGCAAATTTGGGTGCCAGTTTGGCATTAAACCGCCCGGCCCGGTTACTGACCCAGAAGGTTTTACGAAAGACCTCATCTCCGGGCTAAAAATCAACCACACGGCTACGCAAGTTGTACCGGTTCTCATGCCGAGTGTGAGCGGCGGATAATTTAAGCTCGACCCGATCACGAAGTATTTGCCTGGAAAACGTTCAGTTTCTTCAGGACTGGATATGCTGATCCGTGTAGGATCATATGACTACCAAAAAGGGCCTGATATGGGGACATACCAATCGCTTCGTGGTGGGCACTACGAAGAGCACATTCAATGGACGAAAGATGTCTATCCCACTCACGATGATCTTTCTTCAGATACGCCCTAATGGCGGATAGGACAGATCTATTCACCCGCTCGGAAGCGTTGGGGTGAGGCGAATATACGGCGGTGTGAACATGCCGCACGCCGTAATCATTCAACAACTTGGCAAACTCTTTAGAGGTGAATTGCCGACCATTGTCGGAGAAGATAGTTTCAGGGACTCCAAAGGTATGAAACACCGTTTGCTCAAGAAACTTGACGGATGCCGCAGTGGTTTCGGCTGACACTGGGTGGAGAAACGCGAACTTGCTGAAGGCGTCCAGGACGACGAACACGGCCGTGTGACCTTTCTTTGTCCGGGAATAAGGACCCAAGAAGTCTATATACAAGAACTGGAATGGTCTCGTCACCTCCCTGGGATTACCCATAGGTGGTCAAAGGACTGAATTAGGGGCTTTTGTGGACTTACAAATGTCACAGTGTGACACAAACTCTCGCACCTGCTTGGCCATTCCCGGCCAAAAATATTTATTTCGAAGCCGTGACAAGATTTTCCCCACTCCACCATGCGAAGTTTGTGGAGGTGAGTGAGCAGACTCGATGAGGAAATTGGTTAATTCATGCGGGACCCATAACTTCCATGTTAAATCATCAGCAACAGAGTCTCCGGAACGTGGGGATGTACGATGGAATACATACCCATCCGCGACACGCAAATCTGGTAACTGCCGTGAGGATTGCAGGATCTGTTCACCCAGTTGTAAATAATTAGGAGATTTGAAGGACGGGGATTCTAAATCCACATCTCGAAGGAATAATAAGTCGTCGACGCAATCCATGCGCGACAAAGCATCAGGAACTACATTTTGGCTACCTTTGCGGTGTTCGATTTTGAAGTCGAACCCCTGAAGCTTTAAACTCCACCTTGCCAATCTGCCGCTGAACTCCTTTTGGCCCATGAGCAACTTCAAGCTAGCATGATCAGTGATGATCGTGAAAGCCTGACCCTCAACATATGCTTTAAACTTCTTTACACTCAACACGGCTGCATAGCATTCAAGCTCAGTAATGGTGTAGTTCCGTTGTGCTCCATTCAGCTTTTTGGAGATATAAGCAATCGGATGTTCTCCTCCATCCATGTCCTTTTGAAAGAGCACACTACCTACACGAGTCCTGCTAGCATCGCACTGAATATAAAAAGGCCTAGAGAAATCTGGAGTGACTATTAAGGGACTTTAGTCATCAGCTCTTTTAATGTCTCGAACGACTGCTGGGCCTCATCATTCCATTTAAAAGTTTTATTCTTCAAGCAATCCGTGATTGAAGAAGCCACGCTCGCATAACTGGGGATGAAATGCTGATACCATCCGGTCATATCCAAGAACCTCCTGGTCTGCTTATGAGACTTCGGGGTTGGGAATTCCGTGATGGCCGTCACCTTATTAGGATCCGTTTTCAGTGTCCCATCACCAATTATGAAGCCCAGATTTGTGCTTCAGTCACTCAGAATTTGCTTTTGTCCAGATTGATGGACAACCCAGCACGACGGAGACAGCTGGAGACTTCGTCTAGAAGTCGCAAGTGGGAATCAAAGTCAGGTGAAACTACCTACCCTACCCCTCTGAGATGAATTCAGAAGCAAATTTCTGCGAAAGGTGTCGCTTCTCCTTAGCTCGCATCCTGATTTTGGGAGGGGTCTTAAGGGAGTCCATCAGAGGAGGCTCCGAAAAAATGCGGTTGCGAGCGGAGATATATCTCTTCCAACGGGAAATAAAGGAAAGTTTGACCTCCTGAGAGGGAAAAGAAGGAAGAGATTCGATTGACTTGTAGTCGTTCATAATAGAAGTTTCGGGATAGAGTATGTCAGGTGAAGTTACGGGCGAACTTAGTTCGAGCGCGGGCTCCCGTTTGGCCTCGCACCCTGCTCCCGGTTTCCCTGACATATGGGACATCTGGGTGTTACTACTCCCGGTCTGCCACACTGGAAGCAAAACAACCCGTGAGTCGCCGAGGGGCAGTCCATGAACGGATGGCCCTGTTGCCGACAATTCCAACAAAGAATAGGCCGTCTATTTGGGTCCGGAGTGGATTTGGAATGGACTTCGTCCACTGGGAAATGTAGGTCTTGCGCAGGTAAGGTTGCATCGGAGTAGGGAGACATGAACTCGACCTCGTGTATACTCGGGCCAGGTCTTCTTTCGAGCCGTTTCTGCTTCTGTCAACGTCGTCCAGATAAACAAAGACGTCCTCACGTAAATGGCTCGGGATGGTTTCATCCATCAAGCGACACATGCGCTGTGGGGCATTGCATAAGCCGGCATAGCTGTGGCATATCTGTGAACTGGTACAGAGGACGACCTGGGACAGTGAAAGCTGTCCTCTCTCGCGACTTCATCTCGAGCGGGATTTGTCAGGAAGCGTCTTTAAGGTCCAAGCTAGTGATGAACTTGATGTCTTGAAGACGACCAAGAAGACCATCAATGTGCGGAAGAGGGGAGGCGTGTTTAACAGTGACACTGTTGACCTTGCGAGAGTCGAGGTACAGACGGACCTTACCTGGTTTTCGAACTAACACCACTGGAGAGTTCCAGGGACTGTTAGATGGCTCAATTACCCCCAGAGCCAACATCCTGTCCAGCTCGCCATACATCAGATGTTGAATAGCGGGTGAGACAGGAGAGTGCCTCTGCTTAATGGGAACGGAGTCACCAGTGTCGATAATGTGTTCTTCTAGGTTGGTCTTTCCCAGTCCTAAGACATCGAAAGAGGGAAACTTGGCCTTGACCTGCTTCAACCGTTCGCTTTGCAAGGACGTTAAGTCGTGCATTTTAGCAGGTGCGGATGGAGCCTTTATTTCGCAGACTAGATGGGGAGCGATGTCGAAAAGCTTCTAGAAATCGATCCCGAGATACAGTCTCTGACTGAGACTGGGCACCACATAGATGGTCATCTCATGGGTCCGTTCTCCGAAGGAGACTGGAACCTTGATATAACCCAGGATTCTCTACAGAGCCCCGTCAGCAGTTTGCAAACAAGTTTGCAAAGAGTAGACGGTAACTTCGGGGTGGCCTGCCAGAAACGATTCGGCATCTTTTCCCAGACAGCTGATACTGGCACCACTGTCTAATAAGCGATTAACCTCTTCGTTAGATAGTACAACCTTTGCAAAAGGCCGGTTATCCGACAAGTCTGAGATGAATTCAGAAACAAATTTCTGCGAAAGGTGTCACTTCTCCTTAGCTCGCATCCTGATTTTGGGAGGGGTCTTAAGGGAGTCCACCAGAGGAGGCTCCGAAAAAATGCGGTTGCGAGCGGAGATATATCTCTTCCAACGGGAAATAAAGGAAAGTTTGACCTCCTGAGAGGGAAAAGAAGGAAGAGAATCGATTGACTTATAGTCGTTCATAATATAAGTGGGACCGGAGTGGATTTGGAATGGACTTCGTCCACTGAGAACTGTAGGTCTTGCGCAGGTAAGGTTGCATCAGAGTAGGGAGACATGAACTCGACCTCGTGTATACTCGGGCCAGGTCTTCTTTCGAGCAGTTTCTGCTTCTGACATCGTTCTGCGCGGAGGCATACTTCGCGTAGTTGATGCATCGTTGTGAATTGCTGCCCTACCAACGAGCCTAAGGGTCCATTTAGATTTTGTATTACTAACTCCACCAATTCTGACTCGGGCATTGCATTTGTCATTCGGTTGTACAAAGACACCATATTAGCCACATATTCATCAAACGAGCTGGAGTGTTGTCGCTGCTCCAACAGCTGCTTGATAAGCTCGAAGTCCGATTCCCGCCGTCTAAATTGTCGAAGGAGGCGACTCTTCAGCTCATCCCAATTGGGGTCAAACACTTGTCGACGGAACTGGGACCAGTACCACTCTTCAGCTCTTCCCGTTAAGAGAGTCGAGATATGACGACATACCTCTGCCTGGCTGACCCAGTCGTCGCGTGCCCTTTGTTCAACCCAGAACAAAAACTCCTCCGCTGACAACGCATCGTTATCACCGGTGTTCAGATCACGCATTTATTTGTTCAGATCACGCATTTATTTTTAAGTCCATCAAAACCTAAATTTTCCAAAAATATTCAAAATCAAGTAATACAATTTTTTCCCACAAAACAACTTAACTTCATTACAGTAAAAATTTATTTTCTTGTTAACGTAGCATTTTTACCACAATACTCTTATCAGTCAGACAGATCATATTACATTAGAACGTAAGAATTTAATTGTTGAATATGCATTTAAGTTGTCTTTAAAGAAAAATATTTTTTGTTGTAAATATTAAAATAAGACAAAAAATATGTTAGCCAGGTAGTATAGAAGTCGAATTTTAAATTAATAAAGACGAGTTGACTTTCAACTAGAATTAAGCGTTTTTGGTGTATCACCTAAGACATTTTTTCCCTTTTCGTGCACTAGTAGTGAACTAGGGCACTATTCTACAGCGCATAGGTTTTGTACCTAGGCGAACTTCCCAAACAAAAGCGCACTGGTTTGTACCTAGGCGTATTTCCACCATCAAACAAGCGGGGCGAAAAAAGCTTCCCTCGCTATACAAAATCAACCGGAGAACCTGATGTTCCAGGATGAAACCGGCGACTTCCGCTTAAGGCAAGTACACATTGGGCGTTTTGAAACGCGCGTTTTACGAATCAAAGAGCTCCTATTAGGTGTACACATGCAAACGCGCGCTTTTGACCAAACGCCCGTGAACCGCGCGCTTCGAGATTTTCGTTAGAACGCGCGTTTCACGGACGCTTGCCGGGCGTTTTGAGATACATACGTCGTCAAATTTAGTAATTAGGGTTGTCCTGGGGGTAGTTTTTGATCAAGTTAGAGGGTTGACTTTATTTCTATTGAATTCGCCATACCCAAATTAGTAAATGGCGACATTATTAGCGGTTGGTATCAGCTCTTCCGCAACTAAATGTTTTCTTATATTGCGTTCATTGAACGTTCAATTTTTCAAGAACCTAAAAAAAATTATTTCTATATGATCCCAATGTCGTCCCATCCTAAATTTTGGCATTCTATGTACGTTAAAATTGTGTGTACAAAATATAATTTTTTTAAAAATTTGAAAAAACATTTTGAGATATTTCAAAAACAAAATTTTCAAAATGCCGGAAAAAGTTTTATTCTTTCTAATAATATTATGTTGTATATTGTAGAAAATAAAAACTCGTGAGCGTAGGTGCAATTAACCACAGATAATTTATTTTAAATAATTAACAAAATATTACCAATTCAAGCTAAGGTAAATAGATCATAAGCTGGGAAACAGAGAACTCAAATATTATATGTACAGTAACAGGGGATGAGTGTTTCCAATGCTAATTTTGTAACAACATATATCAAATTAAAGCAGAAGAAACTGGTGCTACTTTCAGCTTTCTATGTCAAATAGTTTTTGAACTAGATCAATTTAAAGATTTCAAAATTTGTTGAAAATTTAAGGTTTTCGACTTTTTGAAAATTTATAACTAAAACAATAGAAGGCCAAAAATTTAAAAATTTGTTTTTTTAGTTTCCACCAGAAGAACAAATATAAAAAAATTATAACAGTCGGAGGTGGTGAGGTCCAAACCATTGGTTGGTTTGATATGGAATGACCCGGTTGTAATATACTTTTTTTTCATCTTCCAAACATTGTTTGCAGTATATGTACTGTACATATATATTTACCGGCTCAATATTTAACTGTTAACAAGGGGACTCTAAAACGGATAAATCCTGTAATTACAAGTCCGAGACTGAATTCCTTCTGTCATACGTTTTCCCTGAAAATTGACTTGGCATGAAGCCTTTCCTCATTTTCATTAATTGAAGAGTTTTCAAATAACAAGGAAGGTATTGAACCTATTTTTAACTTCCCAGTATAGGAAGTTATTGTAATCGGTCCGAAAATCGAAATCGAAAATTTCAACGTATTTTCATCTTTCAAGGTCCCAGGAGCATTTTAAGCAAAAAATTGGGAGGAAGTATGTGTGTGTGTGTGTGTGTGTGTGCGTACGGATGTGGTCATTTTTTCCTGCACGATATCGCGCGAACCAGAACTGATATCGACTTCGTTGAGGTGTCGTTCGAAGCGTATTAACCGAAATATGATCTGAAAAGATTTTCATGAAATTCGGTCGAGCCGTTTTTTTGTTTGAGCGACGTAAGTGATTTGTGTACGTGCATGATATCGCCCGAACCACGAAAGATATTGACTTACTTGAGGTGCCGCTCGAAGCGTATTAGCGACAATATAATCTGAAAAGATTTTTATAATATTCGGCCCAGCGGTTTTTTGGTTTAAATGACTTAAGTGATTTTTGTACCTGCACGATATCACGCGAACTATAAAAGATATCGACTTAGTTGACGTGCCGTTCGAAGAGTATTAACCAAAATATGATCTGAAAAGATTTTCATAAAATTCGGTCCAGCCGTTTTTTTGTTTAAGCGGCGTAAGCGATTTTTGTACCTGCACGATATCGCCCGAACCACGAAAGATATTGACTTACGTGAGGTGCCGTTCGAAGCGTATTAGCGACAATATAATCTGAAAAGGCTTTTATAAAATTCGGTCCAGCGGTTTTTGGTTTAAATGACTTAAGTGATTTTTGTACCTGCACGGCACCGCGCGAATTAAAAACTATATCGACTTCATTGAGGTGCCGAAAAACATTAATACATCAATTTTATGTACATTTTCGTCATCCTAATCTTGTAAGTGCGCACATTTAGTTTGAAATTTTAGCGAAAATATTGATAAACAATTGTGACAAATTCTCGGTATTATAGATATATTCTATGTTGCCTATTGTTCATTTATTATTAAAATATCCAATCATATATTCAACATCCATCATACTGGGAAGTTGATCGTGTGGACCGAAAGGGTCGAACCCACATCCCAGCTAGTTAATTTGTTTTTACCAAAACAATTACGATCGAATTGTTTTGAGCAGACGTACGATTTTTTATTGTGGGTGGGGATTTAATTGTACAAGCATTTATGAAAAGCACTTATGCGCTTTGCAAGTTTGGGTGGTGCAAACAACTCTTCAGGTTGTGCGACTTTGTGGCATTTTTTATAAAAAATGTCTCCAAAAATCTACACTCACAATATACCTACAACAAAAGCCAAAACCCAACATTTTAAGCCAATAGCGAAAATTCAGCTAATATAAAATAAAGAATAATAACCTAAATTCGTTTCTAAAATCAATCGAGTTAGTCAATACCGAAATACCAGAAAAAAAAGTCCTAACCAAAACCTCAACCAAGTACCTATTTTAAAAATATCGCAAATCCTCTCACCAAAAATTTGAAATCAAGTGAAATTGATAGTGAATCTCAGACAGTCATTAAAAAAAATACACGGAATGTTCTAAGAAATAGTTAAAATTCAAAGCATCAGGGAAATCCTTCAATGTAGCGCTAGAGGCAAACGTTTGAAAAATGAGACAGAAAGAAAGATGTTGCGAGAAACATTCTGTTGTCAGTTCCTTTCCTTGCCCCCCTAAAATTCTAGCTTCCTTATCCACAAACTCACCGCATGTCTTGTGCTGCGGACCATGACCACGTTCGCCTCCTTGTGTAGCTAGAAACTAGAATTTGTTGCATGTTGCTAAGGGGGAGGCAATCTCAGAGGCCTGCCGAGGCAAAAAGCGTTCGGGTTTTTTTTTCTAGCTGTCGCATCTTTATACGGAGTATTATGTTATCTCTGGTATAATATTATGCTCCGCTATATGGTTAGTTTCCGAAATAAACTTTTTCTGGTTTATGTGAAAGCCCTTTGCGCATTTGAAAACAAAATCAGAAGTTGCGGGTTTGGGTTTAGTGGCTGCGAATCTAAAAATAGATTCCTATGCGCTTTTAGCTTTTTCAAAAAAAAAAAAAAGCTTATACAGAGGCTCTGTCCGTCTGTCCGTCTGAAGCCTACTTTCATCTCTGAAAGTACTGCCGCTACAGACTTGGACCATATCTCAAAATGTAGCTCTTGGTCAAAAGACCAAAAACTGAGAAAATGGTCTGGAAATTTCAACCAGAAGTATATTTAAGCAACAAAAAAGAGCCTTTAAAGAAAATATTGTGACTAATTTTTGTGTTCTAAGGCTTAAGACTTCTTAATTATTCATTTTACCACAAAATTTTCAAGTAATAAATTGTAGATTATTTAATTCTAAACAAAAAGTGTCCTTGCAAATTTCCGGTAAGATGTGCCGTTTCGGAGATACAGTGGAAAACCCATTTGCATACGTTTTCCAAGATGGCGGCCAATGGGGGGGGGGGGTTAGAATCCCGAAAATCCTCAAACTTAAGCTCACCCTGACCCCCCTACACATCCCAAAAATAAAACCTTGTCCTGCATTTTTGCAATGTTAAAGTACCATTTCCATGGACTATAAAGGGCTAGGGAAACTCCCTCGTCCGTGGGGCTGCGAGTTCGATCCTTCGGCTCGCGGTGCTTTTTTTTTCGTCATAATAATTTTTTTTAATTTCCTTCGGGGATTTTGTTTCATATGAAACAAGTTTTTGACATGAACACGTCTCTAAATTTGCTTCCAGAACAAAAACCGATGATAACGAAATTATGGCATATAGTTTTTATTTGCAGCTCAAAAACTATTGTTTATATTGAATAAAGAAATATACCATGACGTGTGTGAAGAACCAAAGAATTTTATTGTTTACATTTGATTTCCTTATTTTTAAGCTATGATGATTATATTGTAGTGTTTGTTAAATACTTTGTTAAGTTTTAGATTACGCAGTCTCACAACTTATAACCTACATAAGCCTTTAACAAAAACTTTTCAAGATTAATTATACATAGCGTTGGTCAGTGTGATACTTATGAATCTCCATGGCCAAACTAGGGTGCGGTAAGCCGAATTTTTAACAATAAGACATGTATGTTTAATTAAAGAATACACCTAATTCTGTTGTGCAAAGTGCACCACATTAGATTTTCCTCCAATCCAAAGAAAAATGTTTAGATCCGTTTTCTATAGTGTTTACATGTGTGATGTGCTTTTTTTTCAATTTGACACATTCGAATTATTGGCCTCGATTCCCAGATCCGGCGGCTTGGAAGTGAGTGCGGATCAATCTCCACTTAATATATTGTCATCCAATCTGAAGTGTTATTCAACAGAAAGAATACCATGAAAAAGCGTAATTAGTGGCTAGTCTCTAGGCACAACATCCCACTAGTTTGTTATTGTTTTGTTCGGGAAGGGAAAAGAGGATGAAAAAATGATGATGATTTCGTGGGCGATGGGTGAAATTTGACAATGACGAAAAAAATGAATGGAAGAGACAACTTTAATGGGAAATTTGGCTATAAGCATGTTTTTATTATCTTGAGAAATGAATAATGGATTTGAAGGAATTATTTCACTTTTTTAGCGAAAGAGTGACAAATTTTTAGATTTTTTTCTCAGGTATTTTAGTTCGTAGAGATTTGAAATTTTTACGGATAATTGTATTACTATTGATATATATAATATAATTTTTAATTCTATTTATCGTTATTTATGTATGTGGCATGGCCAAAAACAATCCTTTGTACCGTTAGTACGTTATGTCTTTCAAGTCAGGATGCAGTGTCTATTAGTAAGTTTAGGTTAGTCTGGATGGTGCATCAGTAGATTTCGATGAACCTTGGGTTTTATCTGTGAGGTGTTATATGGTCCCAGCAACACCGACTTTGTTCTAATTATTAACGAAGGGGAGGTATGTAGTGGGCCTGGGATGGGAAGAGGATGAAAGATGAAGAGTCTATAGAGGAGCAAAATGGTGCTATCGCCAATGCACCTTCATAGTTTTGCACCTTGGCCAGCCAAGGCAAGCTAGTTTTTAGGGTAATATAGGTTCGCGCCACGCAACCGTCAAAAACAATTAAATTTATAGTCTTTTATTACAACAAAAGCTAAGGATTTAGAGCGAGTTAAAATAAATTGAGAGGACAATTAAACAAATTATAGTAATACAACCAGACGTATTTTGATAAAGACTAAACCGAAACTGAATCTCTGTTCTTTAATTTAATTTTTCCAAAGGTGAAAGAAGAGCTTACACCTGACTTATAGTCCGGGAGGCAGCGTTGCATTTTGGCGGCTCATTTTTTCCCACTTGATTTTTTTGCAATAGATAGTTTAGATAAGACTAATAACAGAAACAACCGTCAGACGCCAGTATCGTGGTGGGGGTGGTCGTGGGAAAATGTGAAAGTGGTAAAAAAAAAATTCGTCGGCTTATTTCTTACCACTTGAGCATTTGCACAGTTATTGTTTAAGTGATAATAAAAATTATAAAAAAAGTCAGCTGCGTACCTAGTGGGGGATTATACGTCAGTCGCTTGTATAAACCTGTCAAAAAAACACATTTTATAAAATCATTTCAAATTCAATGAAACTTATACATAAAATTTCTTTTATAATTAGAAAAATAAAAAGCACAATCACCTGTATGCACAATGGGGGTAACACCGTCAGCTGTCAGATAACAAGTGCTGATTGGGTTTTTAACGTTAGCATTTTATAATGTATTCAAAAAAGAAACTGACTATCTTCACAACGTTATGCCAGCAGCTATCGACAATTTTTTGTGAATATAATCTGTAAACACATTATTTCAAAATATTTCTTGCCGCTGGAAAACAGCTTGGCTACAATATGATGGATTAAATCCATTTTTTTGTATTGTAAGCATGGTTTTACTAAAAAAATTGACCTAGCTGACTATCTTTCCCCCGTTATGTTGACAGCTGACAGCCAGTTTTTGTTAATATAATCTGTAGACTCATTATTGCAGAAGGTTTCATGCGTCTAGAAAACAGCTTGGCTAAGATATGATGGATTAAATCCATTTTTTTGTATTGTGAGCATGGTTTTACTAAAAATGACCTAGCTGACTATCTTTCCCCCGTTATGTTGACAGCTGACGGCCAGTTTTTGTTAATATAATCTGTAGACTCATTATTGCAAAAGGTTTCATGCGTCTAGAAAACAGCTTGGCTAAGATATGATGGATTAAATCCATTTTTTTGTATTGTGAGCATGGTTTTACTAAAAAAATTGACCTAGCTGACTATCTTTCCCCCGTTATGTTGACAGCTGACAGCCAGTTTTTGTTAATATAATCTGTAGACTCATTATTGCAGAAGGTTTCATGCGTCTAGAAAACAGCTTGGCTAAGATATGATGGATTAAATCCATTTTTTTTGTATTGTGAGCATGGTTTTACTAAAAATGACCTAGCTGACTATCTTTCCCCCGTTATGTTGACAGCTGACGGCCAGTTTTTGTTAATATAATCTGTAGACTCATTATTGCAAAAGGTTTCATGCGTCTAGAAAACAGCTTGGCTAAGATATGATGGATTAAATCCATTTTTTTGTATTGTGAGCATGGTTTTACTAAAAAAATTGACCTAGCTGACTATCTTTCCCCCGTTATGTTGACAGCTGACAGCCAGTTTTTGTTAATATAATCTGTAGACTCATTATTGCAGAAGGTTTCATGCGTCTAGAAAACAGCTTGGCTAAGATATGATGGATTAAATCCATTTTTTTGTATTGTGAGCATGGTTTTACTAAAAATGACCTAGCTGACTATCTTTCCCCCGTTATGTTGACAGCTGACAGCCAGTTTTTGTTAATATAATCTGTAGACTCATTATTGCAGAAGGTTTCATGCGTCTAGAAAACAGCTTGGCTAAGATATGATGGATTAAATCCATTTTTTTGTATTGTGAGCATGGTTTTACTAAAAATGACCTAGCTGACTATCTTTCCCCCGTTATGTTGACAGCTGACGTCCAGTTTTTGTTAATATAATCTGTAGACTCATTATTGCAAAAGGTTTCATGCGTCTAGAAA
Organism: Thereva unica; assembly: GCA_949987705.1. Lineage (NCBI taxonomy): Eukaryota > Metazoa > Arthropoda > Insecta > Diptera > Therevidae > Thereva > Thereva unica. The sequence goes on from OX465281.1 coordinate 100,001,490, forward strand.
ACAGCTTGGCTAAGATATGATGGATTAAATCCATTTTTTTGTATTGTGAGCATGGTTTTACTAAAAAAATTGACCTAGCTGACTATCTTTCCCCCGTTATGTTGACAGCTGACAGCCAGTTTTTGTTAATATAATCTGTAGACTCATTATTGCAGAAGGTTTCATGCGTCTAGAAAACAGCTTGGCTAAGCTATGATGGATTAAATCCATTTTTTTGTATTGTGAGCATGGTTTTACTAAAAATGACCTAGCTGACTATCTTTCCCCCGTTATGTTGACAGCTGACGGCCAGTTTTTGTTAATATAATCTGTAGACTCATTATTGCAAAAGGTTTCATGCGTCTAGAAAACAGCCTTTTGCAATAATGAGTCTACAGATTATATTAACAAAAACTGGCCGTCAGCTGTCAACATAACGGGGGAAAGATAGTCAGCTAGGTCATTTTTAGTAAAACCATGCTCACAATACAAAAAAATGGATTTAATCCATCATACTGTAGCCAAGCTGTTTTCCAGCGGCAAGAAATATTTTGAAATAATGTGTTTACAGATTATATTCACAAAAAATTGTCGATAGCTGCTGGCATAACGTTGTGAAGATAGTCAGTTTCTTTTTTGAATACATTATAAAATTTATAAGAGTTAACCCTTCTAGCACAGAAGGCGCACTTTTCAGTTAAGCATGAAAATCTATATATACATACACATACACACAGATATATATAAATATATATATATGTATATATATATACATATATAGAGTTTCTCTTCTAACGCAGAAGGCGCACTTCCCAGCAGGGCTGGGAAATTTTACCACTGCCGTGGCTCAGCTGAGACATGCAAACATAAAATATTAAAAACATAAAAGTTCAAAAACATTAAACAGAGAAGCATGCAAAACTAATAAGGGAGTGAGGCACGCAGAGAGTCACGCCACATTGAGAAGTGTCCTTTTAAGGACAACTTCACTGGTTAGCAAGCTAAACACACTCCTATTGTTGTTAGTATTTATAAGCATGCGATTAACGGGTTCGAACATGCCATAATTGGTGTTAGAGGAATTAATGTGCAAGAGAGGTTCACCTCTCAGGTTGTAGTTATTCACTCTAAATGACGCGCGGTTTCTTAAGAAACCAGAGTCCACCTTGTCATTCATCAGTCGATGAACGAATATAACGTCAGCGACCTCACGGCGCTTATGGAGGGAGCTTAAGTTGAGCAATTTAAGTCTGTTCTCATAAGGCGGAAGAGCGAGTGGGTCATCCCACGGGAGGTGGCTGAGTGCAAACCGGACGAACTTCCTTTAAACCGATTCGATTCTACTAACATGGGAGGAGTAGTAAGGAGACCATACCTGGGAAGCGTAGTCAAGCAAAGGCCTAACCAAAGATACGTACAGGTGTTTAGTGACGAGGGGGTTGTTGAACTCTTTGGACCATCTTTTTATAAATCCCAGGACTGAATTGCCCTTGGAGGAGATATAATTGATGTGGGTGGAGAAATCCAACTTACTTTCTAACCTAACCCCAAGATCGATTACAGATTCAGTACGGGAGACCTTGTTGTCAAGGAAAGTATAGTCATAAGTTATAACACTACGTTTCCTACAAAAAGTCATGATCTCGCATTTACTTATATTAAGCACAAGGTTGTTGTTGGAACACCAAGAATAGAAGGTGTTTAGATCTGCTTGCAGAAGTTTGCAATCCTCTATACTCCTTATGTGGCGATACAGTTTGATGTCATCAGCGTAAATAAGGATTTTACAGTGCCTTAGCAGGGTAACAATATCGTCAATTGATAAAATAAAAAGAAGAGGGCCAAGATGACTGCCTTGCGGGACTCCAGAGGACGCTTCGATATTCTTCGATTTGACTCCGCGGAATAGAACCTGGTAGGTTCTATCGGCTAAGTACGACTGGAACCAATCCACAAGGGCATGAGGAAAGCCTAATTTCTTTAGTTTAAGAACTATAATAGAGTGAGAGAGCTTGTCGAAAGCCTTACTAAAATCTGTATAGACACAGTCAGTTTGGCAGCCAGTGACAAAGCCTCTAATTGTGTGTGAAGAGAACTCCAGTAAATTGCTAACGTTAAAAACCCAATCAGCACTTATTATCTGACAGCTGACGGTGTTACCCCCATTGTGCATACAGGTGATTGTGCTTTTTATTCTTCTAATTATAAAAGAAATTTTATGTATAAGTTTCATTGAATTTGAAATGATTTTATAAAATGTGTTTTTTTGACAGGTTTATACAAGCGACTGACGTATAATCCCCCACTAGGTACGCAGCTGGCTTTTTTTATAATTTTTATTATCACTTAAACAATAGCTGTGCAAATGCTCAAGTGGTAAGAAATAAGCCGACGAATTTTTTTTTTACCACTTTCACATTTTCCCACGACCACCCCTACCACGATACTGGCGTCTGACGGTTGTTTCTGTTATTAGTCTTATCTAAACTATCTATTGCAAAAAAATCAAGTGGGAAGAAATGAGCCGCCAAAATGCAACGCTGCCTCCCGGACTTAATAATGTTACAATATTGCTAACTAAGCGTCTGGGTAGCCGGATGCTCCCGAAGTATCGAGGTCATCGATGGCGGCTTGTGCCATAAGACTCGTGAACTTTTGTTTGGGGTCATGTATCGTATGGGGTGTGGCCGTGGGAATTAAACTTCTACCCAGATATACGAGTTATGTTCAATACAAATCAATACAAGGCGGAATGTAGGACTTGTAGATTGTAGTCAGGGCAGCTGGCTGGAGGAGGAACTTGCATCTCTTGTGGAATCTCAGGCATTGATAAGCTTGTTTGGCGATTTGGAATATGTGATTACTCCATCGCAGATCTGGGACCTTATTCTCTATTACGTCATATTTTTTTTAACGATATACCGAAACCGTATTTTCTATTAAAATATTGGCATTCATTTTAGATGAAAATTTAACGATATTGGCAAATTTTTACTTGAAAGCTGTTTCGTTTTCGGATCGGATTTAACAATATTGTAATAGGGAATAGCCCCTGATTATGGCTAAAGGTACGAATTCACCAAGGAATTTGCTCGCAGGCTTTTGACGTGATAATGTCGTAAAAAGATGATGTTTCAGATGTGCATAGCTGCGATATGCACTTTCTTCATGACGTCAATTTGCCCGCGAGCAAATGTTTGTTTGCCTTGGTGGATTTGTACCTTAAGATGTTAAGAGATGAGCCAGCTATTAGGTTCTTTTTGCCCACTGAGGTAAAGAGAAGGATGGTACAAGTTTTCGTAGGGATGAGATCTCACACTCTATTCGACAAGGTCTGGTCCGTCCTTGTCTTAAATTTAGGAAGGCGTAGAAGTAGGCACAACTATGAATTGGTTTGGAGAGGATTGAGAGCGGATCAGTAATGAATATTAGAAAGAGATCAGGTGAGAGAATCGACCCTTGGGCAACGCCCGCCGTGATTCGACGCCATCCAGTATTAGCTTGATTGAACAGCCACAAACGAAGCCCTCAAATCAGTTCTTTAGAACTGAGATGTAACTTAGTTTCACAGTTTTACATCAGGCGTCGAATTTTTCACTTTTTACGTTGCCCGCATAACTCTACTCTTAATTTTCTGCAAAAATGTGTGTAGTTTTGAAGAGAGGCGGTTTTTCTATCTATTCAATCAACTCAGTGATTTGCAAAGTAATAACTGTTAAGAAAATGACAAGCATTTAAAAAATATTTACCCTTGAACCAAAAAAATATATTAAAAATGAATGAAAATATTGTCGAATTATTTATAGAGCTTATTAATAAACTAGCTGAAGTGGATTTGATGTTTAATAGTGGGTCTATACGAAAGTGGCTCTAGTCCGTCGCACTTTGATCTTTGAATGAAACGGCCGACGTGGGCACCTTTCCAGCGGCTTTCCTTTGTTTTACGGATAAAAGTACATCAAGAATCCCTACTTGTTTGCAATCTTTTTGTCGCACAAAGCAAGTGTGTTTTTGTGCTGAGGCACCGGCCACGAATTATGGGGTTTCACGGCAGGCTTACAGTTGTATAATAAGTTTTATATATACCTACATGTACATAATATACCAAAATTCTTAGAGTTTTTGGTAATTATTTACTATATCACCCACTTCCAGGGGGTAGGAGTGGGGGTAATAAGGGAGGTTGACCTGAACACGTTTCTTTTGGAATTAGCCCTTGGTCATCCCTTAAAAAGTTATTCACTGTTGAAATTTTGTAAAAATCACCTTTTTACAAGTATTATTATATGACTTTAATAAGCAGTTATTGCAGTAACGACTTTGACGCTGGATTGTAAGACCCAAAACTCTCCCACCCAACCTCTACCTCATTCTCGAATTGGGCACAATCTTTTATTGCTGCTGCCAAAGCAGAGGACGAGCGGACTAATAAAATTAACAATTACCCTATATAAAAATATTTAAAAAAATCTTTCAAAATCGGAACCTTTCTTCCTTCATTGACGACTACCTAATCTTGAGAAATGTGAAGTAGAGTTTTAAACGATAATTCTGATATTCTTTATTATAATTCTATTATTGTAAGTAAACACATATATTTAAATTGACCCAAACTAAATGGCTTAAATTTTCTCTGTAAGCAATAATAAAATAAATACACAAAAACTTGAATTTTTGCTCAAAAAAAGCCTATTTAATTTTTCTCAAATTAAAAAAAAACGCGATGCAAAATTTCCTATTAAATCTCTCTTCCCATTCATTAATTTCTTCATTGATAAATTTCAGCCACCGATCAAGAAATCATCGTTGTTTCAGCCCACCCACCCCCTTCCAAAGCAAAACAAAAGGAATACCCGCGCAGAAATCTATTTTCAGATCTGAAACTTTTGGCTTTTCTTCTAACATGCGTCAAGGGCTTTGAAATGCTTTTTAGCTTTTTCAAAAAAAAAAAAAGCTTATACAGAGGCTCTGTCCGTCTGTCCGTCTGAAGCCTACTTTCATCTCTGAAAGTACTGCAGATACAGACTTGGGAAATATCTCAAAATGTAGCTCTTGGTCAAAAGACCAAAAACTGAGAAAATGGTCTGGAAATTTCAACCAGAAGTATATTTAACAACAAAAGTATATTTAACAACAAAAAAGAGATTTCTAATAAAGTCCATTATATCGGTGGCCTAGAGGTAAGGCGCTGGAGTCCAATCCCAGGCGAACCAAGTTCAATCCCCGACCGCAAAATGGTGAAATAAATTTTTTTTTTTACTTCGGTGTAACATGTTTTAATTCTATTTCTCACTAAATTATATTATTTAATAATGATACTCAGGAGAACATAAACATTTATTTACTTAAAAGTGCAAAAAAATCATTTTCTTGAGGTTTTATGGCTCTTCGGCGGCTTTATAAATCATTAAGAAATTTCGCGGAAATAATATAAATTATTTATTTGTTTATATGCATATTTTATATGTTGTTCATTTTATTATTGTTTATAGTCATGTAGGTGGTGCTGTAGACCAAAACAAAAATTTAATTTTATCGAACTTCGCTGTGGATTTGTCACAAAAAATATGTATGATTTAAACGAAACATTTGGTAGGTTTAAAACGAAAAGTAGATATCTAATTTTTACCAGGGCATATAAACGCTTACTGAAATGAATGAAAATTTATAAATTTAATTGCACGAACGATGTATTTAAGACCGTCCTTATAGTCCATGAATATAAGGAAGTGATTTTTCTCAGAATTGTTAATATTTTACAAAAATTTTACAAACGATTTGCCCCATATCTAAAAAATTTTGCAGCCCTTTGTTTAAAAGCATATTTTTAAGTTTTTATTAACTAAATTTGTATGTATCTCTTCAGAATAACAAAACAAAAGTGGGATATTGTGCCTAGAAACTAGCCACTAATTACGCTTTTTCTTGGTATTCCTTCTATTGAATAACACTTCAGACTGGATGACAATATATTAAGTGAAGATTGTGAAGAATTGCGAAAATATTCAAACAAATAACTCGAAAAACTAACGCATCTTTCATGGAGATGCTGCTGAAAGGATTATACAATAATTGCCCGCCAAGAATTTGAGCGAATTGATATATTTTAATTGCACCCCATCTATTACAAAGAATAGTGAACACCATCTATGGCAATATTAAATTACTCTTCGTTTTACCTATGATTATCAATTTCCATAAAATATACAAAATAAATTTCATAAATAATAGAAAATCTGTTGTCATAAATCAGTTGTTTACTTCCTTCTAAAGTTTATACATATCTTGCATTGGAATGTACCTTTTTATGAAAGCATGAATAAATAGGTTTATTGCCACATAACTACAAGTTAGTGTTTGGAGTAATGGGAAGGCGCTAGATCGGGGTGCGAAAGGACCAGGGTTCGATTCTTGATGAATTTTTTAAGTACTTTTTTTAGCTTTTTTAGTTATGATGATTTATTGTAGTATAATAAACTAAGCCTGCGTTGATGATAAAATCTCAAAGCGGCGACTAATTAAAACCTTTGGGACATGTTCAATTGTGAGCTATAACTCAATCTATAATAAGCTAAATAAGCCAAATCCGTTTTTAGCGAAAACTTTTATTTCACGTTGCATTGATTTAATTTTGTCATTGGCCATGGAGATTCATAAGTATTACACTGACCAACGCTATATATAATTAATTTTGCAAAGTTTTTGTTAAAGGCTTATGTAGGTTATAAGTTGTGAGACTTTGCGTAATCTAAAACTTAACAAAGTATTTAACAAACACTACCAAAATCATCATAACTTAAACTAGTGGGATGTTGTGCCTAGAGACTAGCCACTAATTACGCTTTTTCATGATATTCTTTCTGTTGAAAAACACTTCAGACTGGATGACAATATACATATTAAGTGGAGATTGTGAAGATTCACGAAAACAATCCAACAACTACAACACATACAAATACAACTACATATAATATTGTTAAAAATTCGGCTTACCGCACCTTTTGTTAACCGACTTCAAAAAACGAGGAGGTTACTCAATTCGACGTGTAGGTATTTTGTAGTCCTGTTCACGCATAACTTTGTAACCCAATGACTTTTTTGCCTTTTTTTTGGTTCATTTGAAGGGGGAGTTTCCCACGGTGGTCCCGTTAAATTTTTTCGACGGAAAAATCCTTCGTCTGTGGGGCTGCGGGTTCGATCCTTCGGCCCGCGGTGCTTTTTTTTCGTCATAATAATTTATTTTTTATAATTTCCTTCGGGGAATTTTGTTTCATTTTTTTATGGCGTATAGTAGCCGTGTTTTTTTAATGAACTATATGGTTCTTTCATCGAGTTCATTAAAAAAAAAGCTAAAACGACAAGGGAAATTTCATGTAGCGCCTACTTCGATGCTTAAAAATTTCAAAATAAAACGGAAGTTAAGTGTTATTTTTTGCACTGTTACACGAACTCCTCGCTAGAAAATAATAAATCTGCTTCTAAAAAATTAATTATTTGTTATAAATTTGCTCTCATCACTTTCCTGTTGTTTTTATTTTTAAATTACGTCTTTCCGACCCCCGAAAGTATGCAACATGCCAATCCCCGAAACAACATGCCAACACCCGAACGTATGCAATAAGAAAATTAAGAAATTTCCTAAAACCTCGATAGAAACCCCGATAAAACCTGGGTTTTCAGATTTGTATGGGAAAGAACTATATAGTTCATTAAAAAAAACACGGCTGGTGTAGTATAGTATAAACTATTGTTTATATTAAATAAAGAAATACACCATGACGTGGGCGAAGAATCAAAAAATTTTATTGTTTACATTTGATTTCTCCGATATCAATGGCAATTAAGCTTATATTTCCTAGATTTGTATGTGTGTGCAGTGTAAACAAATCTTGCAACTTGATTTTGACCCACTTCCATATAAGCGGTCAGCTGCAAATTTTACACATGCGTATAATGACGAGTATAGTACAGTAGATAAGCAATTTCTTTTAATTTTCCCCAGAGAATTTTGTTTCATATTAAATAAGTTTTTTTTAAATTTGTCCGAAAATATGCGAAGACTTTACTGCAAAAACTATTTAGCTGCTGTTTCGATTTTTTTCAATGGCGCAGCGTCGGTTATACTTCTCAGAATGGATTTAAAAAGAAGAATCATTCTCGCAATACGTACGCTGCGTCGTCGATTAAACGATACTACGGCAGCGTGTTATACTTATCGTAAAGCTAGGTTTATACGCAACGATTTAGTTTTTTAAATTGTCTGGCGCAAGTCGAATTGTGTAAATTAGCTGAGTGCAAAAGACGAGTGAAAATTGCCTCCATTAGTTATTGCTCATTATATTTATACTTATCTACGCGTTATATTATGTTACATTGATTGTGATAAGGTCGGAGGAGCAAGTGGTCGAACATCACCGAGATACATATATTTGGTACAATCCAAACATTTTAAATTGTCCAAGCCAAACAGTTGAGTTCACACACAACGATCTATTTGTGCCGTGTAGACCTACCTTAATAATTTTTTTTACATTGCCCCCGAAAAAAATGAATGGACTAAAAAGTACGAAATAAAAAAAAAATTTAAAAACCGCCTTCAGAAAAAAAAAAACAATCCCGCGATGCACAAAAAAGGATGAAATAATTATTTGTAATTCTTAACAACATTAATCCAATCAGAATGGATCTAGAAAGAAGAATCACTTTTGAAGACGGTGGCAGGCAGTAGTTGACTTTGATTGCACTAACTCTTGCTTGGGGAATTGTTTTCATTTCTTTGTTAGGCTTATGCCCTTAATACATCACTCACAGATGTTAGCACCGTCTTCCAAAGTGATTCTTCTTTTTAAATCCATTCTGAGAAGTATAACACGCCGCCGCGCCATTGAAAAAAATCGAAGCAGCAGCTAAATAGTAAAGTCTTTGCATATTTTCGGACAAATTAAAAAAAAAACTTATTTAATATGAAACAAAATTCTCTGGGGAAAATTAAAAGAAATTGTTTATCTACTGTACTATACTTGTCATTATGCGCATGTGTAAAATTTGCAGCTGATCGCTTATATGGAAGTGGGTCAAAATCAAGTTGCAAGATTTGTTTACACTGCACACACATACAAATCTAGGAAATATAAGCTTAATTGCCATTGATATCGGAGAAATCAAATGTAAACAATAAAATTTTTTGATTCTTCGCCCACGTCATGGTGTATTTCTTTATTTAATATAAACAATAGTTTATACTATACTACACCAGCCGTGTTTTTTTTAATGAACTATATAGTTCTTTCCCCAGGGTGGCGATTCTTCTGGAAATTCTGGAAGTCAGGGAAATGTCAGGGAATTTTAAATTTCTGGAAAAGTCAGGGAAAAATCAGGGAAAAAATGTGAGAGTCAGGGAATTTCGTTTGTTGTAAAATTAATTTAAAAATCATTAATTTTCTCAGGATAAAATTTTAAGTTTTACGCGATAATAATACAATATGGCAATATATGTATGTATATATATTTATCGCCGGCCCTAGCCTTTGCTCAGGGTGGAGCGGGACCTTATTTCGGCGCCTTTTTTCGACGCTATTTCGGGTTGTCCTAGATTAACCTTTTTTCGAGACCTGCCCCGGCAGCCGTGACGTTCAGTTTTACTGGACAAGCTTTATATTGGAAGCAGTTTTCATTTCCTTAAGGGATTGTGCCCTCCCCCATGTACGAGCCTTTTCGGACTGGGCTGTCCCCTAAGGATTTAAGCGGTGGTTTCTACGGTCAGTGGTGGTTTCTCATCAGCGGAATAGAGGGAAGAACATGTAGCATAACACTTTTTGTAGCGGGCGATGTGACGGAATGTAACTCCAAAGCGGGTCAACCTCTAGCGTGGAGCTGCACCACTTTTGCAGTGAGCGACACAATTGTTGCGATAGTCCAGGACCGGGTTTCGGTTGTAGAGCCTTTTAATAAATAATAGCATAACAGGGCATTAGAGCAAGTGTTTCTTACCAAAGTTGCTTCCACGGTGTTTCGCCAGCTACGCCAGCCTTTCTTAAGTTGGTTGCCTCTGGGTTTCTGCTTCCTTGATGATCTGAGCGGATATGATCGTGGTTGCTCGCCAGGTGCTGGCGGTCGATGACGGGACATTGCAAGTTTGGCTTTGGGCACTGTGGGACATGGGATTTTCCAGATCCTAAGCCGCCAAACCAAACCAAACTTGCCGCCAATATGGCTACCCTTTCTGCCATTTGATCGGACTTCTTTTCTGAAGGGTTTTCAGTCGGATTCTCAAACCGTATGCCCGGAGTCTTCACCTTTTCGCCGAGTTATTGTGGTTTGGAGGAAATTCTGAGGGTCATATTATCTTCTTATTAAGTAAAACGGCATTCTTCTCTACCTCGAGGACGATGCAGAGCCCAGCAGCTGCTGCACGGGAATACGTAGCATTCCGCACCGTGGTTAGTGGGCTCAGTCTGCCCTCCTTGAAGAGGTATCCCGGAAATTTCCCTTCATTGGAGCCACATTCGGCACCCTACTCCATGGGTTCAGAAATATCCAACTGGCCTTGCAGGTCGTTCTCTTAGGGGATATGAAAGCCCAAGAAGTGTTTGGAACTTTGAGAGGTGCTAAGGTTTTTTGAAAAAATGCACCATCAATATTTTATTTTTGCTCGAAATTGTTTTTCGCATTCATTTTGGCGCCCCTTGACACCTGGCGACCGCTCCATTCGCTCTACCCAAGGGCCGGCGCTGTATATATAAATACTGCTATCTATGAAAGTTAATTTACATAGCAATAGGTCATTTGTTCTACGAATCTAGGGTTAATTCAAAAACTCATCACTGCAGAATTCAACTTCAGACTTAAATTTCAATTTTCGGTTCAAGATGTAGACATGGAGAACGCCAGTAATAAATTACAGCAGCTAGTATTAATCTGGGAATAGCTACTACTGTCGCTCTGAAAAAAGCAGAGATGCATTTGGGCGTATTTGAGTCGTTCTTATATTAAAACAACAAGAGTGAAGGACAGAGTATTCGGCGACGAATTCAATTTTGTCAAAAAAAGTATAATCGCAAAAATTGTCAGCTGACCCTTTTTTCACTAACCCCTTCAATTTAAATTTTTAAATACCTCGCTTTCAAAGAACGATATAAATACCCATTATAAATTGGTCGAACATATGTATATGTTACATATAATATTATAGTATTATGTTCTATCACAATTGTTTTGTTAGGTCAGGGAATTTTTTAGATTAGTCAGGGAAAAGTCAGGGGAAAGTCAGGGAATTCAAAATCATCAATGGAATCGCCACCCTGTTCCCATACAAATCTGAAAACCCAGGTTTTATCGGGGTTTCTATCGAGGTTTTGGGAAATTTCTTAATTTTCTTATTGCATACGTTCGGGTGTTGGCATGTTGTTTCGGGGATTGGCATGTTGCATACTTTCGGGGGTCGGAAAGACGTAATTTAAAAATAAAAACAACAGGAAAGTGATGAGAGCAAATTTATAACAAATAATTAATTTTTTAGAAGCAGATTTATTATTTTCTAGCGAGGAGTTCGTGTAACAGTGCAAAAAATAACACTTAACTTCCGTTTTATTTTGAAATTTTTAAGCATCGAAGTAGGCGCTACATGAAATTTCCCTTGTCGTTTTAGCTTTTTTTTTAATGAACTCGATGAAAGAACCATATAGTTCATTAAAAAAACACGGCTACTATATGCCATAAAAAATGAAACAAAATTCCCCGAAGGAAATTATAAAAAATAAATTATTATGACGAAAAAAAAGCACCGCGGGCCGAAGGATCGAACCCGCAGCCCCACAGACGAAGGATTTTTCCGTAGCCCTTGCGCCATGGCAGACACTACCGGTGGTTGACTAATATGCTAATAAATCATTTCAGAAAGAAGAAAAAGAGAAAAAGAAAACAAAATGCTGCCCGACCAGGCTCGAACCTTCAACGCTACACGCCGCTGAACCAAGGATCCGACGCTCTACCCGCTCCACCATCGGCCTGCTGCCGGATTTACAACAATAAAGTAATTTGTTCGGTGCCTATGAAATGTTTAGGTTAAACTAATTTTAACAGTTTTTTATGCCTAACTTCGAACTCCTTTATCAGAATTTCGAAAAAATTTAACGGGACCACCGTGGGAAACTCCCCCTTCAAATGAACCAAAAAAAACAAAAAAAGTGCCATGGCTTCTCGATGGCACAGTAGACATGAATAGACCCCAAGGATAAGACATATTCATGTCAAAAACAAAAACAACAAAAACAATAAAAACAACAAAAACAGCAAAAACAACAAAAACAACAAAAACAACAAAAGCAGCAAAAACAACAAAAACAACAAAACAACAAAAACAGCAAAAACAGCAAAAACAACAAAAACAAATAAAACAACAAAAACAGCAAAAACAACAAAAACAGCAAAAGCAACAAAAGCAACAAAAACAGCAAAAACAACAAAACCAACAAAAGCAGCAAAAACAGCAAAAACAACAAAAACAACAAAAACAGCAAAAACAACAAAAACAACAAAACCAACAAAAACAGCAAAAACAGCAAAAACAACAAAAACAGCAAAAAGAGCAAAAACAACAAAAACAACAAAACCAACAAAAACAGCAAAAACAACAAAAACAGCAAAAGCAACAAAAACAACAAAAACAGGAAAATCAACAAAAACGACCAAACCAATAAAAACAACAAAAACAGCAAAAACAGCAAAAACAACAAATAACACAAAACCAACAAAAACAGCAAAAACAACAAAAACAGCAAAAACAACAAAAACAGCAAAAACAACAAAAACAACAAAAGCAACAAAAACAACAAAAACAGCAAAAGCAACAAAAACAACAGAAACAACAGAAACAACAAAAACAACAAAAACAACAAAACCAACAAAAACAACAAAAACAGCAAAAACAACAAAAACAACAAAAACACAAAACCAACAAAAACAACAAAACCAACAAAAACAGCAAAAGCAACAAAAACAACAAAAACAGCAAAATCAACAAAAACGACCAAACCAATAAAAACAGCAAAAACAACAAAAACAACCAAACCAACAAAAACAGCAAAAACAACAAAAACAACAAACACCAACAAAAACAGCAAAAACAACAAAAACAGCAAAAACAGCAAAAACAACAAAAACAGCAAAAACAACAAAAACAGCAAAAGCAACAAAAACAACAAAAACAGCAAAATCAACAAAAACGACCAAACCAATAAAAACAGCAAAAACAGCAAAAACAACAAAAACAACCAAACCAACAAAAACAGCAAAAACAACAAAAACAACGAAAACAGCAAAAACAACAAATAACACAAAACCAACAAAAACAGCAAAAACAACAAGAACAGCAAAAACAACAAAAACAGCAAAAGCAACAAAAACAACAAAAACAACAAAAACAGCAAAAAACAAAAATTTATCCTAAAAGTATGCTAAACAATAATGAGTCATGGTAACGATTTTCGTCTCCGCACATTCTTTCAAATAGACTCCAGGGATAAGACATATTCATGTCAAAAAGGCAAGAAAGTCATTGGGTTACAAAGTTATGCGTGAACAGGACTACAAAATACCTACACGTCGAATTGAGTAACCACCTCGTTTTTTGAAGTCGGTTAACAAAAGGTGCGGTAAGCCGAATTTTTAACAATATTATATGTAGTTGTATTTGTATGTGTTGTAGTTGTTGGATTGTTTTCGTGGATCTTCACAATCTCCACTTAATATGTATATTGTCATCCAGTCTGAAGTGTTATTCAACAGAAAGAATATCATGAAAAAGCGTAATTAGTGGCTAGTCTCTAGGCACAACATCCCACTAGTTTAAATTCAGGCGCAAACCTGCTTTTTTCAATTTTTACTAAAAAATAACAAAATTAAAAATGTGTCTATTTTATGATTATTATGCACTTATAAAGAAATGTTATTATTTATATTATTAAACTAATGTTGAAAACCCATTCCCATTGATTTTAGAGGTTTACAACAGAAATTTGCAGCCCTAAAACTCAAATCAGTGCAACTATCGCCATCTAACAAACTAGCTGGAAAGATGTTTGTCCATATCTACTTACTCTATAATCAATGCCATATATGTAGTTCATTAAAAAAACACGGCTTTTAATAGCAGTAAGGGAAATAAACACAACTATCAAGGCATTAATTCTGGCAACATCCATGGTCATAAAGTGAATTAAAGTGAAACATTGCAATTAATTTGAAGTTGGATATTAGAAAATAACTTTGAATAAATAAACTAAGGGCCTGTGGGAATTCAATGACTAAAATTTAGTGTCGGTAATACAATATTTAGTCTTTTGGCGAGGAGACTAAATTTTTTGACAGTTGACTAAATTGATTTTGAATTTGTTTCAAAATAGCTCAATACAACTGAAAATAAAGTGGAGAAATAATAGATTGTTGTCAATAATGATATCTTCTGCATCCGTATATTTAGCTGCTTACTGTATAAAAAGCATTTACTATCAATTATAAAAGTAAAAATTATTGTCAATTGAATTTAGTCATCTAGTGAATTCACACAGCAATTTCCTACATTAGCTCAAAAACTGCAAAATTTAGTTTAGTCATCAATTTAGTCACAATTCACACAGGCCCTAATATTAAACATTTGTGATTAGAGTTTGAAGTGAAACATTGTAATTAAATTGACGTTGAACACTAGAAAACAATTTTGTATAAATTAACTAATATTAAACATTTGTGATTAGAATTTGAAGTGAGACATTGTAATTAATTTGAATTTGAATGTGACAAAATAACTTTAAATAAACTGAATTATTTTTGAAAGTGAATTTGTAAATAATCTAAGCATTTGTGATCAATAAACTGAATTATTTCTGAAAGTGAATTTGTAAATAATCTAACAAACTTGATCACGGCACACTTATGCTTAACTTACAATGAAGGGAAACGCGTTTAATTCTATATCTCAGAAACTATGCATTTAACGACAAAAATGTATATAATCTTTTTTGTAGATAAATAAATGATTTAACTTTTTGTTTAGAAGTTTTTTTTTAAAGTCAATATGTTCGGAGTTATAGTGCTTCAAACTTTATATATCACTTTCTTTGCACTATATTTCGTTAACGGTTAGCCAGCCATAAAAAACTCCTTCCTAAGACTTATAGAACACATCTATAATTTTCGTTATAATTATTTTTTACGTAGGGCTAATAGCACGAGTTATAGTGCTTTAACTGTCAAAAAACGTGAATTCAAAAGTAGTTTTTTGCCAATATCTTTTTAATTGCACGTTTTATTGCAACACTGATTATACCTTTTTTGTGCGAAATTTCATTTCCCACATTTTTTGCTCAGACGATTTCCAGTTAACTTGATATTTATGGGTTTATTACACCTTAAACGTTAATAAGGAATGGTTATTTACCAATATCTCATCAACTATTCATTTGCGACGAAAATTTATACCAACAAATAAGTTTATTATAAAATTCTGTAAAAATTTTGCTTTAAACATTTTTTTGTAGCATTTATACTTTAGCCGCTATTCAGCGCCAAGCTTCGAAGATTAATGCACATAAATGTGCATACAAATAATTTCTTTGGCGCACAAACTCTATTCCACAGACCTCCCGAAAAAAAATTATGGGAAATGAAGCCACGGACAAAAAACGTTATAATCAGTTTTGCAATAAAACGTGCAATTAAAAAGATATTGGCAAAAAACTACTTTTGAATTCACGTTTTTCGACAGTTAAAGCACTATAACTCGTGCTTTATTAGCCCTACGTAAAAAGTAATTATGAAAAAAATTATAGATATGTAATTGTATGTTCTATAAGTCTTAGGAAGAAGTTTTTTATGGCGGGCTAGCCGTTAACGAAATATAGTGCAAAGAAAGTGATATATAAAGTTTGAAGCACTATAACTCCGAACATATTGCCTGTACAAATAAAATATCTGAACAAAAAAGTTAAATCATTTATTTGAAGCCACACCTTGCGACGCGAAAACGAAAATCTAGCCAAACAGGCCCTTGACTGGAATCCGCAAGGATTCCGTCGAGTAGGACGACCTAGAACAACGTGGAGGAGAACCCTACTAGCAGAAGCCGCAACAACTGGGAGATCCTGGTCGGAGCTGAGAGCTGTCGCGCAAAACAGAGTCCGCTGGAGGGCAACTGTTTCCGCCCTATGTCCCATGAGGGATTAAAGGAGCGCAATGATGAATGAGCACCAATTTTTATCGAAATATCAAAACACGAATCAAACAGTTGCGGAATACGTTGATTCCTTAAGGAACGAAATAGGACGTTGTGAATTTGTATTTTCTCAATTGCAAACGTATTCTTACGAGCAAATTCATAACAGGAATTTCAGACGTAAATATTAGGGAACAACTTCTTCAAACAGATATATCAGATTTCGACGCAATAGTTGAAAAAGTAGTAGCGCTCGAACCTTCCAAAATAGATTCAAGAGACATAACCAGGAAGGCATCAAATTCAATTATTATGGAAATAAATGAGATAGCTACAAGAAAGGAAAGAGTTTGTATACACAAAGGTCTTATATGGACTATGCCTTATGGGGCTCATCCACAGGCCAACTAGTTACCCAAACTGAGTTGTGTAAAGAGTTGGTCTTTTACTACCAACGCACACTGGTCGATTTTCAAAAAAAGCTGGCCAAAAGTCAAAAAAGGTTGGGATTGCTATCAACGGCTGTTTTTAAGGGTTTTTGGGGTCGATAATTACGATTCTGATATCAGAATTGGAAAATTCGAAGGTTCGGATCCAATATGGCAACGATATATGTGAAATTATGAATTTGAATACATACTAAGTATATAAGGTTTTTTGACGTGACTAATTTAGATTCTTATATCATATTTATAAATTCAAAATGGCGGATTTGATAAAAATTTGTCATTTTTGTTCATCTGAAGAAGTATACAAGGTTTATTAGTATTGCCTATAAGGATTTGTTACTACAGTTATAAGAAGCATTAAATATATTATGCAACAAATATTCATTTTTTACATTTTCCTTCTTATTGTTTAATTTTAGTCGGATGCAGAATTGTCTTCTGAATTATCACAATAATTATCTGATTCTACATTTACAAAGTTACTCGCATTCGCAAAACATTCATGCAGCAAAAGTTGAATTGCTTCAAATGACAAACTATCACTTTTTTTTTGGGGTTCAGTTCGTAAACTTATTATCAAAGGATCTGACGAAACAAGCAACCAATGAAAAACGTCTTCCATATTTTTTTCTCGTGAACATTTGCGAGATAATCCATCTCGATATTTTTTTATATCCTTATTCCTGGACTCTTGTGACTCTTCAGAGAAGAGACCAATCGGCAATGGAGCCCATTCTACAATCAAGGGTCCACGAATAAGGACTTCGTGAATTGATGTAGGCATACAATACCATGAATATTTTGTCACTAACAGTCTAGCTGTTTCTAAACAATAGTTTTTAAACATTTCTACTTTCACAGCATACCCACTTGAAAGAACTTGAAGGATGATGTGAGCTCTATGTATCAAGTCATTTTGCTCCATTTTGTTTTCATTGTTTGAAGTAGCAGCCTCAATTTTTCTGTTCCATCTTGATCAATTTCAAAATCTTCTCCAGCTTCTTCAGTCAACTTATTTTGTACAATTAATAGTTGCTGATTAATAGTATTTCTGCTCCCTCTAAATTTGATGCGAATGTACTGAACACCTATTTTTCCTCTGTATTTATGCCCAAACGGGCTAGTTTTGATATAAGCGAGGTTTTTAATGAAGTACGGCCTAATGCTTTTTCTTTTAGGAATATTGATGGAGGTGAGGTAATGAGAGCAATTTACTCCATCTCATCTAATCCTGTTGGTCTTGATAAAGTCGAAATTCGTTTTCTTAAACTTATTGCCCCTTCGTGCGTTGCTGTTATCAGCCACGTTTTCAATTCGTGCATTACGTGCTCGTGTTTTCCTCATAATTGGAAAATATCAAAAATTATACCGATTCCTAAAGTGAAAGCGCCCTCTAAAGTCGAAGACTTTAGACCGATTAGCATTTTATCGTGCTTTTCTAAAGTACTTGAAAAGCTGATGTGTGAGCAAATGTTGTCTTACATAAGTGCAGCGAATCTTCTATCTACAGTACAATCTGGCTTTCGTCCAAACCACAGCTGTACAATGGCATTAGTAAAGGTAATTGATGACATTCGCATAGCACTTGATACTAACAATATCACAATTCTGTCGCTTTTTGACTTTTCCAAGGCTTTTGATACAGTGGACCATGAACTGCTATGCAAGAAACTTTTCGATTACTTCGGTTTTCATCATACTGCAGTTAGGTTTCTTTTTAGTTACCTCACTGATCGTCAGCAAATTGTCCAAACAAATGGCAACTCGTCAGAACTAGTCAATGTCACTAGCGGTGTGCCTCAGGGTTCTATTCTTGGACCACTATTATTTTCTTTATTTATAAATGATATTGTAAGTCACGTTCGCTTTGCTAACGTTCATATGTATGCTGATGATGTGCAGCTTTATTGCACAAGCCCCAGGGATGCCATTGATGATTGCGTTGCAAAAATCAATGGTGACTTGGACAGGTTAGACAAATGGGCAAAAGAGAATAGGCTTAAACTAAATCCTGATAAATCTAAAAGTATTGTCATTTATAAAAGAGTGTTAAATGTGGCGATTTTTCCGAAGATTCACATTAATGGCGTGACGATTCCATATGTTGATAGAGTTAGGTATCTTGGTGTGGTTCTAAATCAAACTCTGTCGTGGAATGACTAAATCTTTGATATAGCTTCCAAAATCTATTGTGGTTTACGAACTCTGTGGCACTCTTCGTCTTATGTGCCGCTCCTGACAAAACTAAAGGTAGCTAAATCATTACTTATGCCTCTTATTCAATATGGTATTCCGATTTTTGGCCGTTTGGATTATGCCTCTATGCGTATATTATCAAAGGCTTTTAACTCTATTGTCCGTTATGTTTATGGACTGAGGAAGTTCGATCATATTTCTTCATTTACTCGGAAATTTTTAGGGTTTTCGATTTTGTCTTATCTCGAATATAATATGATAATTTTTATGCACCGAATTATTTTTTCTGATTACCCTACCTATCTCAAAACTAAAATTACGTTCTCGACTTCCAATAGGACTCTTAATTTAAATATGCCTAGACATAATTGCCAAGTTAGTTCACGATTGTGTTTTATCCATGGTGTTACGTTATGGAATGCACTACCAACTGATCTAAAGAGAGAAGGTCGTATCAGTAGATTTAAGTCTCAACTGTTGTCCTATATCATTTACAAAGTTATAGAAAGAATATACATTTACCGGAAAGATGAGCCTAATTAGGTTGCTATACGATAATTAGTATAGAAGTTATTCAAATTTGAGTAAATTTAAAAAAAAACATTTTCTTCTTTCGTAAACACCCTGTATCTTAGTGGATAGTGGAGATATCCGCCCTCTGTAGAACAATTTTTTCTCCAAATACATCCAGGAATCACCCCTGATAATTTTAGACAAGTAGTCCAACAGAGAATTTATGGAACGTCTGATGACCTATACAAGTTGCGAATTAGGGGATGTGAATATTTTAAATCTTTAAAATGGCGATATCTCATGAACGGCACTTCGTACGAAAAAATGTATAATATCATTTTTTGTAGATAATCGCTTAATCTACAAACTTCGTAAACACTGTTTTATGATAAGACTTACTGTATAAGAGATATTAGTAAAAAACTGATTTTCCTGTTTTTAGGGGGTTGTTTTTGGGGGTAGCATACAACCAATTTTCCGAAACTTTTTTTTAACATATTCTACTCACTAAAAACTATTATTTACAAAACAAATTGGAGAGTTAACATTTTGTTGGAGGGTTTCATTAACATTTTTCCCTCACGACTGGACTAATAGTTTTCAGTATGCGTACACTAAAGAAATTGTTCTTCTTTTGTACACTTTTTTTTTAAATAAATAAAAAATAAATAAAATAAAAAAAGGCAAAATTAAATTTTTTGGCAGAAAATTAAAAAGATCTAGTCGAGTCCATTCGACGTAATCATGACTTCTTCCTGCATAAAAAATCGAAAGCATACAATGTGCACTTTCCAAGTTCTATAATACAAGTAAAAATGTTTTTTAATTGTTTGCACAAATTAAAATTGTAAATTTAATATCGTATTTGAAATCAGAAACCCAGAAAATCATGAAAAGCATGTTCATGACAAAGAGGGCTATGTAGCTATGACTAACATTTCGCCATAAATGGATGGATTGTATCAAAAGTTGCAGGAAGTTGCAGAAACAGGGTGCGTTCATAAACGCATTTGTAATGCTTTGCATCCCTGCATCTAGTCCAAAAAGGCATTGGTAATGCAGGTCACTAGTCCAGAAACGTAATAGATCCAAATTTATGCGCATAAGCGCAGTTGTAAAAGTGTTCATGCTTTATCCGTCCATGTTTTGAGAGTTCGCATATTATGGCTGAGCAAAGCGTCGATATTGAAAAGTAAGTATTATAATGTTCGTTTTTTAATTAATAATACAATTTATCGGTTTGTAGAGAACAGAGCCCGTGGACTTTCAATCAAATAAAATTATTAATTACAAAACGATTTAAATATGAAGCGGAATTTAATTCCGGCAAGCGTAAGAAAACTTCTTTGTGGACCTTAGTCCTTGCCGAAATTCGTAATGTAGACGAAGAATTCTATTTTTCGAGAGAAGACATCCACCGAAAATTTAATAATTTGCTCATAACTTATAAGCGAATAAAACGGAGGAATCGGGAAACCGGTAGAGGCTCAACAAAGTGGGAATTTTATGAAATGTTCGATGAGATGTATGGCTCGAAACATTTCATCAATCCTCCAAAAGACATTCAGGGATCATCCCTAGATTCTGTAGAACCAGAAATGTCTGAGGAGGATGAAGTTCCATCCGCACCATCAAAAAATTCACCTAAAAGGAAACCTCAGAGGTCCACTTCGGATGTTTTAGAATTTTTGAAGACGCAAGAAGAAGCAGAAGATCGACGACATCAGGAGCACTTGAAGTTAGACTCCGATAAAATGAAACTTTTAATCAATATCAAAGAACTATTAGAACGAATTTTGGAACAGTGAAGCATGAAATGTAGTTCACCGATAGGGAGAGACGAGACGTTATTTGATGTGGAGAATAGTTTTGATGAATTTTTAATATTTTTGTTAACTTTTTAATATTTTTGTTGTTGAATTTTTAATATTTTTTGTTTGTTAGTTTTGTGTTTCTTTTAGTTCTCTATGATAAATTTTTAACGAAATAAAAATATTTTAATTTGTTATATACTACTGTTTTATTCTTGGATCAAATTATTTATCGAGGTTGAAGATTGCAATATACCTATATTGAAGCCATTACTGAATTTAGCAAGTTGCTGCAGAAACTAAATTGTTCATCGCAGTTTATTACTTTGACTTTGTTGGTGGTTTTACTTTTTAACAAAGAAATCATCTAGAGAAATTTTTATGACTGCAAGTCCCTCGTTTTTACAGATAATTCAGATTTGAAAAAAAAACAAGTATATATGCTTAAAAAAGTGAATATTTATTTTCTACTAACCAGACAACAAGTTGGCAATATTGTCCCTTTTAATTTTTGCGTCCTCTGATGTATTAGTATTATAATCTAATGTCTCAAAACTATCATTTTCTGAAGTTACATTATTACTCTCACAATCAAGATGTAATCCTTCGCACTTTATAATGAAATTGTGAAAAGCTACACATGTAAGTACAAAATATTTAGCCTGATTTAAATTCTGAATGTCTAAATACTTCAATATGCGAAATTTACTTTTAAGTATACCAAACGCTTGCTCTATGGATACCCTCGTCTTACTATGGCATGTGTTAAATTTTTTTTCTTTTTCATTTAAATAACCGTGGTCCCTATAAGGAACCATCAAGTACGGGGCCAAAGGATAAGCTGAATCCCCAAGCAAGTGTGCGCCTCCTGGAAGTCCAATTAAATTTTTAGCTAATGCTTTGCCTAAATTGCTCATGCGCCAAACAGCAGCATCATGTGCTCGTCCAGGTATTCCAAAAAATACGTCAGTAAATATACAGTTTGCATCACATACGGCCTATAAATTTAAATTAAAAGTAACACTGATCACGGTTTGTATCATTCGAAAATACCCATACCTGCAAAAGAAAAGAGTGAAATCCTTTCCTGTTGTAATAACTTTCAACATTTCGTGACGGAGCGGGAATTGGGATATGGGTCCCATCTACGCAACCCACTACAAATGGGAAAGGATTTTTCGTTAAATGTTGAAATTCCTCAATGATGGTAACATAATCAGACGAAGAAGGCCATTTAATAAATTGCTTTCGCATTTTATATACTATACTTGTGATTTTAATGACACAATTATACGCGGTACCTCTTCCAATACCGAAACGGTCAGCGACGTCCCTATAGCTACATTGATTCGATAATTTCCATATTGTTACGTATAATCCTTCTCTTAAACTTATTGGTGGCCTTCCTGTCCAAGCATTTTTCCACGACGGCATTAATTTCAAGATTAATTTCTACAAACAAAATAATAATAATTATTTGATCTTATAACAAAATTTTCTAAATTCGTACCTCAAAAGTTGCTTTTTCCATTCGAAAATGTCCTTTAAAAACATCATTAGGATATGTTTCTATTATTTTAAAAAAGCCTCTGCTTTTTGGAATATTTCTCCGCCGGTTACTGGATTGGAAAAGTATAACTTTTTTCAATATTTTCTTTTTATTGCTTTTACGTCGAACATGACATTCCTCTATTAAGGTATTTAATAAGAAACCAAATAAAAATTTTTTGTTCACGTTACTAATCATTGTAATATTTTTTCTCAAATTAATTCTTTAAGTGCTGCGAAGCTGTCCATAAACGCATCTGCAATCCTTTGGCAGTTCATGCTTTTTTATGTTTACATGCAGTGCTGCCACTGCACATATGCATAAATGCTTTTATGCTTTGACGTTTATGAACGCACCCACAACTTCCGAATTCTAATATCAGAAGGTTTAAATGAAATATGTGTGAAATATGAAGGCATACATCGGCTTACATTTTTTTGTAGGGCCGGTTTTCAAAATTTTTGAAAAGAAAAATGAGTAATTGGAGCATCAACATTGAACCAACAATAACAGCAACATTTTTCTATTAATATACATAATTATTGAGTATTTACCTTCGCAATGATCCTCCATTTCACATATTTCCACAACACCACTACTTAATGTTAAATTAATGTTAACGCAAATTAAATTTTTAGGCGCTTAAATGAGCGTTTACCGTTAAACGTTCTGAACGAAAGTTTCACGCAACAATAAGACCAAAATAAAAACATTCGGCAACAATGGGACGCTTAAAAATATGCGGTAGTGTCAGCTCTACAAAAATATTATAAACACAACATGAAATTCAAACCTTCAAAATATTGACTTTTGGCCAGCTTTTTTTGAAAATCGACCAGTGTGCAACGCTTCAACTGAGTTGGTACTTCAACTGTCAATTCGATATTTTATAGACAATTTGAAAGTTAAATGAAATTGTAGAAAACCCGCGATTAAGTTTTCTAACAATAAAAAAAATGAATAACGATGATTTTTTATATTAATTATACATTTTTTAATTATTAATATAAATATTTATAAGTTTTTAAAATATAAATTAAATTCTAAAAATATAAAATATGAACATAATTTAATATTATGTGAACTTTCATAATTTAAATTAAATATGATGCAAAACAATGAAAATATAAACTTACAAAAAATATATATTCTTCGTATTCAGGCTTAATTCATTCAAGTAGTTTGCCAAACTGGATGAACATATAGCGCGACTAGTTGCCCAAACTCTAGGCCCCGCCCCCATAAAATTAAAAGATTTTGATTTATCCCAACTGAAACCCCAACTGTAAAATCAGTTTGCCAACTGCCCCACACACGCTACGATTCAGTGCCAACACAACCCAGTTTGGGCAACTAGTTGGCCTGTGGATGGGGGCGGGGCCTAGAGTTTGGGCAACTAGTCGCACTGTGTGTATTGCAATTTGGCAAACTACTTGAATGATTTAAGTCTGAATTCGAAGAATATATTTTTTGCAAGTTTATATTTTCATTGTTTTGCATTATATTTAATTTAAATTATGAAAGTTCGCATAATATTAAATTATTTTCATAATTTATATTTTTAGAATTTAATTTATATTTTAAAAACATATATTTTAAATATTTATATGATTAATTAAAAATTGTATAATAAAATAAAATTCATCGTTATTCATTCTTTATTATTATAAAACTTAATAGCGGGTTTTCTACAGTTTCATTTAATTTTCAAATCTCCTATAAAATATCGAATTGACAGTTGAAGTACCAACTCATGGGGCCCATCCACAGGCCAACTGGTTGCCCAAACTGAGTTGTGTTGGCAGTGAATCGCAGCGTGTATGGGCCAGTTGGCAAACTGATTTGACAGTTGGGGTTGCAGTTGGGATAAATCAAAATCTTTTAATTTTATGGGGGCGGGGCCTAGAGTTTGGGCAACTAGTCGCGCTGTGTATGTTGCAGTTTGGCAAACTACTTGCATTAATTAAGCCTGAATTCGAAAATTATATTTTTTTATTATGAAAGTTCACATAATATTAAATTATTTTCATAATTTATATGTTTAGGATTTAATTTATATTTTAAAAACATACAAATATTTATATTAATAATTAAAAAATTTATAATTAACATAAAAAATCATTACTACCCATTTTTTATAATCATAAAACTTCATCGCAGGTTTTCTACAATTTTATTTAACGTTCAAATTGCCTATAAAATACTGAATTGACAGTTGAAGTATCAACTCAGTTGAAGCGTTTGTGGCAAAACACCAACTCTTTGCACAACTCAGTTTGGGCAACCAGTTGGCCTGTGGATTGGCCCCATAAATCGTAATTATGGTACCACTGAAAACGATTTAACTTCAAATCGTAATGGGGCCCATCCACGGGCCAACCAGTTGCCCAAACTGCGTTGTGTTGGCACTGAATCGCAGCGTGTGTGGGGCAGTTGGTAAACTGATTTGACAGTTGGGGTTTCAGTTGGGATAAATCAAAATCTTTTAATTTTATGGGGGCGGGGCTTAGAATTTGGGCAACTAGTCGCACTGTGTGTGCTGCAGTTTGGCAAACTACTTGAATAAATTAGCCTGAATTCGAAGAATTTTTTTTTGCAAGTTGATATTTTCATTGATATTTTTAATTTAAATTATGAAAGTCCACATAATATTTAATTATTTTCATAATTTATATTTATAGAATTTAGATTATATTTTAAAAACATATCAATATGCATATTAATAATTAAAAAAATTATAATTATTATAAAAAATCATCGTTATTCATGTTTTATTATCATAAACCCATACCCATTATGATGCCCATCCACAGGCCAACTTGTTGCCCAAACTTAGTTGTGTAAAGAGTTGGTGTTTCGCAACAAACGCTTCAACTGAGTTGATACTTCAACTATCAATTCGATATTTTATAAGCAACTTCAAAGTTAATTGAAATTGTAGAAAACCTGTGATTAAGTATTATTATTATAAAAAATGGGTAGTAATGATTTTTTATGTTAATTATAAATTTTTTAATTATTAATATAAATATTTGTATGTTTTTAAAATATAAATTAAATCCTAAACATATAAATTATGAAAATAATTTAATATTATGTGAACTTTCATAATTTAAATTAAAAATTATGCAATACAATGAAAATATAAACTTGCAAAAAAATAAAATTTTCGAATTCAGGCTTAATTAATGCAAGTAGTTTGCCAAACTGCAACATACACAGCGCGACTAGTTGCCCAAACTCTAGGCCCCGCCCCCATAAAATTAAAAGATTTTGATTTATCCCAACTGCAACCCCAACTGTCAAATCAGTTTGCCAACTGCCCCATACACGCTTCGATTCAGTGCCAACACAACTCAGTTTGGGCAACCAGTTGGCCTGTGGATGGGCCCCATAACATTTGGTGCTCCTAAATTAAAAAGCTGGTAGTTGTATAAAAAATGTGGTTATTAGCAAAAACAAAAATAAAAAATGTAAGTAAACATAGGAGATTATTATGTTTATTTATTATGATGTTTATTATTGAGTTTGGATAATTTTAAGTAGTTATTTTGTAAAACTTGCACCTAAGTATGCATTGAAAAACAAAAAGAATTTGTTTCCTTAGATTTTTATGTCCAAGTTTCAGTTGTTATTATAATTTCGTTGAATTCTTATCGGTTCATGTTTTGTTTGCAATTTTTAATTACAATTTTTCTTAATAAATATATTTGGTGACGCCGATGTGATTGCCGTACTGAGCTTTCACATAAATAAAAAAAAAAACAGAATGGCGAGTTTGAAAACTTTAAAGACTAAGCGAGCATCGGCAAAGGGCTTGCTAACTTGCGTCAAGACCTTTCTGGACACCACGAAAAATCCTCTCATCGAAGAACTTGAATGTAGATTATCGGTATTAGAAACATGTTTTACGCAGCTAGTTGCTATCTAGGATGAGATTGATAGTCACGATAAAGCTGCAGATGCCGATAAAGGCCAATTAGGAGACATCGAAGACAACTATTACCAAGTCAAAGCCAATTTATTGTCAAGAATAGCAAAACTGGAAAAGGAGAAAGCTGTTCATTCGCAGAACACAACAAAAGAAGTAGAAAACCTCAATCAACCATTTGGTATGCCACCCGTTTAAGTTTTTTTATAAGAACAAAACTCTGGTTATGAGATGGTAATCTTTTTGCACTAGTAAAATTATTCTTATAAATATTTCAACACTTTTCGTCTCATAAAAGCATTTTTATAAGAAGGGATATACTTGAAGTCTTGTAAGCACTTTCTTATAAGTGTCATAACACTTTAACGCTCATAAGGACATTTTTTTGACAGTTAAAACCTTTGAGAGTAAAGCTTTCATAAAATAGACTCTATAAGAATAGAGGTTTTCTTGCATTCAAAATAAAAGTATAAACATTATCTCATTATGAAAATGAAAGAATTAGTAACTCTAGTAGTCTTATTATCTCATATTAATACTACTATGAGACTTAACTTAAATCTTATTAAAAGAGTTATGCCAGAGATAAGATAATACTCCGTATAAAGATGCGACAGCTAGAAAAAAAAACCGGAACGCTTTTCGCATCGGCAGACCTCTGAGATTGCCTCCACCTTAGCAACATGCAACATATTCGGTTTCTAGCTACACAAGGAGGCGAACGTGGTCATGGTCCGCAGCACAAGATATGCGGTGAGTTTGTGGATAAGGAAGCTAGAATTTTAGGGGGGCAAGGAAAGGAACTGACAACAGAATGTTTCTCGCGACATTGTCATCTTTCAAACATTTACGTCTAGCGTTACATTGAAGGATTTTCCTGATGCTTTGTATTTTAACTATTTCTTAGAACATTCAGTATATTTTTTTTATGACTTCTAATTTCTCTTGATTTTAAATTTGTTTGCGATATTTTTAAAATAGGTACTTGGTTGGGGTTTTTTTGGTTACGGTTTTTCGATTTATTTTTATTTTCTGGTATTTCGGTATAACTAGAATGATTTTACAAACGAATTTAGGAAATTATTCTATATTTTATTTTATCTATAGAATTTTCGCTTTTGCCTTTAAATGTTGGATTTTGGCTTTAAGTAGGTCTTTTGTTGTAGGTATGTTGTGGGCGTCGATTTTTGGCCACAGTTTTTTGTAAAAAATGCAAAAAAGTCGCACACCCTGGGGAGTTGTTTTCATCATCCAAAGTGGCAAAGCGCATAAACATGCTGAGCCAAATCTGAAATTCTTTCGATTTCCAAAATCTGGGACAAGTTCTTTTCATAAATGCTTGTAAATTAACATCCCCGTCCACAATAAAAAATACGTACGTCTGCTCAAAACATTGCGGTAGTAGTTGTTTTGGTAAAAAGAAATTAAAAATAGGCTTCACTACCTTCCTTGATAAACTCTTCAATTAATGAAGTTGAGGAAAGGCTACAGTAAATTTTTCAGGGAAAACGTATGAAAGAAGGAATTTAATCTCGGACTTGCAATTACAGGATTTATCCGTTTTAGAGTCCCCTTATCAACAATTAAGTATTGCGCCCGCAAATATTTTCTGCAAACAATGTTTGGAAGATGAAAAAAAGTATGTTAAACCGCAAACGATATTTTGGTTTCTTAAGGAAATATAAAGAGTTTGTAATAAAAAGAAAAACTTCAGGAATAAAAAAAAACAAAATCAAAATGGAGGACTTAAAGAAAATGTGTAAGAAAACACTCAATTATCATATCGATAAAACACCTTTTGTTTCCGCTGAAAGCTAAGCTTTTCGAAAATGATTTTAAAATGAAAAAGAGAAAATGAGAGATTCATTAAAATTTAATTTGCCCTCTATTCGGCCAATAAAAAGATGGCTGCCTACTAAATGCATTCCGCCTGGTATAAATGAATGTATGAAACCTTCCGGGAACATATGTAAGTATATTGGAATGGTCTGCTGACAGCAGAGAATCCGTTTTGATTTAACAAAATTAAATATGTCGAATGGCAGACTTAAATTTTTAGAATTTTAAGCAATCTTTAGATATAATTTTAATTTACTTGCAAAATATATATCCGTCATATTGAAACATATTTAATTTTTAAATTTCAAAATTTGGTCTCGGCAGAATTTAAGGCAATTTTATAACTAAACGAATAGTTTAAAGAAAATATTCAAGTTTCATTAACTCCATACTTGGGAATTATCGTTTGTTCAAAAAATGAGCTATTGGGGCACACTGTGCTTGGCGTGGGGTAATAACAGAGATAACATAATACTAAAGATGCGACAGCTAGAACAAAAAAGCCGAACGCTTTTTGCATCGGCAGGCCTCTGAGATTGCCTCCCCCTTAGCAACATGCAACATATTCGAGTGTCTAGCTACACAAGGAGGCGAACGTGGTCATGGTCCGCAGCACAAGAGATGCGGTGAATTTGTGGATAAGGAAGCTAGAACTTTACGGGGGCAAGGAAAGGAACTGACAACAGAATGTTTCTCGCAACATCTTTTTTTCTTTCTCATCTTTCAAACGTTTGCCTCTAGCGCTACATTGAAGGATTTCCCTGACGCTTTGTATTTTAACTATTTCTTAGAACATTCCGTGTATTTTTTTAATGACTGTCTGAGATCCACTATCAATTTCACTTGATTTCAAATTCTTGGTGAGAGGGTTTGCGATATTTTTAAAATAGGTGATTAGTTGAGGTTTTGGTTACTTTTTTTTATTTTCTGGTATTTCGGTATTGGCTAACTCGATTGATTTTAGAATCGAATTTAGGTAATTATTCTTTGTTTTATTTTATTCAAAATCTGGGACAAGTGCTTTTTTAAATGCTTGTAAAGTTAACTCCCCGCCCACAATCTGCTCAAAACAATTCGATCGTAATTGTTTTGGTAAAAATAAATTAAAAATAGGTTCAATACCTTTATAGGCTTCATGTCCAGTCAATTTTCAGGAAAAACGTATGACAGAGGGAATTCATTCTCGGACTTGCAATTACAGGATTTATCCATTTTAGAGTCCCCTTATCAACAATTAAATATTGAGCTCGTAAATATATACTGCAAACAATGGAAGGTGAAAAACAATTTCTTTATATTTGTTCTTCTGGTGGAAACTAAAAAAAATAAGTTTTCAAATTTTTGGACTTCCATTTTATTAGTTATAAATTTTCAAAAAGTCGAAAATCTTAAAATTTTAACAAATTTTGAAATCTTTAAATTGATCTAGTTCAAAAACTATTTGACATAAAAAGCTGAAAGTAGCACCAATTTCTTCTGCTTCAATAAGGCTTTAATACGTGATATACAATATAGTATTATTAGTAAGAATAAAACTATAGTATTATTAGTAAGAACGAAACTTTTGTTTTTGGACTATCTTTTGGAATAATAACTTGATCGAAAACTATCCCCAAGACAACCCTTATTACTAAATTTTAGGGTTTCACACTTGCTCTATTTGTGGCCCAAAGTCAACCCTGTCAGACCCGCGGATCCCACCCCTACAGCCACTGCTGAAGTTAAATTATTTTCTTATGTCCAAAATAAAGGTTTCACTGCCAATTTTTAATGAACAAGAACATATGTATATTTCATATAAGACATGGTTTCTAAAACAGGTAGAAGCCACCCCACCTCTAGGGGATGAAAACTAAATTATTTAATTTTATACCTAAACTTCAATTAAATAATTTAGCTCTCACCGCTAATGGTGCGGGTGATTTCCGATGCCCGAGAGCAGAGGTATCGTTTCCAAAATTTATTTTTAATCTAATAGGTGTATGTTAGGGTTTGTCAGTTTTTAAAAACCGGTTTTTACAAGAAAATTTTGTAATTCGAAATTCGGGGTTTCCAGTAAAAACAAAACGGTTTTAAATTTATACATTGCACTTCTTCTGACAGCTACATTGAGTTATCCGAACAGATGTTATCAAATTTATATAATCTATAGAAGATAAGATGTTAGAATAAGTAACGAAGAAGAAAATTAAGACATATGTGTGTATCTATTACAACACTTAATAAGTTCATCATATAGATGGCCCCACTACTGTCATATCCATAGAATTGTTTTTATATGGCAGTGCTAAGCTCAGGAATCACCCTTTGCACTACCCAGTGCGTCATGTCGTTTATCGTCATGGTGCAATGTCTAGCACAAGCTTAGTACGGGGGGGGGGGGGAATAGGTTAAGGGTTATGAGGGTTCGAAGGGGTGTTGGAGAATAGGACGATGAACCCTGCGTTTGAACTCTTGGATGTTGTATGATCTCGGAAATACTGGCTGCGAGAGATTATTCCACAGTCGAGTTGTTCTATTTACAAATGAATTCATATCTTGTTGAGTGCGTGAAAGGGGGAGTTGAAGGTAGAAGCAGAGATAACATAATACTCCGTATAAAGATGCGACAGCTAGAACAAAAAAGCCGAACGCTTTTTGCCTCGGCAGGCCTCTGAGATTGCCTCCCCCTAGCAACATGCAACATATTCGAGTGTCTAGCTACACAAGGAGGCGAACGTGGTCATGGTCCGCAGCACAAGAGATGCGGTGAGTTTGTGGATAAGGAAGCTAGAATTTTAGGGGGGCAAGGAAAGGAACTGACAACAGAATGTTTCTCGCAACATCTTTTTTTCTTTCTCATCTTTCAAACGTTTGCCTCTAGCGCTACATTGAAGGATTTCCCTGATGCTTTGTATTTTATGTATTTCTTAGAACATTCCGTGTATTTTTTTAATGACTGTCTGAAATCCACTATCAATTATTTCACTTGATTTCAAATTCTTGGTGAGAGGGTTTGCGATATTTTTAAAATAGGTGATTAGTTGAGGTTTTGGTTACTTTTTTTTTATTTTCTGGTATTTCGGTATTGGCTAACTCGATTGATTTTAGAATCGAATTTAGGTAATTATTCTTTGTTTTATTTTATTCAAAATCTGGGACAAGTGCGTTTTATAAATGCTTGTAAAGTTAACTCCCCGCCCACAACCTGCTCAAAACAATTCGATCGTAATTGTTTTGGTAAAAATAAATTAAAAATAGGTTCAATACCTTTATAGGCTTCATGTCCAGTCAATTTTCAGGAAAAACGTATGACAGAAGGAATTCATTCTCGGACTTGCAATTACAGGATTTATCCATTTTAGAGTCCCCTTATCAACAATTAAATATTGAGCTCGTAAATATATACTGCAAACAATGGAAGGTGAAAAACAATTTCTTTATATTTGTCCTTCTGATGGAAACTAAAAAAAATAAGTTTTCAAATTTTTGGACTTCCATTTTATTAGTTATAAGTTTTCAAAAAGTCGAAAATCTTATAATTTTAACAAATTTTGAAATCTTTAAATTGATCTAGCTCAAAAACTATTAGACATAGAAAGCTGAAAGTAGCACCAATTTCTTCTGCTTCAATAAGGCTTTAATACGTGATATACAATATAGTATTATTAGTAAGAATAAAACTATAGTATTATTAGTAAGAACGAAACTTTTGTTTTTAACAAAATTGCTTCGAATTTCAAAACCCACACAGGCCGACACGCACCGTTTTAAAAGGCCTGCTGCGGTGCGTGGCTATCCGTGGACGTTTGCCATGCGTCAGCAAAATCACCAAATCATCAAAAGGTCCTCGCATATCAGTAGACGTCAACTCTCCAGGTTTAGCTGTTTTCGCACTCATATAACATCTCATAGTTCAAACACAAAGTTCATCAACATCTACTCACGCACCCTCTAGACTCCT
Source organism: Thereva unica (assembly GCA_949987705.1). Classification (NCBI taxonomy): domain Eukaryota; kingdom Metazoa; phylum Arthropoda; class Insecta; order Diptera; family Therevidae; genus Thereva; species Thereva unica. Next base: position 100,033,910 of record OX465281.1, read on the forward strand.
AACCTATACTTTCTCTTTTATCCTTCAGGTCAAGCCAATGTTACCGTTCTGCTACATATTTAGTAGTTTTACTACCTTTTTTAAAAAAAATTTGATGATATCATGATATACATATGAGTTCCAATGAGACGATTTGGTGTAGAATTATCATTCCCCATGGTGTAGAATTGTCATCCCATTTGTACATTTGGGAGTGCATCTGGAGAATGGTAAACGAGTCTTTTCAACGCATCGAATGTTACACAACGTGCTGAAACACCTCCAGCGACTACTTTGACCAGTTTTTTTTTATTTTCGCGAAAGTGATCCGTTTGCACGAACTTTGTTGTACTCTGAGATGCCGCGTTATTATACTTGGAACGCTTCATCGAAGAAATTTCAACGTCGAAAGCAAGGCGATGCTGTTCCTGATCATCTGGATGAGCGTTCTACTGATGCACTTGGTCGCATTTACACAGTTCATCCGAAAAATGACGAATGCTTCCACTTGCGGTTGTCGCTGGTGAATGTTCGTGGGACGATATCATTTGAATTACTTCGAACTGTGAGATGTGCCTAGCATTTCGTCCTGCAACAGCTTAATTTGCTTGAAAACGATACTTATTGGGGCATGATAATGGCTGAAGAAATTGTTTCTGCATCTCCATGTCAGATACGCACATTATTTTGACATGCTTCTCAACGAATCCACGTGAATTGTGGAACAAGTTCAAGGATGACATGTCCGAAAACATTTTACACCGAATTCGTTTCAGCACAGGGAATCCCGATCTCGAGGTGAATGACGAAATACATAACCAGGCTTTGCTTTTGATCGAAGACATGTGTTACCTCATGTGCGGCAATTTGTTATTCAATTTGCTTGCCTCCAATCCAGCTGATGACAAACATACAAGTTGCATTGCTAAACGATCCATCTGCCGAAAATATCTCTAAGCAATTGCTGAGTAATAGTAATTGCCGTGCTCTTGTTGACGAATCAAACTTGGAGATCCTGGTCGGAGCTGAGAGCTGTCGCGCAAAACAGAGTCCGCTGGAGGGCAACTGTTTCGGCCCTATGTCCCATGAGGGATTAAAGTAGCGCAATGAATGTCAAGGAATCGAACGGATTGATTTCGTATCCGCCGAATTTTTGCAATTCAATTTCCGATTCGTTTGCACTCACCATGAAGATCAACAAATCCCAAGGCCAATTCTTGAGTGTTTTTGGCCTGAATCTAGAAAATGAATGTATGAATATATTTTAAAATTGATTTAAAATAAAAAAAAATATGCTACCTCTTTTTTCAAAAAGGTAGTCGATTTTACTTCTCTCAAAATTCTTCCTACGGGTAACATTGCGTCAAGCTTACTACTAGACATTGCACCTAAAGATGGGTAACTCAGGTCCGCGTCTTTAAAATGAGTTAATGAATCGGTTCGCGATTCTGAGCTGAGTCGGTTCTTAAAGAGTCGCGGGTCTATCATGAACGACGGGATCTTATACTTCTTCTCGGATCCGACGAATCTTTGTGCTCTTTAAGCTCTCTTAGCTTTTGCTGTGATGGTGTTGTGCTTTTGAATTTCAGGAAACTTTAACAGCTTTGTTGTTGTGTTTAATGAATAAATGAACATTACTGTATTTGTTTCTTCTGGACCTCCAATGAATGGAAAACAACTAAATCGATTTATCTGCAAATTATTATTAAGCTTAGAGATAGTTTCAGGATTTAAAAAGTTGTTTTCTACTAGGTAAAATTTTATTGTTATAACAAACAGGAAGCTATATGCGCATAAATACAGCAAAAGAAATTCATATTGTATTCAATAAAATTGAATGATTTAAAAATTCCTATTTTCCTATTTCCTATTTCTAATTGGAATTAAAATTAAATCTAAATCCGAATTTTCCTATCCCGTACATACACGGAGATGCAAAAAGCTCAAATTCCGATTTAGATCATACCATTTCACACCACCGTTTTTGTAAGCTTTTAACTCAAAATACGCTCTGAATTAAGTTGAGCTGAGAAAACCGAAGCGCAAGTTTATGTATTGATCCAGCATTCTGAAGATACTATAGAGCTTTTTTTGAGATGACTCTTTTGAACCGGCTCTGGGAGTCGGATCTTTTGAAAGATGCAGATTCGGTGAGCCGGCTCTCGTAAAAGATCCGTTTTCCCATCTCTAATTGCACCATGACTTAAATGACATGACGGGCTAGTGGTACTACTTTTTGAGTTTAGGACCGAGTGATGGATAGCGTAATTTACCACATTAAAGATCTTTCACTTCAAATGCAGATTAAAAAATTACAGGTCATAAGAAGATGTCAATTAACTACTACGGCCCGCGGAAACAAAGTAAAGGGCCTTTTCAAGAATGCAGGTTGCGTGCGCAATGACTTATTCAGCTACACACTCTCAATTGCTGAATAAGTCATTGCGCAAGCAACCTGCATTCTTGAAAAGGCCCAAAGTTTATCTTGGCCCATGTTATAAAAAGGTTGCCCACCCTTGACTTAGACGTACTTTCAGCCACCGGCCTTGCAGGCCTGTGAACAGCCGGCCCACCGGGAAATTTCCCGGTTCGTCTTATGGCCCATCCGCCCTTGACACCTACGCAGGACCGGCTTTAGGCCCAAAACACATTCGGCGCTGCACACTTCACGTCGCACGCTTAATGAAGTTGAAGCAGGTAGAAAGAAGCCACTGCAGCTTCACTCGAAGCTGGAAAAGCGCAAAACGGCAACTTGACGGAATTGTTATTGACAGAGACGAGGAACCATTGTACATATTTAAAAAAATTTGAAGTAAATACCGATATTGTGAACCGTGCAAATAAAATAAAATGAATACTTTTGATGAAAACATTCTTGACCTTTTTTTAGTTTTATTTAGTGCATTTGTAACTTATTTAACGATAATAGAACTACACCTTTTCCAATTGTAATTCAGAAAGTATGAATTGTAATTCAGAAAGTATCAATTGTAATTCAGATTAGTCAATTGTATTTCAGAAAGTATCAATTGTAATTCAGATTTGTCAATTGTAATTCAGAAAGTATCAATTGTAATTCAGAAAGTATCAATTGTAATTCAGAAAAATTCAACATTCATCCAATTGCAGCAATTTTGGCAACAGGAATTTTATGTATGGAACGCAGAAGATTTTAATTTGCTTCACAGTTAGCCTAACCATTCGCTTTAACATCATTTGCACGAAATGGGTTATCAACTGAAAGACTTTTAGAGATTGCACCAGATAACACAACTTAGCACTGAAACAGTAATAATGGGACGATATCATGCTTGATGGTGTCACAACACTATTAAACCTGTCCCACTATATACAGGGTGTGGAAAAGGTGTGGGAACGGTTCGATATTTCCTGAAGGGTAGGTTTTCGTGAAAAAAGTTTGTAGCAAAAGTTGCTCAGGTGCACACGAAACTCACCCCCACCCACTCACCCCCTCGCAGGGGGGGGGGGTAAGTCTGAAATTTCAAATGGCAACCCCTATTTTTTCTCACGAATTGTGATTCTCCGAAGAAAAATATGAAACTTTTGTTTTAAAATTTTTTTTATCCGAAGCTTCCCTGCACCCCCAAACGAACCGTTCTCGGACATTTTCCACCCCCAAAAATTCGTTTGGGGGTGCAGGGAAGCTTCGGATAAAAAAAAATTTAAAACAAAAGTTTCATATTTTTCTTCGGAGAATCATAATCCGTGAAAAAAATGGGGGTTGCTATTTAAAATTTTTATCGATAAATTGCCGGACTATTCCCCACTCCTAAAAATTCGTTTTGGGGGTGCAGGGAAGCTTCGGAAAAAAATTTTTAGACAAAAGTTTCATATTTTTCTTCGGAGAATCACAATCCGTGAGAAAAAATAGGGGTTGCCATTTGAAATTTCAGACTTACCCCCCCCCTGCGAGGGGGTGAGTGGGTGGGGGTGAGTTTCGTGTGCAAACGATTCTACCCTCCAACCTGAGCAACTTTTGCTACAAACTTTTTTCACGAAAACCTACCCTTCAGGAAATATCGAACCGTTCCCACGCCTTTTCCACACCCGGTATGGTTCGAAAGTGTGGACATTGAAAAACGAAGAAGAAGCATTGGTAGGAAGTTTCGAATGGAAATTCCTTCGTTCGATCTACAAAGGAATACAGGGGAAAGTACCGCCAGGAAAAAGGAGACCAGGACGTCAAAGAAAAGATACATAGATGACGTCGAAGACGACTTGAGGCAGTTGAATATAAGAAACTGGAAAAATCGGGCCAGGGATCGAGAATCATGGAGGTGAATGCTGGAGGAAGCCAAGGCCAACAATAGGCTGTGGAGCTCCTGATGATGATCATCATGCATGATGTGGCTAGGAGAAAATTTATTCTGTAATGAAAGAAATTATTTGGTCAATTTACTGCATTAATGAGTTGAATATTGAAATTTTCTGAATTACAATTGATACTTTCTGAATAACAATTGATATTTTCTGAATTACAATTGACAAATCTGAATTACAATTGATACTTTCTGAAATACAATTGACTAATCTGAATTACAATTGATACTTTCTGAATTACAATTGACTAATCTGAATTACAATTGACGCTTTCGGCATTACAATTGGAAAAGGTAAATCGAGAAATTTATGAACCTAAAGAAAGATAAATGCGGGGTTATTTTGAAAATTTCAATTTCTATCAGGCTCAAAAAACACAAACCACTTCAATATAAATTTTGCACTTACCATCTACATTAAGTTGTTCGGACAAATTTCTCCACTTTAAGTCTTTCAACTTAAGGCATTTATATGATTTCGCTTTTTTGCCGTATACACAAGGATTTTCTTTGACAAAATTTTTTATTTTCTCCTCCATTTAAATTTTCTCACTACTATATATATCTCGCAAACAGTAAATAACGAATGGCGACCGTTTTTTCAATTTCTTTTTCTAAATTTGACAGCACTTACGCTGCATGCTGCAAATTTTGGAAATTGATCAAAGCTGACTTCATACTTCATTGCAGCGTGAAGTAATGCCGGATTCATCGTTGCGGATGATTTGCGCCGCACTTATGTGCGCGCATACTTTTTGTATGAAAAATGGTACCTTTCTCAATTTTGGGAAATTTTTGGGATTTTTTTTTCTCTCTCAAAAAAAGTTGAACCAACTTCAACTTTTGTGCGGCGGATTTTAAAAATTGTCAAAAAAATCATATGTTTTTGATGAAAATTGTCTGAAAAACTGTCAAATCATACAAAATGTGCGGCACACTATGACTACAACAATGAATCGAAGTTCAGCTAACTCTCTTTTTGGGAAATTTGTGCGACGCGACTCATCCGCAACGATGAATCCGGCATAAGAAGCGGTCAATGTGGCAGTAATAATGAATTCTCCTTTATTTGAAGTTGTGAAGCGTGCGGCGTGAAGTATGCAGCGCCGAATGTGTTTTGGCCCTTAGGCGTTCTTAAATTTTTAAACACATTTTTTAGGTACCTACATATGTTATTATGCCCAAATTATACAATAACCCGAGTACAAATAAAAGATGGCCTTACAATGCATGAGCACCGGCTGCTAGGGAGCACATACAGGCTCACGACGGCTAAACTCAAAAGATTTAAATGGCCGAGTGCTGAGTAGTACATATTCACATACGACGGTAAATTTAAACCAAACAAACAATCTTCATAAAATGTATTGTTGAATGTGCTTAATGGGAACATGATCATTTTCGTTGTGTACAATCGTCTTTTGGAGTGTTCAAGAGAAACAAGCTCGCCAGACGTGGGTTTGTTTTTCAGGAAGTGTGTTGTATAAGCTACTGTTGGTTTCTGTTTTAGTGGGAAATGTTCTTATTTAGCCGCACATGTCCAACGACTATGTTTTAATCAGGGTTGGTGTTCGCTCGTTGTTAGGCCTTCTAAGGTACCGTCGTCGTCGGCCAAACTTCGCGCAAATAGCGTTAACACAGAAAGTATGATAATGGTAAGATAAGGCGGCATTATGCGCTAGTTCGTAAAAGCAAGTGGAAACAATTTATAGTTTTGATGCTACTTTCATCTATAGAATAGTTTATCTATGGTATTATAAACAAATGGTATTCCACATCCCGTAATTTGTTAATATATTCCTGGGAAAACGAAAAACTCAAAAATAAAGAAAAATAACGTACGTACATGCTTGCAATATGAATATACATACCGATCCGGTCATAAACATTTAAAGTTCCGATTAAGTTCCGTTTATTACAAAACCGCGCAATAATTGGCTTTTTCAGAGGACAAGCCGGTTTTGTTTTTGTACATTAAGCCCTTCTACTTGGAAGATTGAGTGAGCGAAGTATAGAAACCTCTATATAAGTCTATTTTATGTTTAAACCAAAAAGAAGAAAAGAAATAGATTCTCTTATACCTCTTCCAATTGAATTCACAAGCAGGATTGGAGAGCTAAGACCCTTCCGAGGATACTCGTGTGGCTCTCAAGAGCTGCTATTGCCCTGCACTGGTTTATTGCTGGAAACTGAAGACGATAGTGGCAAGAGGACGTATACTAAAGTGCCCTTGTTCGCTGACTTTTACGTTTTTCCAATCACACACTTTGTTTATATCCTGTACATATCCGGCGTTGTATGTTATCTTGTATTTTGGAGGTGCTATCATGTAATAACTAAATAAATTAACACATTACTGGATCTCGGCGGCACTCCTTGGGATATTACCCCCTTTTTTATTCCTGAAGTTTTTCGCTTTTCTTTTTATTACAAACTCTTTATATTTCCTTAAGAAACCAGAATATCGTTTGCGGTTTAACATACTTTTTTTCACCTTCCAAACATTGTTTGCAGAAAGTATTTGTGGGCGCAATATTTAATTGTTGATAAGGGGACTCTAAAACGGATAAATCCTGTAATTGCAAGTCCGAGATTAAATTCCTTCTTTCATACGTTTTCCCTGAAAAATTTACTGTAGCCTTTCCTCATTTTCATTAATTGAAGAGTTTATCAAGGAAGGTAGTGAGCCTATTTTTAATTTCTTTTTACCAAAACAACTACTACCGCAATGTTTTGAGCAGACGTACGTATTTTTTATTGTGGACGGGGATGTTAATTTACAAGCATTTATGAAAAGAACTTGTCCCAGATTTTGGAAATCGAAAGAATTTCAGATTTGGCTCAGCATGTTTATGCGCTTTGCCACTTTGGATGATGAAAACAACTCCCCAGGGTGTGCGACTTTTTTGCATTTTTTACAAAAAACTGTGGTCAAAAATCTACGCCCACAACATACCTACAACAAAAGACCTACTTAAAGCCAAAATCCAACATTTAAAGGTAAAAGCGAAAATTCTATAGATAAAATAAAATATAGAATAATATCCTAAATTAGTTTGTAAAATCATTCTAGTTATACCGAAATACCAGAAAATAAAAAAAAAATGAGTGTGCTTAAGACCACACTTTAGAAGTGTTAACTTCTATGGCTAGTCTAAATTTCCAAATCAATCTTAATACAGGACGATAAGGATTAATATTTTTTATTTATGAATATTCTGTTAAAGTTTATTTAATTGTTACTTATATGCACTCACTCCAAAATGTGTTGCAATGTTTTGGAAATTAAACTATTTGTCTTAAACTTATCACACAAAGATCGGACTATGGATGACTGGGATAATGTAGTTTTTAGTAAAAATAGTAGCTAATATATAGTAATAAATACATAGTGCATAGTTCATAGGAAATATGTAGTACATAGTATACAGTACATATCGTCGGGTTGATGCAATAGTCACGAAACAGAAATTTTTGCTATTTTAAACATTGTGCAAATATGCAAAAAAGTCATATTATATTCAGCCAAAGTCACCGATCTAAATTTTTATGGGAATCTACTGGATTCAATTTGAATTTTTTCAGAACCAGTAAAATAAGTAAAATTAAGCGATTTATATTTATATCATAAACATAAATTCAAATATATGTTTATACATTAAAGATCAGAAATTTAATGGCTGAGATAACTGAGATAATTAACAAAGAAAACGAACAGCTACGAAGTTTTTCAACACGCTTTTTGCGCGAAATCAAACGCTTGGTCACCAAACCCATTCTCCTCTGCATTACTTATAAGTCATTACAGAAAACACTAATTAAAGAAGTACTTCCAAATCTACTTCCCACAGTAAATACCTGCGATTTTCCCTACTGGGATACTGCCCCAGATATGTACGTAAAATACAGACGCGCAGTCGAATAGGCGAAACGCCGAAACGTATTCCATGTCGCCGAAAGCGATTAATCCAAGCAAAATATTTAAATCACGGTGTTGTGATAATAAAAATAAGTTTGTCTAAAATGACGCTAAGATCTGCGAACGGGAGCTTTCTTGTAACATATAAACATGTCAAAATATGTCCAAACCGAAATCGGATCTGCTCCTTTTTTCAAAATATCCTCAAATAACGATTTTTCGCAAAAATTCACTAAATTTCCAATATGCGAAATGTTAAACGTCTCTAAAATTGCATGCAATGGGAAATACACACATATACATATGTATTTACACATATATATTTGAAATGTTTATATACAAGAATATATATACATTATATAATACAACCTCACCTGGGGGCCTACTTGCATCATTTTGTAGGTGCATCATAAAAAACCACTAAAAAGCGCTCCCACGGCCCCAAAAAAATCGTAGGAGGCTCCACGACCCCTTAAAATCTTCTACAGAAAAATCCCCCCTTGCCACTAAGGGGGCCTGGGGGCTGCCCGAGGGGCTGCAACAGGTAAAATGCACTTATGCACTTTACACTTTTACATCCCACGGCCCCCAAAAAAATCGTAGGAGGCTCAGAGACCCCTTAAAATCTTCGTAATTTACCGTACAACAATTAAAAAATAATATAAAAATCAGTAGTCTATTAGGCTTTGAAAACAAAGGGTCTAATGCATCGCGAAGCTTTATTGTGAATTTATTGTAGTAGTTGTAAGATAAAAAGCTCATCATGTCTCCATCATGGATTTTTATATTATTTTTTAATAATTGTTGTACGGTAAATTACGAAGATTTTAAGGGGTCTCCGAGCCTCCTACGATTTTTTTTGGGGCCGTGGGAGGTAAAAGTGTAAAGTGCATAAGTGCATTTTACATGTTGCAGCCTCTCGGGCAGCCCCCAGACACCCTTAGAGGCAAGGGGGATTTTTATGTTATTTTTTATTTATAGTAGGGACCGTTACGAAGATTTTAAGGGGTCTCCGAGCCTCCTACAATTTTTTTTGGGGCTGTGGGAGGTAAAAGTGTAAAGTGCATAAGTGCATTTTACCTGTTGCAGCCCCTCGTGCAGCTCCCAAGCCCCCATAGAGGCAAGGGGGGATTTTTATGTTATTTTTAATTATAGTAGGGACCGTTACGATTTTTTTTGGGGGCCGTGGGAGCGTTTTTTAGTGTTTTTTTAGTGCATTTTATGATGCGCCTACAAAATGATGCAATTAGGCCCCCAGGTGAGGTACTATATAATGTATATATATTCTTGTATATAAACATTTCAAATATATATGTGTAAATACATATGTATATGTGTGTATTTCCCATTGCATGCAATTTTAGAGACGTTTAACATTTCGCATATTGGAAATTTAGTGAATTTTTGCGAAAAATCGTTATTTGAGGATATTTTGAAAAAAGGAGCAGATCCGATTTCGGTTTGGACATATTTTGGCATGTTTTTATGTTACAAGAAAGCTCCCGTTCGCAGATCTTAGCGTCATTTTAGACAAACTTATTTTTATTATCACAACACCGTGAAATATTGCAGCCATTTAGCTGGCTAGAGCATGCCAACTTTTAGTCGAGGTCCAGCAACAGATAGCAGCGATGGTCACGCGCATTTTTGGTTCGCACCCGTTTCTGGGCACTTGTGCCTATGCAGCTGGATAGAGCATGGAAACTTTTGTTTGAGCACCATTTACAAACAGCAGCGTATAATTATATGTGTGCGAGGCAAAATAGCCCGCGCTTGGTGGGTGGGATTGGGTTTGAATCACTGACATATAGTAATGGACTGCTAAATGAGCAAAATCCCTTACAAAAAAAATGGCACCAAATTATTCCTGCCTCGCTCCCACGTTAAATCCCAATGAACTGTAATCGTCAGCGCATGTCAGCGATATAAACATAATTAGAAAAAAATAGACAGGTATAGTTTTCGTTCTTCTGTCTCACTCTTGAGCTATTTTGAAAACTTCGTTAAACAGGGGAAATAACCGTCACGGTTTTGGAATAAATACATTTATTTAATGAAAAAACTGCTAATAAATAAAACTGAGCGATGGAAATTTATTTCCGTTAATTATAACAAACATCTTATCACTTATTTTCTCCTAAATTCGAAGAAAAATTTTTTGTTTGCATAAAAAAGGTTTTCTACTTCTGGAGAAAAATGGTGCCATTCAGCATCGTCAATCAGCAGTCCATTACTATATGTCAGTGGTTTGAATGTTGCAATGCAGAAGCAAAGTCTAGTAATAACAAGTCTTTCATCTTCATACAAAATTTTCACCCGGTTGGTTGCGTGCGTGCATATATGAACATCACTGCTGAGCAAAACTCAACGCATACTTCGTGAACTCGGCTAGACAAAGCCAGATTCTCTCTTTACGATAAAGTATGAAGAACAGAAAAGGAAAGAAAATTGAATCAGTTTTTTTATTTCATAAATCAAAGAAACGAGCAAATATGCACCAATACATCAACATTATCCCTATAGAAACTCATAAAATTTTCTGTTGTTTAGTTGTAAGCTAGCGCTTATAAAAATATTGCATTCTCTCTTTGATAGCCTGACATGGTCATTTGAAGAACTTATGCATATAGCTGTTCGTCTTTCACTCATTAACCATATGAAGATGAAAGACTTGTTAATTTCTAGACTTTGTGCAGAAGCTGCTCTCAGCATTCGTTTTATATTCTCGCGCCGCTCTCAAAATTCATGTCATATTCTCGCACGCCATCGCACACAGCAGCGAATGTGTGCGAGAGGATGAAATGAATGCTAAGAGCGGCGTCTGCATTGCGAAAATATGAAATGAATGGGTGCGAGAATATGCCATGGATTTTGAGAGCGGCATTGAGAGAATATAAAACGAATGCTGAGAGCAGCTTCCGCACAAAGTCTAGAAATTAACAAGTCTTTCATCTTCATATGGTTAATGAGTGAAAGGCGAACAGCTGCATACACAAGTTTTTCAAATGACGATGTCAGGCTATCAGAGAGAGAATGCAACATTTTTATACGCGGTGGAATACAACCATAAGTCGGAAAATTTTATGAGTTTATATGGGGACATTGGTGCATATTTGCTCGTTTGTTTTGATAACTTCAATTTTGACAGCTGATTCAATTGTCTTTCCTTTTCTGGTCTGCATACTTGATCGAAGAGAGAGAATCTGGCTTTGTCTGGCCGAGTTCACGAAGTATGCGTTGAGTTTTGCTCAGCAGTGATGTTCATATATTCACGCACACAATCAACGGTCGGAAATTTTTGTATGAAGATGAAAGACTTGTTATTACTAGACTTTGCTTCCGCATTGCAACATTCAAACCCAATCCCACCCACCAAGCGCGGGCTATTTTGCCTCGCACACATATTATATAATTATACGCTGCTGTTTGTAAGTGGAGCTCAACCAAAAGTTTCCATGCTCTAGCCAGCTGCATAGGCACAAGTGCCCAGAAACGGGTGAGCAACAAAATGCGCGTGCCGCCATCATTGCAGCAAGTGTCCAGAAACGGGTGTAGCAACAAAGTACGCATGTCGCGAATTCTTTGTTTTACCCCCAGCGCCTAAAGAAGTTAACACTTCAAAAAATCGAAAAACCGTAACCAAAAAAAACCTCAACCAAGTACCTATTTTAAAAATATCGCAAACAAATTTAAAATCAAGAGAAATTATAAGTCATTAAAAACAGTGGGTGTGTGTACTTATGTACACGGCATTAGAAGTTATACTTCTTTGGCGTGATTTTAAGACTAATTTTTAATTTCTACACAAATATTTTATTGGATTCTTTCTATTTTCGTGCGTTGGAAGGTGCAAGCATTATGATGCCGACACGCTCAAGGCTGTCGGTTGTACCTACGGTGACCATTTGTCCTTATTTTAAGAGGACAGTCCTTTTTTTTGAAACAATGTCCTTTCAAATTTTATCCAAGAACAAAACAGGAAATTGTCCTTTTTTTGAAAAATTGTCCTTTTTTGTCCTTTTTTACATCATTATAAATTTTTTCTTTAAACTCCAATTTCTACATCATTAGAACTATGCTAGAAATTACAATTATTTAAAACTGCCTGGTAATGGTAACACCGAAAAAACTATGTTTAATGGTATGAATTTTGTGCTTGTTCGCGTCGCAGTGCAGCCAATAGTTGAGTTTCGCCCACGGTGGTTACGTCATGTCAACTGGTTTAAATCTGACTTTTCATTTCTGAGACAGTTTAATTTTAATTAAAAAAAAAACAATAAACATTAATGAACAGAAGTTTTTTGTGATAATTTTTTATTATTACGGTAAGTTTTTTGGCTTTGTTTGTGTATACAAATATAAACTCCCCGGTATTATTTTAGACATGCCACCAAAACGAAAATGTATTTTTAATAGTGGATTGCAGATAGAGTTTACATTCATTAAGAAAACAGTTAGTGACCATGATGTAAGGTGTGGAAAATGTTCAGCTCATTTTTCCATAGCCAATGGTGGCCTTTCGAACATAAGACACCATTTAGAAACTGCTAAACATAAAAAGGCAGTTTTCGATAGCAGTTCCAGTCGTCAATTAACAAACTTTTTAAGAAGCGTAAAGTTCAACAATAAAGAAAAGGAGCTCGCTGTCATTGAAGGTAGTTGGGCTTATCATTCTGTACAACACAATTATTTATTTAGATCAAATGATTGCACTTCCAAATTGATTAAATCATGTTTCGAAGAAAAATATTCGTGTGGTCGAACAAAATGTGAAGCAATTGTCAAAAATATTTTTACATCTGTTTCTCTGAATTTAATAAAAACTGATTTATTTGAGGCCAGTTACATTGCAATATATTTAGATTGTTCCAACCACGGACCTATTAAATTATGCCCAATATTAGTGCGATATTTTCTACCAAATAAAGGAGTTATGGTGAAAATTTTAGTTGTTAAAGAGCTCCAAGGTGAAAACTCAGATATTATTTCTAAAAATCTTCAAGACACATTGGATAAATTTGCAATTACTAGTAAAATGGTAGTATTTTGTGGTGATAATACTAATTGCACTTTTGGAGGTGCGGCTAGAAAAGGGCGAAATAATATATTTCATAAAATGCAAAACTTTATTGGAAAAAAATTAATTGGTGTAAATTGTGCTGCTCATATTTTGAATAATTGCATTCAAACTGCTGTTGACTCGCTACCAGTTGATATTGAGGTAATAATTGTAAAAATTTACTCTTTTTTTACATTTACACAGTTAGAGTAGAAAAACTTAAGGAGATTTGTAACGATGTTACAGTTGAATATAGAAAAATATTGGGTCACAGCAAAACACGCATTTGAAAATATTGAACATTTGCATTGGGTACTCTTACGTAAAACTCCATGTTGGCAGTCTATTGAAAATAGTTTAGTTCAAATAAATACATTAAGAGATGAGATTTCAAAATTAATAATGAGGAAATATTTGATGAGGTAACATGCGTTAAAAATTATGCAGATGCAGAAAAAATTGAAAAATGAAGAACAGATGATACACCAGTGGATCAAAAATGGGTGAAACTTTTTAGTTATTTCAAAGAACAAAATATTGAATATAAAAATATATTGAGGCTTGTAGAATTTTCTTTGTGTATACCTGCTTCTAATGCGCCAACAGAAAGGATCTTTTCAATGGCCAATAATATTTGGACTTCGGAAAAGTCCCAATTACAAGTGGTTACTTTAGAATCAATTTTAATAACAAAGTTCAATTTTCAAATGGACTGTGCAGAATTTAAATTGTTTTTATTAGAAAACAATCATATTTTAAAACAAATACATTCTGTAGAAAAATATCAAAAGTAGTTTTAAGATTTTTATGTATGCTTTTAATTATTTTTAAGTTTTCTTTATAATAGTTTACTATGTTTAGTCAAGAAAAGACTGGTACCTTGTTTTGTTATGTGATCGCCTGGAAGGCTGGTTATTTTTAATTTTGTGTTATAGTTTGAACAATCATTCAATAGAGTTTATACTACTTTTGTTATGTGATTACCTAGAAGGCTCTATATATAAATATATATATATTTTTTTATTATAATTTGAATAATCATTCAATAAACTTAATACTACTTATAACTTTTATTACTTTTCTAAATGTCCTTATTTTTTCGCTGAAAATATTGGTCACCGTAGTTATACCGTATTCTGATTCTAACTAAAATCACCAACTAGTTGGGTCATTAGGCCTAATTACAATTATCTTAAGATGGGCTTAAGATGCCTCATGAAATTCTCTTAAGACTGGCTAATTTTCTACCAAAACGCAATGAATGTTAAGTTTAATGTGCGTCTCAAAGCTGGATCAGCATTTATTTACTTGATAATACTACTGGTACTTCTAAGCCCAACTCACTTCTTTTTTGTTCATTTCCGCCTTAGCTTCTGATTGAGGAATTTAGCTTCTCCTCCACTTTAGTCAGAAGATCAAACGATCGTACCATTATAGTCTAAGACGTTCGTTGCTCTTAGCCGTGCCTTTAACTGTAGGTTACAGTGCAGCAGTTTGCTCGGCTAATCTCCGGCAATCCAAAAGGACATCGTCTGTGTCCTCTGTCACAATGAGGAATTCCAGGCGTTGCGTAGACTCATTTTACCGGTATGCTCTCGTAACTCACCTGTGGGTTCATCGACCTTGGGTAGATTTATTACGTCACTTCCAAATTCTGTTCACTTCCCCAGCTTCTTCTTTTAGTTGTTACTCAATTAAATTGAGTGGGTTAGGGTAATTGAAATGTGATACGAAGAGTTTCATACTAAGGACATTAATGTATCGGCAAATACAGCATCAAAGTTTGAGTGACAACACTCCTAACCTGTCCAAACACCATCGTTGGACGCTTGACACTGGACATTCGTAGTTCGAGTATCGTCCACACGATGCGTTCTACCATTAAACGTCCAACGTTGGAAAGTGCTCATAGCATCGTTTAGAGCCGGCTTTAGCTGAAAACTAGGATATGTAATTTATTTCCCTCCATAGCCTCTGGGTAAAAACCTCCTCACCCATGGACATCGCAGGCCGTATCAGAACATCAAAATTGGCAGCGTGCAGTAAATTAGGGCATGAGATAAAAATGCAGCACGCTGCAATCAAAAGTATTTCAATTGGCTGAGGCTGGTAAAATGACAAGCAAAGCAGCGTGCTGCATGTTCATATCATGTCTTAAATTTGCAGTACGCTGCATATTTGAGGTTCTGATAGGGCCTCCAGCAAACCCATCGTAGCTACAGGCCTGGAAGCAGCCGGTGCCGATCCTACATTTGCTTGAATGGAGGACATTTCTCGTGTAATAACATAGTAGAGCCAAGTTTTTTAGTTCATTTTTTCAATAAAAAGTTGTAAAATATTGTATTTTATCACTTTTTTCTGCACCTGGATTACCAGTGATTAGTGTTTCAGTGATTGAATTAAAACAATTTCAAAAAATTTAGTGAACCAATATGTTTTCATGGTTTAATTGTGAAGGTGACCAATTTTGTTTACATTCGCTGTGGTTTTGTCGAGTTATTTTAAGGCAAAAATGTTGAATTTGTGTGGTTATTGAGTTAAAAGTGAATTTAAATTTAAAGTGATTAAAGCTTGTTGAAGGATAATTTTTAAAAATATTAAAGCAGAAAACTGTGTAGGAAAAAGTTCAAACTTTTTCTTATTCATGTTGTGCGGTGGTACTTGTACTTATGTTTTAATAACTATTCCGTAATAATTTTTAACCATTTTAAATTCACTTTTAATTTCATTACCACATAAACCCAGCATTTTTTCCCTAAATTAAAACGAAAAAACCACCATGAATGTAAACAAAACTGGTCACCTTATCAATTTCATTCAATTTATTCACTCGGATCACTAACCCACTTATCACCGGTAATACACGTGCAGTAAAAAATGTTAAAATACAATATTTTGCCACTTTTTACGAGTTAAAAACTTGGCGAGTCTATGATATTACACTACGAGTTAGAGAAATTGCCTTCCATTCAGTAAAACCCCTCACCCACAAACAGCACACAATAAACACTACGAATCTTCCTTTCCTATGCCCACGAAAAAACAAAGACATACGCTTAGCTGATGACTCGAACATGAAATTTATTTCCCTCCATAGCCTCAGCATAAAAACCCCCTCACCCATCGACATCGTGAACCGGCATCGGCTGCGAATTTTCATATGCCCATAGTAATCACGGTATTCAGAAACAAGGTAATGTAAAAGACTGTATACCGTATACGGTATTTTAGTGCTGATGTCACGTGGGGGACACTTCCCATATAAAATCGAAGATGTTGTTGTTGTTTCAGCATTACGGCTGACGTCACCAGGCGCCCATTTTTTACGGTATTCGAAGCTGACGTCGCTTTTACATTACCTTCGTTTGCTGTATACCGTACATAATAATGATAATCCCAGTGCGCATGAAGAATGGAAGTTGAAATGCTTGCCCTCCATTGCCTCCACCCCTTCGCCCATATCCTCAAGTTGCGTTGCGTTGCGAATTCGTCAAAATTCACTCTCATAATATTTTTCAAAACGCGCCTAAAGAAGCATAACTTCAAAAAATATACTGAATGTTCTAAGAAATAGTTAAAATACAAAGCATCAGGGAAATCCTTCAATGTAGCGCTAGACGTAAATGTTTGAAAGATGAAAATGTTGCGAGAAACATTCTGTTGTCAGTTCCTTTCCTCGCCCCCCTAAAATTCTAGCTTCCTTATCAACAAACTCACCGCATGTCTTGTACTGCGGACCATGACCACGTTCGCCTCCTTGTGTAGCTAGAAACTCGAATATGTTGCATGTTGCTAAGGTGGAAGCAATCTCAGAGGTCTGCCGATGCGAAAAGCGTTCGGGTTTTTTGTTCTAGCTGTCGCATCTTTATACGGGGTATTATGTTATCTCTGATATTACACTATGAGTGAGAAAAATTGCCTTCCATCCAGTAAAACTCCTCACCCACAAACAGCACACAATAAACACTACGAATTTTCCTAGGCCCACGAAAAACCAAACTTACGCTTAGCTGATGACTCGAACAAGAAATTTATTTCCCTCCATAGCCTCAGCATAGAAACCCCCTCACCCATCGACATCGTGAACCGGCATCGGCTACGAGTTTTTATATGCCCATAGTAATCACGGTATTCAGAAACAAGGTACATAATGTAAAAGACTGTATACCGTATACGGTATTTTGGTGCTGATGTCATGTGGGGGACACTTCCCATATAAAATCGAAGCTGTTGTTGTTTCAGCATTACGGCTGACGTCACCAGACGCCCATTTTTTACGGTATTCGAAGCTGCCGTCGCTTTAACATTATGTGTGTTCGATGACTGCTTAAAAAGTTTAGAGCAGAGCAAGGCGGCTCAATTGGGAGCGGCTGTCAAATTTATGTCAGAACAGAAAAAATCAGATAATAGAAAAAAGCTCAAAAAACACCTTTCTGCTAAATTCTGCTCCAAATTCTGTTTTTAGAGGTTAGATACGAATGTCAATTGTAGAAGAAGAAATATATACCAATAAAAACAATTGAATAGCATCGAAATGTTATTTTTTAAAAATTAATGTGTATTTTTTAATATTTCCAAGTATTTTCCGAATAAATCATTCATAAATCAATTTTCCGATTTTCCCTGCTTTCAATTTGACAATTGTCAAAAGAAAAAGAAGAAGAAGAATTTGGCTGCTCTGCCTGCTCCTACAAATTTGGTGGAGCAGAAAAGTGAGAATTCTCAACAAAGAGCAGGCTCAAAAAACGCAGAGCAAGGGCAATGGGAGCAGAAAAGATCTGTCAAAAGGTCTCAAAGAACGCAAATTGCTGATTTTTTCTGCTTAATCTTGAGCTGGAGCAGTCATCGAACACACCTATTACCTTCGTTTTCTGTATACTGTGCATAATAATGATAATTCCAGTGCGCATGAAGAATGGAAGTTGAAATGCTTTCCCTCCATTGCCTCACCCTTTCGCCCATATCCTCCGTTGTGTTGCGTTGCGAATTCGTCAAAATTCACTCTCATAATATTTTTCAAAACGCGCCTAAAGAAGTATAACTTCAAAAAATAAACAATTTCATAACTGTAGTCATTCGGACGACTCAGGAAATATCGATTCGTACGAATATCCTCTCCTTGAATTCAAGCGGCTTGAAAATTGCCAACTGACCATTCCACCGATGAATTTCTTCGAGCATGTGAGGCGATTAGATGACTGTCTTGATTCCACAGTTTATCAAATTATGCACAAAATGAATAATTGTGATTCGCTACACTTCGATAAACTATTTCTAGTGCCATTGCCATTTTGTTGCGCGTCATTTAATAAGGAAAAGTTCATTTGATATTTCTTGCGCGTTCGGTTACATTACATTACTAGCAAAAACCCGCGTGCGTCGCAACGCTTTTTAATAAAACAAAATTATGTGTGCATAGTCCGGAATAAGAAAAGGGTATAATGAAACAAAGAACAAATCTGCAAGACATGATTTTGGATACATAAAAAACTTTAGAGTTGACTATAAAAATATGTTACCTACAACTTTTTTTAAAATTCGAGGTAATCATCGGAAAACATTTAAAAGAAAATTTATTTATTTATTTACGCCAAACAAGGCATGCTTAAACTATATTACACAGGGAAAGTAACTTATGAATATATATGTACATATATCGCTAAAAGTACATTTGGATTTAACAATTTATCACAGGTATATCTTATAACTTATGGTACATTAGTTATAGTGTTAGTTCAGGATAATTCGGATGACAGGAAGGATATCAATTTTTTCTTGAAGGATAATTTGCTCATTCCAGGGGAGAAACAGGAACTGTGGCCATTGAAAATCATACAACATCTGTTGACGGGCTCGTTCTTTCCATACTCGGTCCGATGAGAATATTCCCTAAGCATTTTCGTATGCCTATTCTGACGGACATCGTCATTAACTTTGATCCTGTCTGACAGAAACTGAACATTGATCCTATCGTTCAAGACGTCCAAAGTAAAGCATGATATAAGCAACTTACGCCTATTAAACAGAGGCATGAGATCCAACACTTGAGCCTGTCCATGTAGGGTGGTAGACTATGAAAATCAGAGGTTAGTGTCATAAGGTTAGTAGTTGTCGAGCGCCTTTTTCTGAAGCCATGTTGTTGGTCATTGAGGAGCGGATCGATTGTTTGGGCAATCTTGTTGTAAACAAGCTTTTCGAAGAGTTTAGGAATTGCTGATAATATTGCAATGCCCCTGTAGTTGTCCACCGAATGCTTATTAGATGCTTTATGAATTGGTATGAGGTAGGATTTTTTCCAAGTTATAGGAAATTTTTCTAACGATAAGGATTTGTTGAAAATAAGATGGAGGGGAAATAGAATTTGAGTTGAGTAGCACTGCAGAAAGCAAGGAGGCAGATTTGTCGGGACTGTGACCTTTATTGATATCCAGATTGTTTAAACCTGTCATGATGTCTTCGACGGATAGGGATATGTTATCTATAAGAGTTGAAGTAACAGTGCGCGTGTGTGTTGGGTCAGTATGTGTTGTATCAGATTTTGGACAAAAGATTTCTGTAAACCTGTCAGCAAACATGTTACAAATTTCCTGTGGGCAAGAGGAGTGTTTACTGGTCATTGGTCATTGTAGTTGGATAGCCTAAGGTCTTTCGTTTCATATTAACGAACTGAAAGAATTTTTTGGGATCTCTTATAATGCTATCGCCAACAGAGTTAAGATATGTAGTATACGCCTCACGTGACCTAAGACTGAACTCTGAAGCTAGCCTAGTGTATGCTAATTTCAGTTCATCATTTGCATGGGGGTTATTTCTAATCAGCTTATACAATTTATTTCTCTGATTACGAAGAGAACGGACATTCTTATCCAGCCATGGTTCCGATAATTTATCCCTTCTTTTAATTCTGGGCACATGTTTGTCAATAACGTTGAATATTATAGTGTTGAAGCAAGACACCATTTCGTCAATGTCATTACCAGAAAGCCTATTTTCCCAGTCTACTAGGGATAATTCGAAGGCAATGCTGTTAGAGTCTGCATTTTTATAATCATAAATGATTGAGTTATTGTATGATATACGATGATTAGATATTGCGGTATTATGTTCGAGGATCCATGCAGAATGGTGAGTAGAGTTGGTGAAAAGGTTTTCCTCAGGCGGAGCAGGCAGAATGTTCAACTCCTCAGGTGAGTTAGTGAAGATTAGATCTAACCAATTACCACGAGAATTCGGAGTTCTAATGATTTGGTGTAGACCATTTCCATAAAAGGAGTCGATAAACTTTATATCGATAGCATTTGTGACGTTAATCGGAAGTAAACAATTTTCTTCCTCGTCGGGGATAAAAGATATATTAGGGCGATTAAAGTCTCCTAAAATAAATATGTCGTCGCAACTGGAGAGAGATTCGTTAATATCATCTAATATATGAAGTAATTCATCATATTTAGATTCGTCAGAGTTAGGGGGTATGCAAAAAGTGCCGAAAAATATGTGTTTCCTGCCCGATTCAACTCGCACGAAAACATGTTCAAAGGAATTCGAATTTTTAGTTGCGATTAGTTCAATATTCAGAGGGTCCTTGACCGCTATAAGAACACCTCCACCTCTTGAGAGACTGGTAGAGTTGTAGTCTCTATCGCATCTGTATATCGTCCAGGTGGAGTCTAAGATCTCCTGCAGCTCGTTTCTGTAACTTGCAAATAGAGAAATTCTCCACTAAGATTCTCTATTACACGTCATTTTGACGTCATTCTCCACCAGTCCGTTTCTGTATGGAACTCTACTACTGAATCTCGATTTACTCTATTCACCACGTGAATTGGACTAGAGAAGGTGTTTCTGTAATGCCGTGGGTAGAGTGTTATATGTTATTACTCCATCAGTTGAGAAAATAGTCGACAGTTTTGCTGTGGTTGATAAGGTTGTTTTAATAGAATTACTGTGTAGAACGGGTTTGAAAAAAAAAAGAAAATATGGAGACAACAAATGAAACAGTAAGTGAAAATATTTTTATTAATAAAAATTCGATAAATTTAATAATTTTTTTTTAATTATTATTATGACTTTTTTACTCATAGAAGAAGCTAACAGGACGTGTGACGAAGCAACAAAAATTGAAATTGCTGGAACTAATGAAGGCAAGTAGGAGTGTCGGTCGCGGACAATATACTTCCAAATGTAGTGGCAATCAGCATAATTTATATTGGAAAAAGGTAGCGTCGGAGCTGAATTGCATGGGTGCAAGTCAGAAAAGCCCCGACCAGTGGAAAAGAGTACGTTTTATTTGTGTACAGACGGTGAAGTTAGCATATTCAAATTATTTATTTCAGTGCTGGATCGACTGGAAGGCAGCAGTGAAGAGACGATACGGAAAAATTAAAGCCTTCAATTTAAAAACTGGGAATCGCCCGTTATCTGAGGGACCCAAGCCATTGGAGAAAATGGACAATGATTTAATCCAGTTTTTTTTCCACCGAGTTAGTGGAAGGGGATGGAGTTACCCCGGAAGCAGGATTTGGCGAAGAAACGGTAAAAACAATCTATTTTTGCTAAAGTTTATATGTATTTTTTAACTATATTTTTCAGATTAAAGTAAAAACTGGACCACGTATTATGGTGACAGACAAACACTCCCATGAGCCAAGCACATCCCGCGCATACTTGGATGAGCCAAGTACATCAGGTGCACACTTGGAAGAAGAAATTGTGCACTTATGTAGAAGAGCCAAGTAGATCACCTGTAGAATTAGACGAGCCAGCAGCGATTCAGGCGGATGAAGCAGCAGGACGAATGCCACCACCAAGAAATGTTTCCCCAGAAGTTGAAGCACCTAATAAAAGATTAAGGACTTCGTCTGGTATGCACAGTTGCTTCGAGGAAGCAAAGAATATTGCGACTGCCCAGAATAATTTAATTTTGGAGCAATTGCAGAAAATGAATAATACAATGTGTGAAATTTTGAATGAGGTTAAATTAATCAACCAAAAGTTGAATTAAAATTAATTTTATATTAAATTTTAACCTCAAAATATATTTTTTTTTTTTTCATTATAAAATCATTATTTATTTTTATTTATTTTTTTCAATATAAAATCGTAAACATGTATCTCTGGATTAAAAAAATTATGTTACAAATTATAGAAAAACTGAAATGTATATATATATAATAAATTATTCGAAAATATTAAACACTGAAATAATTCCTAACAATTTTTTCTTGGAGAGATTTTCCTCTTGATAAATATGAAGTTGATATTTCTGATTCTTCTTGGGTTTCTTCAATACCTATTGCAGCTATACTGTTTTCGTCTGCAGGTAATGGCAAATTATATTTTCTTCTAATATTATGAAGAGTGCAGCACGCATTTATAATGGAACCAGAAAATGCATGATTTACTGGCAGACCACGATCCTTGGAAAGGCAACCAAATACTTTTTTTAGTACTCCATTTAGTCTCTCTACGCAATTTCTAGCCAAAATGTGAGCATCGTTGAACTTTTGTTCACTCGAATTTCTAGGATTACTGATTGGTGTCATTAACCACGGCTCCAGGGGATAGCCCGAATCTCCAATCACCCACATTTCACAATTAGTTACCGACTGTTCTTCTAAAAATGCCCTCGCTTTGCTTACGTTCCATATAAATGCGTCGTGACTGCTACCTGCATAACGTGCTAAGCAGTTTAATATTTCCAAATCCATATCGCATATGAGTTGAACATTTTTGGAGTGAAATCCCTTGCGATTAATATAACAATGTTCAACATCAATTGATGGCTTCTTTATCTTAACATGGGTGCAGTCTAACGCTCCTATAATGCCAGGGAAGCCGCTTACTTCGTAAAATCTGAAATTGCATTATTTTCTTATTTACTTGATTTTATAAAAGGGTCCGGTGTGTAGTTTCACACCTTAACTTTGCAAATTCTGTATAAGTTAATAAAGTTAAAGCATGATATAAAGAACTACATTTGGTACACCATATCTTTATAAAACTCTCATATTACCTTCTCTTAATTCGATTTTGTCTTTCCTGTGTGGTTGGAAATGATATATATTTATTCATCAGTTTGTCCTGAATAATGTTAGTGATTTCGTGGAGTATACGACACATTATTGTTTTGCTTATTGGGCAAATAAAATCTTGTCCGCAATCTCGTAGAAAAGAACCCGTGGCATAATAATGCAATGCGGCACACATTCTCACACTTTTTGGAATATAAGTCTTTCTTACTGCAGTTTTCATGTACGGACTTAATTCATTCAAAAGTTCACGTGCTCCTTCTTTATTGAAACGAAAGAGTTCGATAAATCTTGCTTGCGGAATTGCAAAGGGATCTGTCGAATCCCTTAAAGCACGTCTTTGTATTCTTAGCATGTTTCTACAGTCATAAATATTACCGTATAATAACATATATATATATATATATATATATATATATATATAGGTATATATATATATATATATATATATATATATATATATTTCCAATTTTTTTAAAAAAATATTGGTTTATCACGTATTTTTTGGAGAAAAAGGTGGTTTTAGTTGAAATTTTAGTGAAAAAATAACAAAATTTTGACTTTGGCGATTCATAACTCCAAAAGTTGGTAAGATAGGACCATTATTTTTACCGTTGTAGATAGGTGGAGGAATTCCATACCATAACCATGAATATAGGTTAAACGGTTACAAAAATACAGGGTGATATGTAAAACTCTACCAAAAAACTTCAAAACGCCCTAGCGGCTAAACCGTTACGATTTCCCCCCCCCACCCATACGATTTTTTGTTCGTCTATCCAAGACCTATCCACAGCCGGCCGCTTTGTAAGTTTATGTGGGACACCCTGTATATATATATATATATATATATATATATATATATATACAGTGAGCATCAATATAAAGTTAACACAAAAGGCTCAACAACAAAAATACACTAAAAAATCCACGTTTTTACCTCCTCAAAAAAAATCGGAGGAGGCTACACGACCCCTTCAAATCTTCGTAACAGTCTCTACTACAATTAAAAAATAATTTAAAAATTCGCATTTGCCTCTAAGGGGGTCCTGGAGGCTCCCTAAAAGGCTCAAAATAAAAAAGGGGAATTTGTGTTAACTTTATATTGATGCTCACTGTATATATATATATATATATATATATATATATATATATATATATATATGTATATATATATATATATATATATATATATATATATATATATATATCTTCTATATTAATAAAGGAAAGTGTGTGTCTGTGTGTCTGTGTATCTGTGTGTCTGTGTATCTGTGTGTCTGCTTGTGCGTACCGTCACGCATTGTAGCCAAACTAGAAGAGATAGAAATCTGAAATTTTTTTTGTAGATGCATGGATACCCCAGAAGGTGGAAGTAAGTTTCCGTTTTTCGCTATTTTGATTAGTTTTTTTTTAATTAATTAATTAGTACGATTTGTCACCATTTTTTACGCTCTACGCCTGGTATCTCGGCTAATGTATATCGTAGAACATTATGAATGCCACCAATTGAAAGATTAGACAATTCTGGTTTAAAATTATTTGTTTCAAATCTCAGAAAGGCGATTTTTCGAAATTCATCCCCTAAGGGGGTGAAATGGGGTTTACCCAAACCGCTGGAGCTATAGGGCTGAAATTTTCACAGTGAATCCCAATAATGACGTGGACATCCACTAACAAGCGATTTTGCGAAACTCATCCCATAAGGGGGTGAAATGGGGTCAACCCAAAACCGCTGGAGCTATAGGGCTGAAATTTTGACAGTGAATCCCAATAATGACGTGAACATCCACTAACAAGCGATTTTTCGAAATTCGTTCCCCAAAGGGGGAAATGGGGTTTACCCAAACCGCCTGAGCTATAGGGCTGAAATTTTGGCAGTGCATCCCTATAATGACGTGGACATCCACTAAGAGGCGATTTTTCGAAATTCATCCCCTAAGGGGGTGAAATGGGGTTTACCAAACCGCTGGAGCTATAGGGCTGAAATTTTGACGGTACATCCCTATAATGGCGTGGACATCCACTAAGAAGCGATTTTTAGAAATTCATTCCATAAGGGGGTGAAATGGGGTCAACCCAAAACCGCTGGAGCTATAGGGCTGAAATTTTGACAGTGCATCCCTATAATGACGTGGACATCCACTATAAATAGATTTTTCGAAATTCATCCCCTAAAGGGGTGAAATGGAGTTAACCCAAACCGCTGGGGCTGAAGGGCTGAAATTTTGACAGTGCATCCTTATAATCACGTGGAAATGAATGACTCAAAATTTACTTTATTTAGGATTCCTTTGTCACTTCTCTTGATGACATATACACACCAATCTCTGCTTCAAAACTTGCAGATTTGTTGAGCAGAGGTGATATACGCAGCAATTTGTTTACCATGTTTATTAAAAAAATGCTCTATAATAAACCTTTTTTAGGGATAATAACAACTGACTTTTTTGTTTGTTTTCTTTTCAAGGAAAACAGTGCACATAATAAACAGTTTTTATTTAAAGGCGCTGCAAGGCACGCGGGTTTTATGCTAGTATATATATATATATATATATATATATATATATATATATATATATATATATATATATATATATATATATATATTTGAACTTTTGTTGCAATATAAGGCTTCAAGATTTTAAAGAATAAATTAAAACAAAAATCCAACTAAAAACAATGTTTTTTATTGTGGTCTAAATATTGGCTAGTACTTTATTGACAAAAATTACATATTTTACCCTACATATTGATTAAGTCACACAAAAGAAAAATAATTATTTCCAAAAATAATAATATATATATATATATATATATATATATATATATATATATATATATATATATATATATATATATATATAGAGAGAGAGAGAGAGAGAGAGAGAGAGAGAGAGAGGAGTTGGTCTAAATATGGGCTACCAGTTTTAATATAGGATGGTTTCTTTCAGTTATAGGGAAACCTACACTTTTTTATTCCCATTTGATAAATTAGTGTTTCAAAAATGATATCTGAACTTTTGTTGCAATATAAGGCTAGCGAACAGTTGCAGTAATAATAAAATAAGACTATAGGTAAAGTCCCACTCTTTTTGACATTTCGAAAGGTAGGTTATTTGGCCAATATGAGATCAGGACAATAGCAGAGATTTCGGCAACTTTACTCACATCAGGAAGAACAGCTCATTCTATGCTTAAGATACCGATCGAAGAAGATCATATCGATGGGTCTTACGAAAAAGATATTGTTTCAAAATGTTGGTGAAAAAGATATTGTTTCGGATTCTCGCTGAAAAAGATATTGTTTCGGTTTCTCGGTGAAGAACATATTGTTTCGTTTTCTAGCTGATATGTTTTGCAGCCAGAAAACGAAACAATATGTTCTTCACCGAGAAACCGAAACAATATCTTTTTCAGCGAGAAACCGAAACAATGGCCTCGATTCCCAGATCCGACGGGAGGGAAGTGAGTTGCGGATTTGACACTTTGCGATTCTCAGATCCGCAACCCCGAATTTCTTTTTGACATTTTCCGCGCTGTGAAAGTGTGATCCGCAACAAATTTTCTGCGGATTTGAACGACAAATGCGCCTGAGATAATCCGACATCATATATTTCATTATCGCGTGAGTCTTCACTCCGAATTTTCGATTTAAACCAATCCGGGACTGCGGATTTGAGAATCGCAAAGTGTCAAATCCTCACTCACTTCCCTCCCGTCGGATCTGGGAATCGAGGCCAATATCTTTTTCAGCAATAAATTGAAACAATATCTTTTTCACCAACATTTTGAAACAATATCTTTTTCGTAAGACCCATCGATATGAAAATCCTGCGTGGAACAAATCTAAAAACCTGCCTACCTTTTACAAAACTGCATGATGGCTGTCTGGAAATGCGATGAGTGTACTATGGCAAATAAAGTATCTATTAACAGAACACCGCGAGATTTAAGATGTAAAAACCAATTATTTTGGGGAGTAACTGTTTTATTGGCTTAGATTCCGGGCAAATATTGCCAGCTGTCCGGACAAATATGTGGGCCGATAATATTGATGCATATCTGAAATGATCACTCATTTAGGGACATATTGGAAAACGTCATTTAAAGCAAAAGATGAGAACGCAATCGGAAACCTCAGAATTCAGTACTATTCTCCTCAACATAGGATATACAATAGAAAATGTTCTGAGATTAATGAGAATGATGACAGTGAACTGCTGGATGTTGTTTGAAAGTTCGTAATAGACGATGAAATTTTGATGAGCGACATTTATGGCGATTTCGAAAATATCAACTCAACTAAATCGACTCAACTCAGTAATGCCACAAACATTGTAATACTTACAAGTGAAACATCTAACAAGCGTTACAGTGGATTGTTAACCAGTGCCGTGGTATGAGCGGAAACGACTAAACACGAAAGCGGGAAGCAGCAACTGTCCTTTTTAGGATCAAATCAGTAGTATCGTCTTAAAATGTTGGCAATCTTCGTCTCAAGCCATATTCGCCATGGGGCAAATTCAGGGTGCCAATTATCTGAGAACGTCAAAATCTACGCGCACAAGACATATTCTGAATAAAATTGGCTAGGTATCTGTGGCACACGTAATATATCTGTTGTGTATTGACTCGAAATCTTGCAATTTTAATGTACTCGTAATCACAGAAACGTGGTTAAATGAAACTTTTGTAAACCAGCAGCTCGTTTCTGTAATTTGAGTAGAGAAAAATCTCAACTCCATGACGTCACAGCAATTCTCAACTGAGAACACTACCGGTTCAGTTTTGTTGTTTCTGTACAGTGCGGTTGAGAATGATGTGGTGAAATGTGTGTGGAGAAATGGAACGTTGATATTTGAAACGGAAATTGAGAAATTGAAATGTCAAAATTAATTTCGTGCGGATGCTTGCAATTTTCATTATTCCAATTTTTTATTGTTAAAGTTTAAGTGCTCGGTAATAATAAAATAGTACAAGTGACGGTAATAATAAAATAAGGTTGGGAATATTTAAAATAAGCATGGCAGATATATATATATATATATATATATATATATATATATATATATATATATAGAGGATATGGTCCAAATATGGGCAGTGGTCCAATTATGGGCCAGTAGGACTTTATGATAATGTTATAACTGCCATATCAGCTAGAAAACGAAACAATATGTTCTTCACCGAGAAACCGAAACAATATCTTTTTCAGCGAGAATCCGAAACAATATCTTTTTCACCAACATTTTGAAACAATATCTTTTTCGTAAGACCCATCGATATGATCTTCTTCGATCGGTATCTTAAGCATAGAATGAGCTGTTCTTCCTGATGTGAGTAAAGTTGCCGAAATCTCTGCTATTGTCCTGATCTCATATTGGCCAAATAACCTACCTTTCGAAATGTCAAAAAGAGTGGGACTTTACCTATATTCTTATTTTATTATTACTGCAACTTTTCGCTAGCGCCCCATATAATTATTATACTAGCTTTAGCAAAAAAGGTTTTATTCAACATAAGTTTTTACTTTTTAGTACATTTTTAAACATAAGCATATTTTTTAGTTTTTAAACTATACTTTTCGGTTATTTTGTGGTGACCGATATTTAAAATGAGGTCACCCAGCTTACTGTACTCTACTCATCATATACTTTTATGTGATATCCATACCGAGAGCGTTGTAAGAAAATGTAGTCCGCCATTTTGTGTTGGCTGCCATTTTGAATTTGGATACGCCACCCAGCTAATAGTATTGTACTTGTCATATCCTTTCATTTGATACCCATACCGATCGTGATGTAAATAAAAATGTAATCCGCCATCTGTTTTGGCCGCCATTTTGTTCCGGCCGCCATTTTGAATTTTAAATGACACCAAATAGGTAATTATATTATACTTATCATTCCCTTTCATTTGATACCCAAGTCGGCGGTCAGCATGCACAATTGCGATATTCGGCCGCCATCTTGAAACGGCCATCTTGATTTTTTTATAAAATGGTTAGATTGCATTGTCACTTGAACTGTACATGTGTGCAAAATTTGAAGCTGATCGGTTATATAGATCGTACATCCATACATACATATAGGTAGAGCTAATATATAGTGTATATAAATAGCCTAAAACATGCCCGCCAAAATACTGAATCTTCCAGTGAAAGTCCCATCCCAATTGGATTAGCCGTTTCCGAGATTAGCCCGAACAAACAGCCAGACATACATACAGATATACAGACACACAGCCATACAGACAGACAAAATTTTTAGAAATGCGTGATTTCGTTTTAAAATCATGTAAATAACCATATAAAATTAAAAAAACACAATTAGTTTGAAATCACAGACAGACACTCCAATTATATTTATATAGATTATGTTATTTAATAGAAGGCTCAGAGTTCCAGATGATCGGAACAAAGAGACTACGGTTCGGCATCGTTAGGTACTAGTACGGATTTAAATATTTTAAATATCGGCTCTTTCTGTAAATTTTTAATCCTTTGCACTCTAAGGGCCGTTTTCACAATCTCCGGTTAAACTTTAACTGCAACAATAACCAGCAGTTAGTTAAAAATCCCGTTTCACAATCTCTAGTTAGAGTCCATCTGTCAGTTAATTTACAACTGGAAGTTAATTTAACCGGACGAGTTTCTCCTGCTTAACTAATTTAACTGAAAGTTTCACATTGGCGTTGATATTTTGGCACTTTACAAGTGTATTTTATTGAAAAGGAACACTTTTGACATTTGATTGATGTACTGTAAATATATGAAAACTAGTACATTTTAACTTTAACTTCAAGTTTGTTAACTCATAGTTGGTGAAAATGAAATTTTTTTACTGGCACTTTACGGTCACAGTTAAATTAACTATCAGTTTAGAAACTGGAAGTTTACTAACAGTTTAACCGGAGATTGTGAAAACGGCCCTAAGTATTTTGTTATACGATTGGAGAGCAACCTTTGCAGTGACAATTTTCGTAAAGTAAATATTTTCTTTGGAAAATTAAGATTAATAAGGTTCATAAATTAATTTGTTTGTATTTCTTTTATTAATTTGCTTCAAATTTCATATTTTAAATTTTTTAATTGTATGGTACCTCACATGAAGCAATGTGCCACGAATAGAACTCGTATAGGCAAAAACCGGGTTTGGTATTTTGACTGGTACGTTTTATACAATACGTTAAGACCCTGGTGGAAAATTTGACGGGGCCAAAACTAGCTCTAACAGGGTATACTATTTTCCTAACTAGGCCTGATTCTGCAGACTAGCTAGCTATAGCTAGGAACGTAACGCAGGGCATTGGCCAGAGCTAGTCATGATTCCCTTATAGGGCTTTGTCTAGAATACCTTGTTAGGGCTTTAACTTCGTAGTCCTCCTAGAGTCGATCAGGCTATGAATATCTAGCCCTGTTTGAATATTTTTAAACGGCTGTTTATCTAGCTCTAACTTGGCCCAAATTACCTTGTTAGGGCTGGTACAGTCTTACCCCTTTCAGCCTAAATCGGGCTGTAACTATCAAATTCTAATCAAATATTTATTATAGGCTGCATATCTAGCTCAAACTTGGCCAAAACTACACAGACCTTGCTAGGGTGAGTACAATTTTACCCCTCTTAGCCGTACTTGGGTTATAATTATTATACTTGAAAATAAAACTAAAAACGAACTGATTTTATTCGATTTTTAATTGAAAATATCGTTGGTTTACAAGCAGAATTCACTAAGTACAATTTTTCAAGTTTTCAGTTTTTTATACTAAAGTAAGTCTTATAATGCCAACTTTATACTGGCAATACCTTATAGCCCGCAAACTAATATTGTTAAGGTTTTTAGGGAGTTAGTTTCGGATTTACCTTGTCCATAATGACACAAAACTACAAAATCATTTCTGCCAAAACTCATTAATTTGTTGCGTTTTTTTTATTTTAATCTAAAAATCCAGTATTAGAATTAAATAATTATTTCAATTCTTTTGTAAACTAAACTAAGAAATCTAAAAAACAATGTATACTGAGCCGATTACTATTATATGCCATTACAAAATTTTCAGAGACACAAACATCTTAAATATCGATATTTACTAAAAACTATAGTTTTTGACTTAGTGATTTCTGCTTTTAAACCCACGATATATTAAAAACAAGTCATAATTCATATTCGATAAAGCGAGAAATGAACAAAAGATCTAAATAAATAATCGTTTGTCAGAATTGAAAATATTTTTGAACCGAATTATAAATATTATTTTAGCCCTAATAAGGCATTCTAGTATGACCCCGTTTAAAACTGATCTGTAAAATATTATTTCAGCCTTAAAAAGGCATTCGAGTCAACCCCAGATCAGAACTGACCTTGTGAATATTATTTAAGCCCTAACAAGGCTTTCTAGTCTTGCCCCGATTAAGACAGATCTTGAAAATATTATTTTAGCCCTGACAAGGCATACCAGTCGGCCCCTGGCTAGAACTGAACTTTCAGCCCTAACATGGTTTTCTACTTGGCCCCCAATTAAAACTGATCTTGAAAATATTTTTTCAGCCCTAACAAGGCTTTTTAGTTAGCCCCCGAGTATATCAAGCTAGGAATGAACTTTTTCAGCCCTAATAGGGAACCTATGTTAGGCCCCGTATAGATCTACAAAGGCTTAAACCAAGGTTTCCTTATTAGAGAAAACCATGCTTAATCCTACTAGGGCCACGTTACAAACATGGCACGCCCTGTTCTATTTCCACCTGGGGAGTTACATTTTTTTTTATCTTTTTAAGCAAATAGTTTTGTATTCCTTTTTTTATATGCCACATTTTTTTCCCTAGAAATTATTAATTATTACTTTTCCTTCATTTTTCCTATTCTTTTTTATTGTACCAGTGTTAGGTGGCATTTAATTTTTAGTCAATAGTGAGCTTAATCTATGACTATGATTGTCGTCGCAACACCGTCAATAGAGTGCAAGGGGTTAATATGTTTTTGATGGCTTTCTGAATGTCCCTCCTCCAAATATTCCTTTCCAGCTATTTGCACAGAAAAATTGTTGACACTCAGCTGAAGGTCAGTATATGTATTTAAATTACCTTATTTTGTTCAGTTACTTTCACTAACCTATATTGTTATTTAGACAAAGCAATGAGAGAAGAACTTCAAGAAATAGAACAACATATTTCATGCCATCCTAAAAAACCAAAAAAATTGTTTGTACGTGTTGAAATTTTTAATCTTTATTGTAAAAGCCCACAGTTACTTTAGTTTTTTTCAAAAAAAAAAAAAGCTTATACAGAGGCTCTGTTCGTCTGTGACCTTCTTTCATCTCTTTCATATCTCAAAATGTAGCTCTTGGTCAAAAGACCTAAAACTGAGAAAATAGTCTGGAAATTTCAACCAGAAGTATATTTAAACAACAAAACTAATATTATAAATGCGAAAGTAACTCTGTCTGTCTGTCTGTCTGTCTGTCTGTTACGCTTTCACGCCTAAACCACTGGACCGATTTTGATGAAATTTGGTACAGAGATAGTTTAGACCTTGGAGACGGACATAGGCTACATTTTATGGAGAAAAAAAAGGGTTGAAGGGGGTGAAATGGGGTTCAATAAGTTGTAGGGGATTTTTTTCTTTACTTTTTTTCCTATTGTATAAAAAGTAACTGGCTGAAAGACAACGCACAACCTAAACCGCTAGAGCTAAAGGGCAGAAATTTTTACCGTGCATCCCTAGCGATTTTGCGAAATTCATCCCCTAAGGGGGTGAAATGGGGTCAACCCAAAACCGCTGAAACTATAGGGCTGAAATTTTGACAGTGCATCCCTATAATGGCGTGGACATACACTATAGAGCGATTTTTCGAAATTCATCCCCTAAGGGGGTGAGATGGGGTTTACCCAAACCGCTGGAGCTATAGGGCTGAAATTTTGACAGTACATCCCTATAATGGCGTGGACATCCACTATAGAGCGATTTTTCGAAATTTATCCCCTAAGGTGTTGAAATAGGGTTTACCCAAACCGTTGGAGCTATAGGGCTGAAATTTTGACAGTGCATCCCTATAATGGCGTGAACATCCTTTATAGAGCAATTTTTCGAAATTCATCCCCTAAGGGGGTGAGATGGGGTTTACCCAAACCGCTGGAGCTATAGGGCTGAAATTTTGACAGGGCATCCCTATAATGACGTGGACATCCACTACGAAGCGATTTTTCGAAATTCGTCCCCTAAGGGGGTGAAATGGGGTCAACCCAAAAGCGCTGTAGCTATAGGGCTGGAATTTTGACAGTGCATCCCTATAATGACGTGGACATCCACTATAAAGCGATTTTTCGAAATTCATCCCCTAAGGGGGTGAAATGGGGTTTACCCAAACCGCTGGAGCTATAGGGCTGAAATTGTGACAGTGCATCCCTATAATGGCGTGGACATCCACTATAGAGCGATTTTTCGAAATTTATCCCCTAAGGTGTTGAAATAGGGTTTACCCAAACCGTTGGAGCTATAGGGCTGAAATTTTGACAGTGCATCCTTATAATGGCGTGAACATCCTTTATAGAGCGATTTTTCGAAATTCATCCCCTAAGGGGGTGAAATGGGGTTTACCCAAACCGCTGGAGCTATAGGGCTGAAATTGTGACGGTGCATCCCTATAATGGCGTGGACATCCACTATAGAGCGATTTTTCGAAATTTATCCCCTAAGGTGGTGAAATAGGGTTTACTCAAACCGTTGGAGCTATAGGGCTGAAATTTTGACAGTGCATCCCTATAATGGCGTGGACATCCATTAAAAAGCGATTTTTCGAAATTCGTCCCCTAAGGGGGGAAATGGGGTTTACCCAACCCGCCTGAGCTATAGGGCTGAAATTTTGACAGTGCATCCCTATAATGGCGTGGATATCCACTATAGAGCGATTTTTTCAAAATTCATACCATAAGGGGGTGAAATGGGGTCAACCAAAACCGCTGGAGCTATAGGGCTGAAATTTTGACAGTGCATTCCTATAACGACGTGGACATCCACTATAAAGCGATTTTTCGAAATTCATCTCCTAAAGGGGTGAAATGGAGTTAACCCAAACCATTTATATATATATATATATATATATATATATATATATACATATATATATATATATATATATATATATATATATATCTATAAAAATCTCGTGTCACAGTGTTTGTTACCGTACTCCTCCGAAACGGGTTGACCAATTTGCATGAAATTTTTTGTGTATATTTGGTAGGTCTGAGAATAGGTCGTAGGCTATTTTTTATACCTTTAACCAAAAAAACAGCTGCAAAATCCAAACAAAAATTGTAATTTTAGGAATTTTCACTTCATTTTAGTTTCAATAGCTTCATGGCCTACCTATTGTTTGACAAATGTAAAATTGTCATTAAATTGAATCATTACATTTAATGAAAATTTCAAATTTACGCAGCTGTCAAACAATAGGTAGGCCATGACGCTATTGAAACTAAAATGATCCATAGCGGCCGTCTCAAGAGGGTGGTGTACCACTTTCTTCACAACCACCTCGACATGGGTATCTATCGAATGAAAGGGTATGATAAGTAGAATACAATAAGCAATGTAGTATACAAAATATATCTTTAGATCCATGGCGGCCGTCTCAAGAGGCCGGATTACCACTTTCTTCACAACCACCTCAACATGGGTATCAAATGAAAGGGTATGTTAAGGAGAATACAATAAGCAATGTAGTATACAAAATATATCTTTAGATCCATGGCGGCCGTCTCAAGAGGGCGGGGTACCACTTTCTTCACAACCACCTCGACATGGGTATCAAATGAAAGGGTATGATAAGTAGAATACAATAAGCAATGTAGTAGAATCAATATACCGATTCATGGCGGCCGACGCAAGACCCATGTTCTTTGAGGCATTTCATCTGTGTAAAATTCATATCTCGAAAAATATTAAGTCAATGGATGGTTTTTATTGTTTACTATTGACTTATGGGTGCAGCGTAGGCGCACCGGGTCCAGCTAGTATATATATATATATATAGAATTTTATCAGCATGTAAAATGAGGTCACCTGATTTCTAGAGTTGACCTTGAACTTCTATGAAAAAGGGGAATTACTGTTGTATGAAAACAACAAGGAAAGGAAGTAATGTGTTGATGGTCGAATCCCAACAACACAGTGAATATTAGTAACTTTGTTGATGGTCGAATCCCAACAACAAAGAAAGGTTAGTACTTTGTTTATGGTCGAAGCCCAAAAACAAACGAAATATTAGTAAACCTTGTTGATGGTCGAATCCCAACAACAAGGAAAATTAATAAATCTGTTGATGGTCGAAACCCAACAACAGAGGAAAAGTTAGTAGTCTGTTAATGGTCGAAACCCAAAAACAGAGGAAAGTTAGTAAACCTTGTTGATGGTCGAATCCCAACAACATGGAAAAATTAATAAATCTGTTGATGGTCGAAACCCAACAACAGAGGAAAAGTTAGAATTGGAATTAAAAAAGGGAGGAAAAAGGGTACAAGTTCAGGACAACTTACCTCGGTGAAGCTCCGGTGCAGAGAGAGCGAGCGTTTCGTTCGCAACAATATTTAATCGTTTGCTTGAATTTCAAGTTCAAGTGGGGATACAAAAGAAAACCGTAACGTTTGAAGTGATTTTTGCTTCGATGATAAGAGTGGGAATGCTAATTTATACGTAGGCATGTATTGAGATGATGGGGTTACCAGAGTAAATTTTGAATGAATATCGTAATTTGAAAATTAATTCTAATAAACTTAAATTATATTAGTATGACGATGTAATTTGATGATGGTTAATGTGGCGATCTGGGCCAAATATGATGATGTTTATGTTTTGATGGATGTCCATTAGTAGCCAAATGACCAAGCTTCCTTATCAAGTGGTTCCGAAAGTGTGTAATTAAACCTGTTCTTCATCAGTTAATGTTGTCCATCTGTAATAATAAAAAAAAAATGGCAGTTATAGGGACTGCCGATAGAAGTGAAAACTTAGAACTTAGATGTTGAAATTCGATTCTTTTGAAGTAATACAAAATTCTATATTTCTTGAAAGGACTAAATCTTTTTGATTGCAGTATTTTCATTAGGACATTAACCAACTTATTAAAATATGTAGCACAAGTAACTGCGTCTTCATTAATAAGTGTACTTTTTTCTATAAAATTTAATGCTGCTGCATCTTCAAATGATTCTGGAATGTATAATTCATTTAGTATTGATGGGCCAACAGCGCTAGGTGTTGAGTTGGTGGGATATATGGAACATTTCTTGTTGACGGGCCTGGAATTTGTGAAAATTCTGTCGTTCAGGAACATGCTTTGCAATTGTTTTTGAAGGATGATCTGTCTGTAAACTAAGCAAATTAGCTGCTTTTTTCTCATCTCTATACCGTTTACTTTTTTTGTTTTTCTTGTTCTTTACGACGTTTAATTTTCATCTCCTCTTCAATTGTTATTGTTTGATGGTCAGAAATTTGTGAATTAATTTTTATATCACTTTTTCTTTTATCTCTATATCGCTGACACCAAACTTTATTTTGGAGTTTTCTCTTTCTTTCAATTTCATCAGATTTTTCCCTTTTATCCGAGGAAACCGCTGCTACCAATTCTTCTTCATCTTCTTGTCTTTTTTTCTTTTGTTATCGTCTGAAGACATCTTCAGGATCAAGGATCCAAACAAATTTGGAAAACAGATATTTAACACATCAGTCAAAATGACTGGTTTTATATTTTCATTTTCGATAGTTAATTGAATAATAGTAGGCGGTCAGATTTATTTTTTTATTCAAAATCAAAAAGTTTTTGATTATAATCGATTGAGCGCGTGCGCCAGTCATGAGCATGTCGGTGACGCGAACCCATAACATTTTCCCCTATCAAAAAGTGCCCAACGCGGCTAAAGAAGTTTTCACTTCAAAAATTAAATGCCCTAACGGTGATTCGGTGATTGGATTCTAATCCGACAAAATTCAAAGGATAACCAAAGGGAACTCCTCGCTGTGAAAGTATTTGAACATACTCCCCCCCGTTGAAACATTTTGGTATGTTTCAAAACAGTAAATTAACAAATCACCTTGAGGTGTTGAAACTAAATGGGAGAAGAGGAAAGGGAGAAACAATATATAAACTAAAACAATGATGCTAGACTCAGGATCCTTGAACAACTTAAGTCGACCTTGATGAATTGAGAAAAAAAATAAGATTTGAGAAGAGGAAATATCAAAGCGATAAATAAACAACAATGATTTAACATTCTAGTGACCTTTATTAAACCATTTTGCAACACCTTAATTTCAATAGTGTCTCCATTACTAAAATGAAACTCATTTTGCGTCGGGACGTTTGCAATAAATATTTAAATGAAAAATTTTGTTTCTGCATAATTGTCCTCATCGTTTCAAAACTAAGTAGCAAATAAATAATAACAATGATTCTAAAATTGAATTGGTAAATGATCAATGGGATTGGCTAAAGGGAAGCACAATACAAACTAATTGTGTAATTTTGTTAATCCATTAAGCTAGAAATGTATCTTCCTTAAGATACGCATGAAATTGAAATTTTATCATCTCCAAGTAATTGATTTCGATATAATATGCAGTCTATCTAATTTTCACTAGGACCTTGAGAAATCAAGGGAGTGGCCCAAAATATGAATTTAAATTCTCTCAATGGAAGTAATTTCCTGAATTTATTTTTGTCTAGTTATCGATCTCGGTTACGTCTTTGTAAGAGACGATGATCCTATGACTCGACTGTTTTGAGCTTTGTACCATATTATTTGTTTGCGTTTTCGTATATATGCAATAATCGGTATGAGTTGTTCAAAAATAGCTGTGACAAATAATTAATTGATAACAAAGGGATTTGAGAGAGCCTTTTTCATAACAGAATTGTTAATAGTCAACTGTTAGAGAAATTTTATTACAAGGAATTTAATTACAGTTTACTTAATTTCAAGTTCAAGGTTAAGTGACTATTGAGGCTGTTAATGAAGAGATTTGTACAACTAAATTTGAAAATGAAGCAGAGTGGATGGACTGAAATTAAATGCGATTTGTTTAACTGATACATATTAGGTTATGTATGTATGAGGAAGTGGATTCAAATTCAATTTTCAGACTGGGAATGCATAATCCTTAGTACAGGGCTTGTAATTAGCTTGATACCTGGTGAAAGTATCAATTATGTAAACGGAAATAATATTTTTTCAGATTTTATATGTGTGGGATTTATATGATTGTGTTTTATATAGGTTAACGGCGGTAAAGAAAGTTGAATTATTTTATGTGTGCACTGTATTTCAAGGTATAAATTATAGCCAATTGTTATGTACATAGGTTAATTATGGTTTTTCTGATTTTAAAGGAGGATATGAAATCATCCTCTGAGATTGTACAGTGCGCAGTTGTGCAGGTGGTTGTATTAATTTACCTGCAATTCGAGGATTATTGAGTTTGAGGGATAATTATTTGATGAAGTATTTAAGTTGAATGCAGTTAGAACATGAGGGTTATTTTGAAGAATAAATAAAATACGAAGAAACAATTGATTTTGGGTTTCCTATGCTACGTTTATTTTTATTAGTAGCTACTGGTGTTGCGGTGGACGTTGGACATCGTTCCTTGCATTGAGACGCTTGTGATGTTTTAACTGTTAACTGTGTGTTCGCAGCAGTTGAGTACATTAAAATATCCTTGTGTTTTGTAGGTAACATATTATTTGTAAAATTTAATGAGTTAGCATTGATTAACGAATTACTTGTGTAGCAAATTGGTTTAGATGAGCTAAGAAAGACATTACAATTATTGGGAGATGAAATTAGGTAAGGTTTCTGTAGATGTAATCGGCAAGGGATCTGTTTTCAAATTTGCATTTGTTTTATTTGATAACTTGGTTTTGCCGTTCATTTTATTGCTGAATTTTGTACGTGTAACAATTTTGGAGGACGCCATGGTCTTCTTATCATCTGTTAAAGGTATAAATAAGGGTTTGTTAAGACTAGTATTTGAAATATTTTCAGAATTTGTAACAACTGGTAGTAGCTTGGGAATGTATGCCAAGGGACGAGGTGTGCACACAGGAGCTGCTGATCGTGGTGAGTGCGATCCATTTAAGGATGGTTTATACTTTTTGGAGAAACCCTTGTAATTAGGTTGACCAAAATTAGTTAGTGTGGTTGTGATTGTATTTTGGTATTTAGTGGTAATGGGATTGGTGGAAGAATTTTTAATAAAGTAGTTAGATTGTTTTCGATTTTCTTTAGTGGATCTTGAAACAAAACTTGAAAAGCATTTTGCAGTGACTGTGTTAAGAGCAGATAAACATGAAGATTGTTCTGGTTTTGGAAGAGGGGATATAACTTGAGTAATTGGTGATTGTATGGTAGATCTTTCACTTCTTGAATTTATTGGTCCGAATAAAAGCCAACCAAGTAAGGTATTTTGGGCTGTAGGCGTACCTTTAGGGCCTTTAATTAGGCCATCTAAGATCAAATCTGAATACACATCGGCTCCAAGTAGTAAGTCAATTTTTCCCGGCAGATAGTATTGTGGGTCAGCAAGATTAAGATTAGTTAAATGGATCCAACCATCTCTCGGAAGTGGAGATGGTGGCAAGAAATTTGTGATTGAAGGAACAACTAGGGCCGTCACAGAAACTTGCTCTTGAGTTGAAAGATCTCTTGGCTGAAAGGAAAATTCTATTTGTTTATGAGCTTGGGTAATTGGCGCTTCACATACTCCATTAATTGTTACTGAAGCAGGGGAGCCTTTCAGTTGAAGTTGTTTCGCTGTTCTTTCAGTAACAAAAGAAACTTGTGATCCCGGGTCAACAAGAGCTCGTAGAGTCGCAACACCTGCTCTGGTTGGAACATTTAGCAAGGCAGTAGAAAGAAGGGTTTTAGAGAAACGATTTTTCTCCTTAGTACAGCAGAACGATTGTGTAGAGAGAAATACCGTAGTTTCGGTATTATTAGGGGAATTATGTGCACTATTAAAGTTGGGAGCTGATGTCCCTGGAGAAGAGCTAGAAATATTAGAAGGTTGCAGTTTATTGGGAGTTGAACTTTGTAAAGAATTTGTGTGTAGTAAGGTATGATGAGTTTTACCGCAGTTTCTGCATCTAAACTTACTAGAGCAATTTGAAGTGGAGTGAGAATTTGAAAGACAGTTAAAACACAATTTGTTTGACTTTACAATGTCATACTTTTGTTGATGAGAGAGACTTGAAAATTTGGAACATGCGGATATTGTATGAGATTCCTTACAGCAAGGGCAGGTACTGATCGTCGAGGATGAAGCGAAGTGACTGAGGACTTTAGAATATGATCCACTATAAGGGCGTTGTTGAGGGGTTGTTTTATGCTCTGAAATAGCTTCAAGCATGCGAAAACACTTGTCGAGAAATTGCTTGAGTCTTTCAAAACTTGGAAGCGTTGATGCGCTGTCAAGTTCAATTTCCCACATTCGATGGGTTTCTGAAGGAAGTCGTTGAACAATAAGATAAATAAGGAAAGGATCCCAGTTGTGTTAACACCTAAAGCTTCTAATTCACACAAACACTCATTAGATTTATCCATTAAGGATTTAATAGAATTCACCGATTCACTAGACACTTGTTTAAGATTGAATAAAATTTTGAGTTGAGAATTGACTAAAACTCTGTTATTATTGTATCTGTTGAGCAATATTGACCATACTTTTTCATAATTAGCATCTGCTATTTGACACTGTCGAAGTAAATGCTCGGCTTCACCAGATATCCCGAGATTTTAAGTAATGCAATTTTTGTGCATTGGAAAGTGAGGAATTTTGGTGAACCAGTGAGTTAAATAAATCATGAAAGGTGTTAAATCCATAACATTTATTTTTAAGTATCTTAAATATCTTTAAGAATTTCATTTAAATCATTCAGTTTCATTTTTCTTTAAATAATTTTCACAAGTATCTCAAGTAACTTTTAATTTTCACACAGTTGAAAAATATCAGGCTTCATCCACCGGCATGCACCTGTTTCTCGGCGCAAAACGCTGAATTAGCATCTAGCATTTTGCACCAAGAAACCAAGGTCATTTATTTTATGCACATGTTAGCAATTTAAGTTGTTATCAAACTATACTCATAGCCGTAAGTTTTTGTAACATTTTTATCATTTAATTTTAATAAATTCAGTCTAAGTTCAGACATCAAAGACAACAGTCCTGTTTTCTTTTGTATTATTAACCCGTTCCTTTTCAGAACAGCCATTTGTTGCACAGGTACTGAACCTGGGCAACACACCAATTTAATTCAACTAACTATCTTGATTATAGAGCCAATTATTACACAGGTATTGGACCTGGGTAATACGGCACATTAACTATCAACAGATTATTGTGCAGGTACTGTACCTGGACAATACGGACAAATCAGATTGTACAGGTATTGAACCTGGACAATCATCATCCAGCATTTGAGGAATTTCCGTTAAATAAAAGAATTTGGCGCAAACATTTTTTGGTGACCCCGACGTGATCGCCTAAGATCACGTAGCAGAAACATTATTGAAAAAAAACCAAGAAAGATTTTTTCTGAATATCATGGAAGGTCTAACTGCTCAACAAAGCATTATAGGGAAGGAGATTGACAAGCTGTATGTGAATTTTAAGAAGGATTCATCTATCAGGAAGACAGCGCCATATTTAGAGAAACGACTGCAAAATTTAGAGGAGTTGTAGGTTCAATTTGAATCTAACCATCGGCAGCTTATGCCGCTTGCCTCCATCGACATCGACCATCCCTATTTCGTAAACCAATTCTTCGAAGAGACCGCCAAGGTCTATCAGAAATTGAAGGCCACAATGTTTCAATTACACCAATCAATCCAGCCAAGCACCATGGACGCACAACCGGGTCCCATCGCAGCTGAGCCAAGAGATGACCCTACCAAGACAGGGTCGCCACAAGCCTGTGACTTCCAGCTTCCGTCCAAGGAAGAAGACAACAGTGCATTGAAACTCGTCAAACGACAGAGGGCTTTATTTAAAACGATCACTCACGTTCTACAAGAGGTGGAGAAAAAACTGGAAGACACCAGCTCAAGCACCTTTTACCAGGTCAAATTAGACTTGGTTCGTCAATACGAGAGAGAATGCAGACAGAATAACCAACTCATATGGGAAATTGCAGACGATGAAATTCCACATGGGTATGAGCTGAGTTATTACCACACCATACTAGACTGGATGCAGGATACAATAATAACCCTACAAGCCGGATTGGATGAGTGCGGGTCCGAATCTCACCAAAAACCGACTTCCACACAATTTAAACTACCAAAAATAGTTCTGCCAACTTTTGATGGAAACCATTTACGGTGGATCCAGTTTCGTGAACTGTATGGGCAGTTAATCCATACACAGCCGCTCAGTGATGCACAGAAGATGTTTTATTTAATTACCAATCTCACTGGAGAAGCACGCTCACTAATCCAACATCTTCCAGTCTCCGGGGAAAACTACATGTCGGCTTGGGATATCTTATGCAGTCGATACGACAACAAGCGTCTATTGGTTACAGCCTTACTAAACAAATTTTTGGCGCTTCCATCGACTTCATTTGAATCCAGTGCAGCGTTAAAACATCTACATGATAGCACCAAGGAATGCATACATGGCCTCAAGAATCTTGGTCTACCAGTGGATTCCTGGGACGCTATGCTGGTCCACATATTGACGAAGAAGTTCGACAAAACAACCCAGGCATTATATGAACAATCCCTCACCCATCCGAAGGAATTAAACTCATTAAAAGAAGTACTGAAGTTCCTAGAAGCACGATTCCAGTCCTTAGAAGTGCTAGGGGGGAAAACCAGTCTTTCTACCAAGGAGAGATCGTACAAGCAAACCACTTAACAGCAGTAGCTGGATCGGGAAGTCAGTGCAGACTTTGCAAACAAATCCACTACATTTATGCCTGCCCCACATTTCTCAAGAAAAACCCCAGTGAACGCCGTGCCTGGGTGAAGAAATATAACTTATGCCTAAATTGTTTGCGTGAAGGGCACACAGCAAGCAGTTGCAGCTTAAGATCATGTACCAAATGCAGCGAAAAGCACAATACACTGCTGCATCCTGACGGTTCAAAGTCAACCACGAGACCGAAAATACCAGCAACCCCAGTCACCGCCAGACAACAACCACAATCATCGAAGGCCCCGAACTTCCCGTCGGAGTCAACCAGCTTAGCAGTACAAACAGTGAAACCACGAAAAGGTTACGTCATCTTGAGCACTGTCAATCTAATAGTAAAAGGCAGGGATGGCACCGAAGTCAGCTGCAGAGCAATTTTAGATTCAGGTTCCCAACTTAGCTTCATTACTGAAACACTTGTAAGGAAGCTCCAATTAGACGAAAGTTCGAATCCAGTTAGCATTCTAGGAATACTACCTGGAGTAGGCCAGTCAGAACGTAGTGTCGCCTGTGAAATCAAATCCAGAGTTAATGGGTTCTCAGCATTCGTGGAGGCACAAATATTGCCACAGATAACGTCAATGCAACCTGCTATACCAATTAATTCAACCAACTGGCCGATTCCGAAGAACATCAAATTGGCAGATCCAGAATTTTACAAACCAAACCAAGTTGACCTGCTGTTAGGAGCGGAATTACACTATCAACTCTTGATAGTCGGTCAAATCACCATGAGCGAGGAGTTGCCCATACTGCAGAATACTGTTTTTGGATGGATTGTCGCTGGAAGACTTCGCAACATGAACTCATCAGGAGATCTTACCTGCGGCATCTGTACCGAAGATTATGAAAAGCTTAAGGAACAAGTAGAAAAATTCTGGAGTTTAGAGGACACTCAGCCCACTAGTAGTGTTGTACCCCTAAGCGCAGCAGAGAAACGATGTGAACTATACTTCAATCAAACCACCAAAAGAAATGACACAGGCCGCTTCGTGATCAGTTTGCCATTTTCGCATCATCCTTCCGCTTTAGAAGAATCAAAAGAAATGGCGCTCGCCAGGTTACGCGCCATAGAATGAAAATTTCGAAGCCAACCCGAACTCAAAAAACAGTACGTCGATTTCATGAGAGAATATCAGGATCAGGGACACATGGAAGAGGTCATCATGCCAGAAGGGCAACCACATTATTTTTTGCCCCACCATTGCGTCTTGAAACCGGAAAGCACCACTACAAAATTACGAGTGGTCTTTGACGCCTCTGCACGGACAACGTCTGGGAAATCGTTAAATCAAGTGTTACATACTGGACCCAAAATTCAAAACGAGCTCTTCTCCATTCTACTACGTTTTCGGCTACCACGGTTCATTTTCACTGCCGATATTGAGAAAATGTATCGACAGATACTAGTTGAACCTACTGACAGGAAATACCAACTTATCTTGTG
Source organism: Thereva unica (assembly GCA_949987705.1). Classification (NCBI taxonomy): domain Eukaryota; kingdom Metazoa; phylum Arthropoda; class Insecta; order Diptera; family Therevidae; genus Thereva; species Thereva unica. Next base: position 100,078,649 of record OX465281.1, read on the forward strand.
GCGAGAGAACGAGAATGAGCGTATCCGATGCTATCAACTCGCAACGGTCACATATGGAGTAACAACTGCGCCATACCTAGCGATAAAGTGTTTACATCGTTTAGCACTTCAAGACAGAGAGCAATTTCCACTTGGGACAGAAAGTCTTAATGAAGACTTTCACGTAGATGATGCAATGGTAGGAGCAGATAGCCTAGCGGAAGCTTTGGAAAAACAGAAGCAGTTGGACAACCTATTGAGGTCAGCAGGGTTCAAATTACGAAAGTGGTGCTACAATCATCCCCAATTACTGGCCGGTATCCCAGTCGAAGACAGAGTTTCTCATCTTGAGTTTCACGACGAAAACGAGTGTCAAGTCAAACCCCTCGGCATGACATGGTTACCCAAGACAGACGAGTTCCAGATTATCACTAGGCAATCCGCCGATGATAAGGCTGTCACCAAAAGACGAGTCCTCTCAGACATCGCCCACTTGTTCGACCCGTTGGGATTAATGAGTCCCGTCGTGGTTACTGCAAAAATATTCATGCAAACGCTGTGGTCATTAAAACTTGATTGGGATGCAGCAGTCCCGATGAATCTTCATACAGAATGGAATCACTTCCGAAGAAATCTACAGGAATTAAATAGAATCAAAGTTCCAAGACATGTGTTGTCCAAATCTTACATAGTGAACAAGCAGCTTCACGCTTTCGCGGATGCTTCCGAGAAGGCCTACGGCAGTGCAATATATCTTCGATCCACATTTCGAGATGGAACTATCATAGTGCGATTGCTGTGTGCAAAGTCCCGAGTAGCGCCAACTAAAACCGTCACCCTACCACGCCTGGAATTATGTGCTGCCAAAACGGCTGCACAGCTCCTTCATCGAGTTCGCCAGGACCTAAATTGGCAAGACCCATGCTATTGTTGGACTGATTCACAGATTGTCTTGTCATGGATAAACTCTCAATCCGCCATTTACCACACTTTCGTCGCGAACCGTATCGCAACCATTCATGAACTCACCACTGCCCAGCAATGGCGACATGTTCCGTCCAAGGACAATCCGGCTGATCTAGTCTCTCGGGGTGTATCGCCTGAACGATTACAGGAATGTAATTTATGGTTTTATGGACCCATTTTCTTACACGCTCCTGAATCAGTGTGGCCATCAAGGTCCGTAGTCGATGAAACAGATTTGGAGAAGAGAGCCAGCAAAAGTACTTCGTTGACAGCTACAGTCACCACAGACATCATCAATACATTTGATCATCGTAACTCATTTCTCCACATGAAACGCACCATCGCTTATGTACTTAGATTCATAAGGAATTATCGAACCCAAGTCACGACAAGGCGCCTTAATGGTCCTTTAACAGTGGAAGAATTAGAAGAAGCATTAATCATAATTATACGAGATTCGCAGCACCAAGGGTTCCCAGAAGAGTTAGTGCAACTTAAGAAATCAGGATATGTGAGCACCAGCAGCTCACTCGTAAGCCTAAACCCATTCTTGGATACCAAGGGACTGATTAGAGTCGGAGGACGACTAGAAGAAGCTAGCATCTCGTATGACGCCAAACATCCGATGTTGCTACCCTATCCACATAAGGTTACCAAGTTAATGATCAATCACCTGCACCACCTCAATCGTCATGCAGGACCTCAAGCACTGCTTGCCATCGCTCGACAACGTTTTTGGCCTATTAAAAGAAAAACAATTACACGATCTGTCGTTAAGAATTGTGTTAAGTGCTGCCGAACCAAGCCTCAACTACTCTCTCAGCTTATGGGCAATCTACCGCCCGACAGAATTCAACCAGCACGACCATTTCTACATTCTGGTGTCGACTTTTGTGGTCCCTTCCGCATACATTACAAGATTCGTGGAAAGGGCCCTACCAAGGCATACGTCGCTATCTTTTGTTGCTTTGCAACTAAAGCTGTGCATATAGAAGTCGTAAGCGACCTCACCACAAAAGCATTTATTGGATCTCTTAGAAGATTCACCAGCAGGAGAGGCAATTGCAAGAAACTTTACTGCGACAACGCTACAAATTTTGTTGGAGACAAGAACCAGATGAAGGAATTGGAAGAGTGTATCTACACTAAAAAGGCCGAAGATCGCATCTCAAAATTCTGTGCAACCAAAGAGACAGATTTTAAGTTTATTCCACCGAGATCACCACATTTCGGCGGATTATGGGAGGCGGCAGTCAAATCCGCGAAACAGCTTTTCTATAAAAGCGTGTCAGCAGCCTCTCTTACATATGAAGAGCTAGAGACAATCATGGTCGAGATAGAGGCTATTCTTAACTCTAGACCTCTAACACCAATGTCGAACGACCCACTGGACCTTACGGCCCTTACACCTGGCCATTTCTTGATTGGCGAACCTCTGACCAATAGTGTCGATCCTCACGCAGAACCTCGGAAAGGAAACCTCCTCTACAGATGGAAGGTGGTAGCACACTTGAAAAGTGAATTCTGGCAACGTTGGACGAAAGAATACTTGTGCGAATTACAACATCGGTATAAATGGAGCAAATGTAGCGAGAACATTCAACCCGGAACGATGGTGATCTTGAAGGAAGACAATGTACCAGTCTTGTCATGGCCATTAGGACGTATAATTAGAACTATCAAGGGTAGAGATAATCTCGTCAGAGTGGCCGATGTCAAAACCACAAATGGGATCCTGCGTCGTCCAATCCACAAAATGGCACCACTACCTGTAATGTCTCAAGAAACACCTTCGGACAGTACCACAACCCACGAAGAGGATGTATCTCCACCAGAGGAATCATCAACCATACAACCTCTAACTGGGACAGAAGAGCCAAGGTCAGCTGGTAATAAACGTCGTCGCACGCAGTCACCTCTCAGCCTTTTCTTAATGACTTGCCTGCTCCTACCATTATTTGGAGCAGCAGAGATCATCATGAAACCATTTAATAATCAACCAGGATTATACTTTGAGGATTTAGGACCCACTTACCTAGCGGTAGACGACTGGGACTTAGTAGTATTCTTCGATCTCGCTACTTATCGCCAAGAGCTCAGCCTAATAACGAGAGGAGTGGAGCGACTGAGACAGTTGTGTGAAACCATGACATGCTGCCAATCATGCAACCAAACAGTAGCACATTTTGCAGCAGCAACCAGCGAAATCCATAACTCCAACGATCTTCTAACACCACACTTTACTAGAAGGAAGAAGAGAGCACCACTCAATATCGTTGGAAACATGGCAAGCGCTTTATTCGGAGTGTTGCACTCAGAATACGCTGACAAGATGTCACAAACCATCAAGGACTTAAACAGCAATCAAGAGCACTTACTATCACTCCTAAAAAATCAAACCTCGATTATCGACTCCACGGTGAACATCCTAAATTCAACTATTGCGATGACACAACGTCAGATCTACGAATTCGAGAGGTATGCCAATCAAACCAACTCGGTCATTGATTCCATAAACCAAGACCTGAAAGAGCAGCGAACAATTGAGTTCTTCAACGCCGTATCAATACAGCTTCTTCTCATCAGCACCAAGTACCAACGGATACAATCCGCGTTGCTGAACATAATTATAGACACCCATCAGGGGAGAATTAACCCAATGATTTTAACCCCTACTCAACTGCAGACCCAGATCAACATCATAAAGGAAAACATACCACCGACACTCAGAATACATGCTGCCAACAGCAATCTACTGGAATTGTACAACCTAGTCAATATCGAATGGAGGTTGACCGCCACAGAAATGATCTTCAGGTTGAAGATCCCACTAGTATCGACAGAGAATTATCAGCTTCTATATGTCATTCCCATCCCTATGTGGATTAATAATACGTATTATACCATCGAACCCCTCTCACAATTTCTCATGGTAAACCTGCACCGTGATACCTACGCACCACTGTCACAACAGGAATTTTCAAGGTGCTCTACAACTCAATCGGCTCATATTTGCAGACCACGGCATGCTTTGTACAAAAGGAGCAACCAGCCTGGAGCGAGCGAACTTCACATTCTCATACATCAGCCAATCTTGGACTTATGCAAGGTCGCCATGACTCCCACAATACAACGATGGAACCCGTTGCAGACTCCCAACCAATGGATTTATGTGATGAACCAGGAGACAATTATCACGGTCCTCTGTGGTAACGCTATCTCGCAACGGACACTAGGTAGCTCGGGACTCATCACTATTTGTAATGGCTGCATTTTGAAGGACGATTCTACCACCATCCGAGGACGCAATCGATATTCAACCACCCTCAACACCGCCCTCATCCCATCAAGGAATTTTACCGATCTGTTGTCACCTATACTACATCCAGCGATCGCAGACGACCTATCCAACCTGAAGGGGCAAATTCGTGAGTTGCAGCAGAAGGAATCAACCCCTTTATTGAATGCATCAACCATAACACACCATCATATAATGAGCTATGGTACAAGTATCGCGGTCATTGCCATGATCGGGTATTTATTGTGGAAGGGCTACCAGACATGGAAAACATCTCGACGACCAACACCAGCACCGCGAAACAGAAATGGCGACTTCCGACTTTCCTCTTCAGCTAACTTAAACAGCGAGGCTGTTTAAAGTGGGGGAGAATGTTAAATCCATAACATTTATTTTTAAGTATCTTAAATATCTTTAAGAATTTCATTTAAATCATTCAGTTTCATTTTTCTTTAAATAATTTTCACAAGTATCTCAAGTAACTTTTAATTTTCACACAGTTGAAAAATATCAGGTTTCATCCACCGGCATGCACCTGTTTCTCGGCGCAAAACGCTGAAATAGCATCTAGCATTTTGCACCAAGAAACCAAGGTCAAGGTGCATGTGCACTTGATTTATTTTATGCACATGTTAGCAATTTAAGTTGTTATCAAACTATACTCATAGCCGTAAGTTTTTGTAACATTTTTATCATTTAATTTTAATAAATTCAGTCTAAGTTCAGACATCAAAGACAACAGTCCTGTTTTCTTTTGTATTATTAACCCGTTCCTTTTCAGAACAGCCATTTGTTGCACAGGTACTGAACCTGGGCAACACACCAATTTAATTCAACTAACTATCTTGATTATAGAGCCAATTATTACACAGGTATTGGACCTGGGTAATACGGCACATTAATTATCAATAGATTATTGTACAGGTACTGTACCTGGACAATACGGACAAATCAGATTGTACAGGTATTGAACCTGGGCAATCATCATCCAGCATTTGAGGAATTTCCGTTAAATAAAAGAATTTGGCGCAAACAAAAGGAGCGCCACGATTCATAAGAACCTGAAAAGGAAGGAAGTGAAATTTTTGGAAGTCGCAGTAGCTGTGTCGACATTGATGAATTTAAGTGCGTCGACTCATGCGGTGAAGGGGTTTGTGGAGGTGTTTGATCCTCAAATTTACTAAGAGCAGCCTTTATTACTCCCATGAATTCAAAATACTTATCCTCAAGACTTAAATATGTATCATTCATAAAATAATCACAATTGGGTTTATCAACTAAATTTGCAAACAGTAATTCAAGCTGAATATGGTTCTGTTCTATTCGCGACCATTGTTCTCGAAATTGAGTAATACGTTCGGATATGTATTCTTTGGTTCTTTTGACGAGAGCAGTCTTCTTATAGTTGGAGATGGCCTTGTTCAAAAGATCAATGTAAACCTTTTGTAATTTTAAAGCTTCATTAAAAGATGATTCTGTAGCCATGTTGAACTAGTCACTCACAAACCTTCAAAACAACTATGAATTAATGTATCACGAATGTACCACTTGCACTTGATCAAAGTTAGGGCGTTATTCCCTGAAATATAAATCGTGGACTAAGGTTTAATAAATTAGGTGTATATGTAAGAACTAAACTCTCGTAAACACTTGGTGTGGAAGAAGTTGTTATAAATGAGAAACTCGCCTCGAGTGTGTAATAAATTGGGTTGGTATGAAAACCTTCCAATTGATTTGATTTCAAATGAGGGACTTGCCTCTGAAAATAGTATAGTTGAGGACTAAGCTCATGTAAATTTAGCTTGGTGCTTAAGACCTTGCTATGGGTGAGGGACTTGCCTCGAAGAAAAATAATAAATTCAACTTAAAACACGCGAGTAAATAGTTTGAAATAATCCCTTGAGTTTGATTACTTGACATAAAACACCTTGTCTTGAAATAGAAAGTCTTAAGCACTAGGTTCACAGAACTGTTTGATATTAGAATCTTATGAACTGAGGAACTTTACCTCCACTTAACTCTTTTTAACACTATGCACTGCACTTTAAAGCACATCCGGCTCGAAGGACCATATGTTTTTGTTATAAAAAACCTCAGAAAATATAGGAATTTCTCGTACGAGTTTTGTTGCACATTAAACTAATCCGGCTCGAAGGACCATATGTTTTTGTATTAAAAACTTCAAAAGAATAGAGGAATTTCTCGGACGCAATTGGCTTCTAACTGCAGTACACCTGTGTAAAAAAGGTAAAGAAAATAAAAACAAAAAAAGAAGAAGAAGTAAGATTCAATTATAACATTTCAATTTTATTCATGAGATCAATCCAATAGTTTAATGTTGTTGCGGCGACACCTGGAAATAAACAAAAAAAAAACCACAAAGAAAAAATTAGTAAATAAATTTCAACCTAAAATCAGTCTTCAATCCCGAACAACCTAAAATCAGCAGTCTGCAGTCCCGAGTCTTCAATTCCAAACAATATCTAAAAGATAAACAAAATTATAAAAACATAAAAATACAACATAAATTCCTTACCTGGTAACACCAGAACTTATATATATCCTCCATCAATGGTTCCGCCCACCTCAAAATTCCTAAAAAACATAAAATACATTAATTACATATAAAAATCATAAAATAAATATTCTCTTACCTGTTTTCAATGCGCCATCAGCAAATATGTCAAAATAAGACAGCTGATATAAATATAAGAAGGGGCACGCACACAAAGAAGTGAATCCAATTCCAATTCCAATGCCCCACCAAATTGCTTTCCAAAATTGCCCATGGCCATGTTCCCAATAAATATCGCAGCACTTGGGCGAAAAGACTCAGATCACTTCGATCTTTCCCAGGATAACTGAGCCTAGGAAAACTATAGTGATCTCACCCAATCAGGAGAATTGAGCCTGATAATCTAAAAATCTATAATTCCCAATCCAAATCAGTTGACGGAGTATTGTACCGTCAACATCCTAAGCTGTAGAATTGAGACAGCATCCCAATATAACCCCTTACGCTAATCAAATCCGAATCAGTTGACGGAGTATTGTACCGTCAACATCCTAAGCTGTAGAATTGAGACAGCATCCCAATATAACTCCTTACGCTAATCGAATCATAGTTATATCCAGCAACACGTAAACCAGCACACCAGTGATAGAAAACATCCAAATCAACCAAGCAGGGCAGAATTAAGCAGCAACCAAGGCCGAAACCATCAATTTTTTACAAAGTCCGCGCCATCTACTCAGAGAAATTGTGAACTTGAGTAAACCAGTACATCTGATCCAGCCAAGGAAAGCATCCAGACAACGATAAAACGCAGCTAGTATTTTCAAGGCAATTTTTTTGGCAATATCCATATAAGTTAAGTTTTTGTTGAATAAATAAATTAAATAATTAGAAAACCATCAATTATATTATATGAATTATTACTCTCGACACACGGGCGTTGTTACAACGAGAAATCGTTGTTTTATATGAATTTTTAAAGTTGAATTGTATGAATTATAGATTTAAGAAATTAATTGTATAAAAGTTAGAAATTTCAATAAAGTTAGAATTATAAAAAGGGTGATTTTTTAAGGGGTGACAATTAGGTGATCACGGCACATTTTGGTCCTTCGAGCCGGATTCCAAAAGGAAAACGTACATCTAGCCTGATCACGTCACCTCAAGGGGAAATCGTAGCAGACAGTGACCTAAACTAACTAAACTAAATCAATATGGAAACGGCAATTAAATTACAATTAGCGCAAAAGGAGCTTCTGGAGAAGTTTATCACAAATTATCGAAAGGATGGAGCCAGCAGACGAGCCACTTCCTACTATAAAAAACGACTTCAGGATTTTGAAAAACTGTTCCAGAATATACAGAAAACACACACGGAGATTCTGATGGCCAGGAATGACGAACCTGCGGATTCCGACCTATTAAAAAATAACTACTTCACGAGGAATATATATGAAGAAATGGAGGAATACTTCTATACAAATTACGCCGCGATTGAATCTCGTTATGACGCTGAGTATCCCACATCAAGAGATGGTAGTCCATCTCCCATTGTAGAAGAACCCAAGGTGACACCAAACCCAAACAAGGAGCATCTAATCAAACTACCCAAAATATCCTTAGACAAATTCTCCGGAGATTACCGAAAATGGACTACTTTCCACGATCTCTACACGAGCTTAATTCACGAGAATCACAGCTTATCTAACGCGCAAAAACTTCAGTACTTGAAACTACACCTATGTGGAGAAGCTGAGGGCCTTTTACGTCAAGTCCAGGTCAACAACGACAATTACGAGCCAGCTTGGAAACTCCTAAAGGCAAGGTACGATAACAAAAGAGTGTTGGTCAACGCCCAGCTGAAACTTCTATTCAACCAACCCTCCTTGTCCGCTGAGTCTGCACAAGGGATTGGGAGCTTGATGGACGTAACCACCGAATGCCTGCAAGCACTATTCAACCTAGGCATCGAAGTCGAGAGCTGGGACGCAATGATAATTTACACAATCGTACAAAAATTCCCGCCCGAAACTCACCAATTATGGGAACAGAGTGCAAGCAAGAGCACTGATATACCAACCTGGGACACGCTACGCGAGTTTCTGGAAGGACGTTTTAGAACGCTAGAGGCCATTGGAACGAAGGTAACAACAACAAGTAGGACCTATCGGAACTTCTCAGCAAGACCAAGGATGACATCGCAGGCACTCCATGTGGCCACCAGCCTAACCTGCAGTTATTGTCGAAAAAACCATAGCGTTCGGCACTGCCAACAATTTTCCAAGTTACCAAAGACAGAAAGAATGGAGTTCGTGAAATCTAAAAAACTATGTATAAATTGGTTAGGATATGGTCATTTGACAGCACAGTGTCCGAGTAAACACACTTGTAGGATTTGTAGTCAACGTCACCACTCATTATTGCATCACCAACCCGAAGGAAGACGCATGATTTCTCAGACATCGAACTATCCCAATCAGCCAGTTCAAGTTCCCAATAAAGATAGAATCCAGTCAACTGTTGCAATGGTAACATCTGGTATACAAACAGAATCAGCAATATCTTCCCCAAACCAGAACTCTTCACATATGGGCAACCTTAATTCACTTATGGTAAACTATGATGATCAACCACATCAAGTTTTGTTAGCAACCGCAATCGTGAGGCTCCAATCCGACTCAGGACATGAAACCAAAGTGAGAGCAGTAATAGATCCAGGATCCCAAGTTTCCCTGATAACAGAATCCGTCGTGCAAAAACTACGTCTGAAAAGAAAATCCATCCGGGCAGATATATTCGGAGCTGGAGAAATCAATATCGGCAATCTCAACACTCAAGTCAATCTAACGCTAAAATCCCAATACAACAAGGACTTCGCAGTAAGGATGAGTGCGCTGGTAACAAAGAAGGTTACTAGTTTCCTACCATCAAGAAGGGTCTACAATCAAGAGTGGCATCACATAAACCAGCTCAATCTAGCAGACCCCTGGTATTACAGTCCGGCCAAGATCGATCTATTGTTAGGTGCTGATATTTACGGCCAAATTATCAGGAAAGGGACCATCATACCTGATAACACTGAAATTCCCCTCGCCCAAGAAACATCGTTGGGATGGATCTTATCTGGAAAAGTTAATGACCTTACACCAACTATCAAGGTAAACAGTTTCCACATTACAGCTGATTTACAACAGCAGTTAACACAATTTTGGGAATTGGAAGAAATCACCGCAGAGAAGCCTTCAGCTATGGAAGAACAACGGTGTGAAGAAATTTTCCAAAAAACACACAAGCGACTCTCCAATGGACAGTACGAGGTTCAACTACCATTTGCTGAAAACAACATACGCCTAGGAACATCTCGAACTCGAGCAGTCTCGTGCTTATACCGATCGGAAACTCGGTTAAGTAAGAATCCAGACCAGAAAAAACTCTACAACGATTGCCTAAAGGAATATCTTACACTCAATCACATGGAGCCGCTAACTCCCACAGAGGCCAACAACTCCTATCCACAGGATCCAAACTTCTATCTACCGCATCATTTGGTCATAAAGGAAGATAGTACTACAACAAAGCTACGTGTAGTCTTCAATGCTTCAGCACCATCAAGTACTGGTACATCACTCAACGACATATTGCTAAATGGACCTCCTCAGCAAGACGATCTATTTTCGATCCTCCTTAGATGGCGCCTCAATCACATTGCATTTACAGCGGATATTACAAAAATGTATAGGCAGATTCGAATAGCAAAACATCATGCTGATTACCAGAGAATTGTATGGCGTGAGTCAGTACAAGCTCCTGTTCAGGACTTTCGATTACTCACCGTCACGTTTGGAACAAAAAGCGCCCCATATCTAGCCACCAGAATCATAAAACAGTTAGCCATCGATGAACAAACAAATTATCCAATTGGATCAGCTGCTGCCAAAACCGATTTCTACGTCGACGACCTAATGTCAGGGGCTCCCACTATAGAAGAGGCTATCATTAAACAACAACAACTGCAAAACCTCATGACATCTGGCGGGTTTCAACTAAGAAAATGGGTTTCGAACTCTCCACAACTCCTAGAAACTATACCAACAGAATTAAGAGAAATAGAATTGTCCTTCAATATAAACGCACAAGACAAAGTGAAAACCCTTGGCATTTATTGGAATCCGAGAAATGATACATTGTCCTACACTTTGAAAGAAGAACTACGAGTAGAACCTATGACCAAACGAACAATGTTGTCAGCAATCTCAAAATTATTTGATCCACTAGGATGGGCATCACCAATAATTATACCGGCAAAAATTATGATTCAACGGTTATGGTTGGCTGAAATAGACTGGGATGATGTTCCACCACTAGAGTTACAATCAGATTGGATAAAGTATCACCAAGAGCTTCGCAAGATAGACCAAATCCAGATTCCAAGATGGCTAAACACGTTAGACACACATACCAAGGTAGAAATCCATGGATTCAGCGACGCATCCACACAAGCTTATGCAGCGGTCGTCTACTACTGCACGATTCAAAACGGAATTAGAAAAGCCAACATCCTTACCGCCAAAACCAAAGTGGCACCAATAAAGGTAGTCTCACTCCCACGTTTAGAGTTATGTGGAGCGGTACTACTTGCAAAATTAATCAGCTGTATAAAGAAAGCGCTAAAAACCACGGATACGACACCTACTTTCGCTTGGACAGATTCGGAAATAACACTAGCATGGCTAAATGGACATCCATCCAAGTGGAAATCGTTCATCGCCAACCGAGTATCATTCATCCATGAATTGCTAAAGGAAGTGAAATGGGGACACGTCTCCTCCAAACAGAACCCAGCCGACTGTGCCACCAGAGGGCTATCACCAGAAGAATTGAAGAATCACACACTATGGTGGAAGGGCCCTGAATGGCTACAAAAACCAAAAGCTGAATGGCCAATCACGAAGATAACACAATCAACCAGTCTGGAACCCCTTCACCAACCTCTACGGAAAAGAATAACCCTAGAAGAATACAGGGCTCGGAAAGCTCAATCACCGCCGGACTTCATAATCACGAAGGAATTATGGACACAAATTAAGGATCTCCCACTACCATGGGAGAAAATCCGCAGCGCAAAAAAATCCTACCGCACCAGGATAAATGGAAGAATTATCCGCTTCCAAAAAACGGCGGATAACCAGCTAAAGGTAAAGATGCAACAATCCAAGAAAGAAAATAATAATAAACCCTAAAAAAAAGGGGGAAATAAAGGAAATTTGAAATAAAAAACCATAAATTTTGACCGTGAATCTTTTATTTATTTATTAAAAAAAAAAAAAACAACAAACAAGAACAACAACAAAACTGAAAAACAAAATTCTCCTTCCAAACCATGGCTACAGGCACTTTCACTCCACGTACTGAAAATTATTGACATCGCAGCGATGTCAAGGCGGGGAGTATGTTGCGGCGACACCTGGAAATAAACAAAAAAAAAAACCACAAAGAAAAAATTAGTAAATAAATTTCAACCTAAAATCAGTCTTCAATCCCGAACAACCTAAAATCAGCAGTCTGCAGTCCCGAGTCTTCAATTGCAAACAATATCTAAAAGATAAACAAAATTATAAAAACATAAAAATACAACATAAATTCCTTACCTGGTAACACCAGAACTTATATATATCCTCCATCAATGGTTCCGCCCACCTCAAAATTCCTAAAAAACATAAAATACATTAATTACATATAAAAATCATAAAATAAATATTCTCTTACCTGTTTTCAATGCGCCATCAGCAAATATGTCAAAATAAGACAGCTGATATAAATATAAGAAGGGGCACGCACACAAAGAAGTGAATCCAATTCCAATTCCAATGCCCCACCAAATTGCTTTCCAAAATTGCCCATGGCCATGTTCCCAATAAATATCGCAGCACTTGGGCGAAAAGACTCAGATCACTTCGATCTTTCCCAGGAGAACTGAGCCTAGGAAAACTATAGTGATCTCACCCAATCAGGAGAATTGAGCCTGATAATCTAAAAATCTATAATTCCCAATCCAAATCAGTTGACGGAGTATTGTACCGTCAACATCCTAAGCTGTAGAATTGAGACAGCATCCCAATATAATTCCTTACGCTAATCGAATCATAGTTATATCCAGCAACACGTAAACCAGCACACCAGTGATAGAAAACATCCAAATCAACCAAGCAGGGCAGAATTAAGCAGCAACCAAGGCCGAAACCATCAATTTTCTACAAAGTCCGCGCCATCTACTCAGAGAAATTGTGAACTTGAGTAAACCAGTACATCTGATCCAGCCAAGGAAAGCATCCAGACAACGATAAAACGCAGCTAGTATTTTCAAGGCAATTTTTTTGGCAATATCCATATAAGTTAAGTTTTTGTTGAATAAATAAATTAAATAATTAGAAAACCATCAATTATATTATATGAATTATATGAATTTTTAAAGTTGAATTGTATGAATTATAGATTTAAGAAATTAATTGTATAAAAGTTAGAAATTTCAATAAAGTTAGAATTATAAAAAGGGTGATTTTTTAAGGGGTGACAATTAGGTGATCACGGCACAAATGTAAATAACAGTCAAGATATCAGTAATTCAAATAAAGAAATTTAAGTTTCATATAAATTAGTTCATAAATTAGTTATTTAGGTTTAGTTAATTAATTTAGTTAGTAAGTTTATTAATTCAAAATTCAATAAAAGACAAAAGTTCTGATAAATTAGAAGTTTTACAAAGTATTAATTCAAGTGAAGATTCACTCAAAATTTACTTGGATCACCCTCGACAATGTTGGAAACTATAAATTCAATTTCATCACCTCGTCAACGATGTAAGCTATGAAATTAAGCTTTAAAATTTCGAAGAAACGAGAAAAATGGTAAAATAAATCACCGAATCACCAGAAGAAACGAAAAGAAAAAAAAAAAAAAAAAAAAAAAATATATATATATATATATATATATATATATATATATATATATAGAATTTTATCAGCATGTAAAATGAGGTACTCACCTGATTTCTAGAGTTGACCTTGAACTTGTATGAAAAAGGGGAATTACTGTTGTATGAAAACAACAAGGAAAGGAAGTAATGTGTTGATGGTCGAATCCCAACAACACAGTGAATATTAGTAACTTTGTTGATGGTCGAATCCCAACAACAAAGAAAGGTTAGTCCAAAAACAAACGAAATATTAGTAAACCTTGTTGATGGTCGAATCCCAACAACAAGGAAAATTAATAAATCTGTTGATGGTCGAAACCCAACAACAGAGGAAAAGTTAGTAGTCTGTTAGTGGTCGAAACCCAAAAACAGAGGAAAGTTAGTAAACCTTGTTGATGGTCGAATCCCAACAACAAGGAAAAATTAATAAATCTGTTGATGGTCGAAACCCAACAACAGAGGAAAAGTTAGAATTGGAATTAAAAAAGGGAGGAAAAAGGGTACAAGTTCAGGACAACTTACCTCGGTGAAGCTTCGGTGCAGAGAGAGCGAGCGTTTCGTTCGCAACAATATTTAATCGTTTGCTTGAATTTCAAGTTCAAGTGGGGATACAAAAGAAAACCGTAACGTTTGAAGTGATTTTTGCTTCGATGATAAGAGTGGGAATGCTAATTTATACGTAGGCATGTATTGAGGTGATGGGGTTACCAGAGTAAATTTTGAATGAATATCGTTAATTGAAAATTAATTCTAATAAACTTAAATTATATTAGTATGACGATGTAATTTGATGATGGTTAATGTGGCGATCTTGGCCAAATATGATGATGTTTATGTTTTGATGGATGTCCATTAGTAGCCAAATGACCAAGCTGCCTTATCAAGTGGTTCCGAAAGTGTTCTTCATCAGTTAATGTTATCCATCTGTAATAATAAAAAAATTAAATGCCCTAAAGGTAATTCGGTGATTGGATTCTAATCCGACAAAATTCAAAGGATAACCAAAGGGAACTCCTCGCTGTGAAAGTATTTGAACAGCTAGTCTCTAGGCACAACATCCCACTAGTTTAATTATATCACATCGCTAGGATCGTTTCCTTAAGAAAGATCATGAAAATCAAAACTGTACGTATTGTACAAAATTGCGATCACTATATGTATTATAACGTTTTCAAAAAAAATTCAAATTCTTTTATTTCACACTAATTTATTAATTTTCCTCATCTTTATTTACGATTTTTATTCAATAATTCTTACTTAATAATCCATCAAATAATCTCACTATAATAATATAGAACAGAAGTGCGTCGTCCACTAAAATAGAGATTTATAAATAGATTACTCCTTTTCTTTTTAATTTTTGAAAATTCATCTAAAATTATTTTTTTCTACGCCTCTTGTAGAATACGAGCATTCTGATCATGGAGCCTAGACAAGGAGTTAAAACTCCGTGTTGTCAAATTTTGTTTGATTGAGTGAGGGCGCCACAGTCACATGTACCCCAAAAAACATGGCCGAGTATATTCATCCGGTTGATGGCAAAGTCCGTTATCTGCTAGGATATTTTATGTTTACGCCTAACTTAAAAAATCAGCTTCTAAATTGGATTTATATCGATGTCATTTTTCGTATTTAACCAATTTATGAATTTTCCAATGAATTTTTAATATTTTCCAATGAATTTTTTTTTGCATTGCTTCATTTTCGGGTAAAATTCAGCAAACTTCATGTGGGGCACGTCAGCTTTAGGCGACATCTGTGGCAAACAATGAACTAGAAGTTTAGTTTCTGCTACCCATCCATTTCCGGTTATTTTTCCCATAAGAGTTATATCTCCTTGTATAGACTCCATGATTCTGATATTGCTTTTAGACACGGAATTGCGGGCATTCCGCACCCGTGTGGAATATTCATTCCATCACTTGTTATGGAATGACTACTAGGGGCGACATCTGTTGCTCAAAAGCCAAGAATATGATAGTGTTATTCTTTTTATTTATTAATCAATAAATTAAAGGAAAAAAAGAAATATTTCAATAATAAACAATCAAAGATGTTCCGCTAGACCATATTTGCTTTAAATAAACAATTCAATTATTAAATTACAGAACATAAAAGCATTTTTTGAATAACTTTTCGGCGGCATCTATTGTCAAATTATTTAATTAGGAATAGGTTGCGCCTATATCCGTTCAACTGATATTGGTGCTGTTTACCAGTAAATGCCATTGATTCTTAACTGTGATTTTCTTCAGTTGTGATTTTCTATATTAATTAAACATGCCCAGTAATGAGAATTGTACGCCCCCAGAACTTATTGACTTAGCAAATAAGACGATGCTAGAGTTATTACCTACCAAATCCAAGGAAGTATATCTACATTCTTACGAACAATTTATGGATTGGCGTAAAACCAAAAATACGAACTCTTTTTCGGAAAATGTTTTTCTCGCATATTTTACTGGATTAGGTAATACAATGAAGTCTTCAACATTGTGGAAGGTGTACTCGATGTTACGTACAACATTCAATATTAAACATAATATTGATTTGTCACAATATGCAAAATTATGTGCATTCTTAAAAAACAGGCGTCTGGTTTCCAAGCAAAAAAATCAGATATTTTATACCTTGGTACAAAGGTAAAAACCTGAATGCCAGTTGAATTAAGTTCTTATTCTTAATGTGTTATGTTTTAGGTTGTGTTAATTGTAGGTGTCATGGGTGCCTGTAGAAAAATTGAGTTGTATCAAATGAAGATACAAAATACACAAGACTTGGGTACTGCTGTTCTTATGACTGTACCAGATAAAAAAACAAAAATTTGCAGAAAATTTACAATAACAGGAAAATTTTATGACCTGTTTAAAAAATATGCCAATCTCCGCCCCACTATAGCTGACGTAGATAATTTTTTTTTTAAATTATCAAAAAGGGCGTTGTACCAAGCAAGTGATGGGAATTAACAAAATGGGTGCTATCCCAAAACAAGTGGCAACGTTTTTAAAACTTCCAAATCCCGAGCTATACACAGGCCATTGTTTCAGAAGAACATCTGCCACAATGTTAGTTGATGCAGGCGGCGACATTACGACGTTAAAGCGTCATGGAGGTTGGAAGTCAACGGAAGTAGCAGAAGGCTATATTGATAATTCCTTAAATAACAGAATAAATATATCTGATAAACTACTTACACATATAACTGAACCTGGTACGTCAAGGCAAAGAACCTGTACAATTACATCCCAGAAAGAGACGCACATTATTGAACCTGAAGTGCCAAGTCCTATGCCATCTACGGTGCAGAATTCCACAATTAACAAAGCTCAATTAAGTAATATTCCTAATGTAACAATTTCAAACTGCAGTAATTTTACAATAAATTTTGTGAATAATAAAGAATAAAAATTATTTTAAAAATGTTTAAAGATGGTTTGGGAATTATTTACAAACAATATCATTGATATTTACTTTTTATAATTATTTTGGATAGTTAAAATTGTTACGAATGAGCACTACTAATATGTTATTTAGGGTTAAAATATCTTGCTGTGCTTTATGCATTTATATTTTTGACAATAGCTTTACATTAGGTAGGTGCGTTTTTGTTTACAAAATAATAATAAAATCTATTTTAGAGGCGTAGAAAAAGTATAGTCTGCAACACGTTTTGAATGGCATATTCCGCACTCGTGGACCGCCAAACTTCCACTTGTGCGGAATATGCATCATTCCAAACTTGTTACAGAATATACTATTCTTACATCCTTATATGTTCTGGGAACACTGCTATTAACCATCTCTTCAAATTCCTAATAAACGAGAATAATAATTTAGCCTCTACAAAGATTATTTTAAAAACTTTCTTGTTCACGGTTTAGCTGTTATATTTACAGCAATTATCTCAATATGAAACTTTAATGTTACCTTTCAAATAAAGTCTTATTATCCATATATAATTATCCTTTCTGCACTAATTACTAAAAATTTCATTACCGATGTAATGAAAAAAAAAAAAACACTAATTCATTCATAAATACACCATCTATTAATCATTGAATATTGGCTAGAATAATAACTAATGAGTCCTTATAATTTTTATACTTCTATATTAATATTTATTATTTAATCTAAGTATTTTTCTTTAACATTTTTAAATTATTTCGTTTAAACCAACTATTTAATTTATTCTTCTTGTTTCCTAATAATTGCAGTAATTTGTTCTCCTATTCATATGGTCACAATTTAACGAACAACATTCAGAGTCAAAAATTCGATTTATGACAGAAAACAGCTGATTCAATTATCTTTCCTTTTCTGTTCTGCACACTTGATCGAAGAGAGAGAATCTGGCTTTGTGTCGCCGAGTTCACGAAGTATGCGTTGAGTTTTGCTCAGCAGTGATGTTCATATATGCACGCACACAACCAACCGGGGGAAAATTTTGTATGAAGATGAAAGACTTGTTATTACACTAGACTTTGCATGGAAATGCCTTCGCCAGAATGATCGATATTGAGCCGAAATTTTGCTGTCGGATGAAGTTCATTTTACACTCACTGTCAATAACCCTGTCAAATTTGAGAAACAGAGATACACGACATTCAAGAAAAACCACTGCACGACAAGGAGCGCATTCAAAAACTTTACTATAGTAAACCACGAGGTAAGCTGTGGTTATGCTACATCACTTCACTTAACCACGCAAGTTTATGTTTAACCACGGATGTTTTGGAACGCACCGTGGTAAACTACGAATTTAAAACAAAAAAATTAACATTTTTTTCCCATAAAATAGTCTCCGTAATTTGCTTGAATTATTCTGTATATGTCCATTAATTATTTATTTGTAATAATTTCAGAAATCCCACTTCGATCTGTTCATTTTTAACATTAAAACAACTGTGAAAAAATTGTTTTTATTCTTCTTCTAACTATCGCTAACCATGCTCCCGAGCATAGTTAAAATTTAACTATACCATGGTTAACCATGGGAGTTTTTGAACGCCAAAAAGTTATACTCGTGGTTATGTTGTAGTTAACGACGGAGTTTTTGAACGACAAAAGTTTACCATAGTTAACCATGGTTAACCATAGTAAGGTTTTTGAACGCGCTCAAGGAAGTCACTGCCTGGGCCGGATTGGGCTCAAAAACCACCATCGGACCATTTTTCTTCAAAGTTCGAGAAATCTCGGGGCCACGCACGCTATGGTTGGATGCACTTTGTGCGTCCGAAAACGCGTGAAAAATGTCTGGCGAACCTATTTTCAAAAACACGACGCCAGTTTACATATTTTATTGGGGAAGGCCAAAGGTTTGTTTTTGTGACAGGAGGCTGCAGTATCATGAAGTTTGGAAACCACTGACCCATGCAAAAGACGGCAAAACTAAAGGTACGGTTTCGCTGGGAGCTGTCGACAGCAGCTGCCGACATCGGTTATCAGCTGCAGTAACTGAGCAGCGCGGTCAAGTAATTTGGTTGAAACTGTTGCATCTCTGCCGGCAGTTATTTGTTGTCAATTTTTGGTTAAACAGCTGAAAAAGAATTTACTGAAAAATAATGGATATTGCAAAGTTTTTGTTAATTGAGGAGGAGGAAGAACATGATTTCATGGAACTTATGTTATTAAATCAAAGAAAGGGTATAAACTTTCTTCCTTAAGCTCCTTTAATCCCTCATGGGACATAGGGCGGAAACAGTTGCCCTCCAGCGGACTCTGTTTTGCGCGACTGCTCTTAGCTCCGACCAGGATCTCCCAGTTGTTGCGGCTTCTTCTAGTAGGATTCTCCTCCTAGTTGTTCTAGGTCTTCCTACTCGACGGGAACCTTGCGGATTCCAGTCAAGGGCCTGTTTGGCTAGATTTTCGTTTTCGCGTCGCAAGCTGTGGCCAACCCAATTCCATTTCCTTCGCCTGATTTGGTCGTCTATCTTTTCTTGGCCGGCACGGCGCCATAGTTCTTCGTTTGAAATTCTCTCTGGCCAGCGGATTTTTAGGATACGACGCAGGCATCTGTTGATGAAGACTTGTAGGCGCCCTGTGATGAATTGGGTGACTTTCCATGTTTCGCAACCGTACAAAAGAACTGCCTCAACGTTGGAGTTGAACAGCCGCAATTTGGTGTTAGTTGAGATCTCCGTTGATCTCCATATGCGGGACAGGCATGCATATGCGCCTCCTGCTTTATTTATTCTGGAACTTACGTCTTCTTCTGCCCCACCATTTTCGGTAATAATGCTACCGAGGTAGCAGAATTTATTTACCAGTTCCACGTCACGGTTATTCAGCGCTGTCCGTTCAATGGTGTTTGCATTTTCCGCATTTCTTTAGTTTTAGTCGGATTTAGCCTGCTGGACTACTTTCTGTTGCCAAATTGTTTAACATGTTTTTGAGGTCCAAAAAACAACAAAGAAAGGTTAGTCCAAAAACAAACGAAATATTAGTAAACCTTGTTGATGGTCGAATCCCAACAACAAGGAAAATTAATAAATCTGTTGATGGTCGAAACCCAACAACAGAGGAAAAGTTAGTAGTCTGTTAGTGGTCGAAACCCAAAAACAGAGGAAAGTTAGTAAACCTTGTTGATGGTCGAATCCCAACAACAAGGAAAAATTAATAAATCTGTTGATGGTCGAAACCCAACAACAGAGGAAAAGTTAGAATTGGAATTAAAAAAGGGAGGAAAAAGGGTACAAGTTCAGGACAACTTACCTCGGTGAAGCTTCGGTGCAGAGAGAGCGAGCGTTTCGTTCGCAACAATATTTAATCGTTTGCTTGAATTTCAAGTTCAAGTGGGGATACAAAAGAAAACCGTAACGTTTGAAGTGATTTTTGCTTCGATGATAAGAGTGGGAATGCTAATTTATACGTAGGCATGTATTGAGGTGATGGGGTTACCAGAGTAAATTTTGAATGAATATCGTTAATTGAAAATTAATTCTAATAAACTTAAATTATATTAGTATGACGATGTAATTTGATGATGGTTAATGTGGCGATCTTGGCCAAATATGATGATGTTTATGTTTTGATGGATGTCCATTAGTAGCCAAATGACCAAGCTTCCTTATCAAGTGGTTCCGAAAGTGTTCTTCATCAGTTAATGTTATCCATCTGTAATAATAAAAAAATTAAATGCCCTAAAGGTAATTCGGTGATTGGATTCTAATCCGACAAAATTCAAAGGATAACCAAAGGGAACTCCTCGCTGTGAAAGTATTTGAACAGCTAGTCTCTAGGCACAACATCCCACTAGTTTAATTATATCACATCGCTAGGATCGTTTCCTTAAGAAAGATCATGAAAATCAAAACTGTACGTATTGTACAAAATTGCGATCACTATATGTATTATAACGTTTTCAAAAAAAATTCAAATTCTTTTATTTCACACTAATTTATTAATTTTCCTCATCTTTATTTACGATTTTTATTCAATAATTCTTACTTAATAATCCATCAAATAATCTCACTATAATAATATAGAACAGAAGTGCGTCGTCCACTAAAATAGAGATTTATAAATAGATTACTCCTTTTCTTTTTAATTTTTGAAAATTCATCTAAAATTATTTTTTTCTACGCCTCTTGTAGAATACGAGCATTCTGATCATGGAGCCTAGACAAGGAGTTAAAACTCCGTGTTGTCAAATTTTGTTTGATTGAGTGAGGGCGCCACAGTCACATGTACCCCAAAAAACATGGCCGAGTATATTCATCCGGTTGATGGCAAAGTCCGTTATCTGCTAGGATATTTTATGTTTACGCCTAACTTAAAAAATCAGCTTCTAAATTGGATTTATATCGATGTCATTTTTCGTATTTAACCAATTTATGAATTTTCCAATGAATTTTTAATATTTTCCAATGAATTTTTTTTTGCATTGCTTCATTTTCGGGTAAAATTCAGCAAACTTCATGTGGGGCACGTCAGCTTTAGGCGACATCTGTGGCAAACAATGAACTAGAAGTTTAGTTTCTGCTACCCATCCATTTCCGGTTATTTTTCCCATAAGAGTTATATCTCCTTGTATAGACTCCATGATTCTGATATTGCTTTTAGACACGGAATTGCGGGCATTCCGCACCCGTGTGGAATATTCATTCCATCACTTGTTATGGAATGACTACTAGGGGCGACATCTGTTGCTCAAAAGCCAAGAATATGATAGTGTTATTCTTTTTATTTATTAATCAATAAATTAAAGGAAAAAAAGAAATATTTCAATAATAAACAATCAAAGATGTTCCGCTAGACCATATTTGCTTTAAATAAACAATTCAATTATTAAATTACAGAACATAAAAGCATTTTTTGAATAACTTTTCGGCGGCATCTATTGTCAAATTATTTAATTAGGAATAGGTTGCGCCTATATCCGTTCAACTGATATTGGTGCTGTTTACCAGTAAATGCCATTGATTCTTAACTGTGATTTTCTTCAGTTGTGATTTTCTATATTAATTAAACATGCCCAGTAATGAGAATTGTACGCCCCCAGAACTTATTGACTTAGCAAATAAGACGATGCTAGAGTTATTACCTACCAAATCCAAGGAAGTATATCTACATTCTTACGAACAATTTATGGATTGGCGTAAAACCAAAAATACGAACTCTTTTTCGGAAAATGTTTTTCTCGCATATTTTACTGGATTAGGTAATACAATGAAGTCTTCAACATTGTGGAAGGTGTACTCGATGTTACGTACAACATTCAATATTAAACATAATATTGATTTGTCACAATATGCAAAATTATGTGCATTCTTAAAAAACAGGCGTCTGGTTTCCAAGCAAAAAAATCAGATATTTTATACCTTGGTACAAAGGTAAAAACCTGAATGCCAGTTGAATTAAGTTCTTATTCTTAATGTGTTATGTTTTAGGTTGTGTTAATTGTAGGTGTCATGGGTGCCTGTAGAAAAATTGAGTTGTATCAAATGAAGATACAAAATACACAAGACTTGGGTACTGCTGTTCTTATGACTGTACCAGATAAAAAAACAAAAATTTGCAGAAAATTTACAATAACAGGAAAATTTTATGACCTGTTTAAAAAATATGCCAATCTCCGCCCCACTATAGCTGACGTAGATAATTTTTTTTTTAAATTATCAAAAAGGGCGTTGTACCAAGCAAGTGATGGGAATTAACAAAATGGGTGCTATCCCAAAACAAGTGGCAACGTTTTTAAAACTTCCAAATCCCGAGCTATACACAGGCCATTGTTTCAGAAGAACATCTGCCACAATGTTAGTTGATGCAGGCGGCGACATTACGACGTTAAAGCGTCATGGAGGTTGGAAGTCAACGGAAGTAGCAGAAGGCTATATTGATAATTCCTTAAATAACAGAATAAATATATCTGATAAACTACTTACACATATAACTGAACCTGGTACGTCAAGGCAAAGAACCTGTACAATTACATCCCAGAAAGAGACGCACATTATTGAACCTGAAGTGCCAAGTCCTATGCCATCTACGGTGCAGAATTCCACAATTAACAAAGCTCAATTAAGTAATATTCCTAATGTAACAATTTCAAACTGCAGTAATTTTACAATAAATTTTGTGAATAATAAAGAATAAAAATTATTTTAAAAATGTTTAAAGATGGTTTGGGAATTATTTACAAACAATATCATTGATATTTACTTTTTATAATTATTTTGGATAGTTAAAATTGTTACGAATGAGCACTACTAATATGTTATTTAGGGTTAAAATATCTTGCTGTGCTTTATGCATTTATATTTTTGACAATAGCTTTACATTAGGTAGGTGCGTTTTTGTTTACAAAATAATAATAAAATCTATTTTAGAGGCGTAGAAAAAGTATAGTCTGCAACACGTTTTGAATGGCATATTCCGCACTCGTGGACCGCCAAACTTCCACTTGTGCGGAATATGCATCATTCCAAACTTGTTACAGAATATACTATTCTTACATCCTTATATGTTCTGGGAACACTGCTATTAACCATCTCTTCAAATTCCTAATAAACGAGAATAATAATTTAGCCTCTACAAAGATTATTTTAAAAACTTTCTTGTTCACGGTTTAGCTGTTATATTTACAGCAATTATCTCAATATGAAACTTTAATGTTACCTTTCAAATAAAGTCTTATTATCCATATATAATTATCCTTTCTGCACTAATTACTAAAAATTTCATTACCGATGTAATGAAAAAAAAAAAAACACTAATTCATTCATAAATACACCATCTATTAATCATTGAATATTGGCTAGAATAATAACTAATGAGTCCTTATAATTTTTATACTTCTATATTAATATTTATTATTTAATCTAAGTATTTTTCTTTAACATTTTTAAATTATTTCGTTTAAACCAACTATTTAATTTATTCTTCTTGTTTCCTAATAATTGCAGTAATTTGTTCTCCTATTCATATGGTCACAATTTAACGAACAACATTCAGAGTCAAAAATTCGATTTATGACAGAAAACAGCTGATTCAATTATCTTTCCTTTTCTGTTCTGCACACTTGATCGAAGAGAGAGAATCTGGCTTTGTGTCGCCGAGTTCACGAAGTATGCGTTGAGTTTTGCTCAGCAGTGATGTTCATATATGCACGCACACAACCAACCGGGGGAAAATTTTGTATGAAGATGAAAGACTTGTTATTACACTAGACTTTGCATGGAAATGCCTTCGCCAGAATGATCGATATTGAGCCGAAATTTTGCTGTCGGATGAAGTTCATTTTACACTCACTGTCAATAACCCTGTCAAATTTGAGAAACAGAGATACACGACATTCAAGAAAAACCACTGCACGACAAGGAGCGCATTCAAAAACTTTACTATAGTAAACCACGAGGTAAGCTGTGGTTATGCTACATCACTTCACTTAACCACGCAAGTTTATGTTTAACCACGGATGTTTTGGAACGCACCGTGGTAAACTACGAATTTAAAACAAAAAAATTAACATTTTTTTCCCATAAAATAGTCTCCGTAATTTGCTTGAATTATTCTGTATATGTCCATTAATTATTTATTTGTAATAATTTCAGAAATCCCACTTCGATCTGTTCATTTTTAACATTAAAACAACTGTGAAAAAATTGTTTTTATTCTTCTTCTAACTATCGCTAACCATGCTCCCGAGCATAGTTAAAATTTAACTATACCATGGTTAACCATGGGAGTTTTTGAACGCCAAAAAGTTATACTCGTGGTTATGTTGTAGTTAACGACGGAGTTTTTGAACGACAAAAGTTTACCATAGTTAACCATGGTTAACCATAGTAAGGTTTTTGAACGCGCTCAAGGAAGTCACTGCCTGGGCCGGATTGGGCTCAAAAACCACCATCGGACCATTTTTCTTCAAAGTTCGAGAAATCTCGGGGCCACGCACGCTATGGTTGGATGCACTTTGTGCGTCCGAAAACGCGTGAAAAATGTCTGGCGAACCTATTTTCAAAAACACGACGCCAGTTTACATATTTTATTGGGGAAGGCCAAAGGTTTGTTTTTGTGACAGGAGGCTGCAGTATCATGAAGTTTGGAAACCACTGACCCATGCAAAAGACGGCAAAACTAAAGGTACGGTTTCGCTGGGAGCTGTCGACAGCAGCTGCCGACATCGGTTATCAGCTGCAGTAACTGAGCAGCGCGGTCAAGTAATTTGGTTGAAACTGTTGCATCTCTGCCGGCAGTTATTTGTTGTCAATTTTTGGTTAAACAGCTGAAAAAGAATTTACTGAAAAATAATGGATATTGCAAAGTTTTTGTTAATTGAGGAGGAGGAAGAACATGATTTCATGGAACTTATGTTATTAAATCAAAGAAAGGGTATAAACTTTCTTCCTTAAGCTCCTTTAATCCCTCATGGGACATAGGGCGGAAACAGTTGCCCTCCAGCGGACTCTGTTTTGCGCGACTGCTCTTAGCTCCGACCAGGATCTCCCAGTTGTTGCGGCTTCTTCTAGTAGGATTCTCCTCCTAGTTGTTCTAGGTCTTCCTACTCGACGGGAACCTTGCGGATTCCAGTCAAGGGCCTGTTTGGCTAGATTTTCGTTTTCGCGTCGCAAGCTGTGGCCAACCCAATTCCATTTCCTTCGCCTGATTTGGTCGTCTATCTTTTCTTGGCCGGCACGGCGCCATAGTTCTTCGTTTGAAATTCTCTCTGGCCAGCGGATTTTTAGGATACGACGCAGGCATCTGTTGATGAAGACTTGTAGGCGCCCTGTGATGAATTGGGTGACTTTCCATGTTTCGCAACCGTACAAAAGAACTGCCTCAACGTTGGAGTTGAACAGCCGCAATTTGGTGTTAGTTGAGATCTCCGTTGATCTCCATATGCGGGACAGGCATGCATATGCGCCTCCTGCTTTATTTATTCTGGAACTTACGTCTTCTTCTGCCCCACCATTTTCGGTAATAATGCTACCGAGGTAGCAGAATTTATTTACCAGTTCCACGTCACGGTTATTCAGCGCTGTCCGTTCAATGGTGTTTGCATTTTCCGCATTTCTTTAGTTTTAGTCGGATTTAGCCTGCTGGACTACTTTCTGTTGCCAAATTGTTTAACATGTTTTTGAGGTCCTGGTGTCTGTGGGCCAGCAAACAGATATCATCGGCGTAGTCGATATCCTTAAGGTGGTCTACCAAACCCCGCCTGTTCTATTATCTAGAGCGCCGACAAGGATGTCATTTATTACTATAAGAAATAGTAAAGGCGAAAGTAGGCATCCTTGTCGTACTCCTGAGCTCACCTTAAAGCTGTCGGATAATTTTCCATTATGGAGAACTCTGCATTTGGAATTGTTATATAAGGCTTTTATCAACTCTATTATTTTAACAGGCAATCCACGTCGCCGTAGTGCCTGCCATATAAAGCTCCTATTGACCGAGTCGAAAGATTTCTCATAATCTACGAAAGCAAGGTAAATGGGGGATCGGAATTCAGTAGACTGCTTCACTATTATTCTGAAGGTGTTAATATGATCAATACAGGAGCGGCCCTTCCTGAATCCGGCCTGCTGCCTTCTAAGCGTACGGCCAACTGCCTCACTTATCCTAGATAGTAATATATGGGACAAAATTTTGCCCACTGAAGATAGTAAACAGATGCCTCTCCAGTTGTCGCATATTGTTAGGTACCCCTTTTTTGGTATTTTGACTATGATACATTCCGTCCAATCCTCCGGAAAGGTACAGGTGTTCCATGCTATATCTAGGATTGGCTGAAGCGCATATGAGGCTTGAGTCGGCTTTCAACAATTCTGGCGGGATGCCATCTTTCCCAGCTGCTTTACCATTGGCCATTGCATGAATTGCGGTTACTATTTCCGTCTTGGATGGGGCCCGGGTGGTGATTCTTATTGGCTGTGCATTGTTGCTGTTTTCCTGAGGTTCCTGTGTAAGTGTACCATTCAGGGCGGCGAAGAAGTAATCTCTCCATCTTTGGAGTTGCTCTTCGTCGCTGCACAGCAGCCTTCCATCCGCACTCTTAACGGCATGCTTTTTAGTAGAGTGCTTTCCCGAGAGCTGTTTAGTGATTTGGTACAGCACCTTACTGTTGCCTGTGTTTGCCGCGTTTTCCGCTTTTTCTGCGAGCTCATTTATCTGCTGCCTTTTATCACGCCGGACACTTCTCTTTACCTCCCGGTGTAATTGGGAGTACTCCCGTTCCAGTTGGTAACGTCTTTCGGGGTCACTTGTAGAGTTTACGTTATTTTTTAGGGCTCTCCTGCGTTCTATTTTTTGCCAAGTTGTGTCCGAGATCCAGTGTTGCTGGTTTCTTTGGATATAACCGATGCCCGTTTCCGCAGCCGTCAATATCGTGCCCTTTGTTCTACTCCACAATTCTTCAATATTTGTGCCGTCAGAAACGGTTTTGCTGGTTTAATAATTCTTGTAGGTTTCCAGCAAATTCCCGCTTTTTAACGCTCTCCCGCAGAAGGTCTACGTTAAACCGTCTACGGGTTCTAGCATCATGTTGCCCGTTTCTGATTGCGGCGATTTTAAGGCGAATAGTTGCTACAACCAAATGGTGGTCGCTTCCAGTATCCGCTCCCCTGAAACTCCTGACATCCTCAAGAATAGTTCTCCATCTGCGGCTGACGGCCGCGTGATCTATCTGATTTCTCGTTCTACCATCGGGCTATACTCAGGTCTCTTTGTGTATCTTCTTGTGACAAAAGTAAGTTCCACCTACCATGACAAAATTTTGCCCACTGAAGATAGTAAACAGATGCCTCTCCAGTTGTCGCATATTGTTAGGTACCCCTTTTTTGGTATTTTGACTATGATACATTCCGTCCAATCCTCCGGAAAGGTACAGGTGTTCCATGCTATATCTAGGATTGGCTGAAGCGCATATGAGGCTTGAGTCGGCTTTCAACAATTCTGGCGGGATGCCATCTTTCCCAGCTGCTTTACCATTGGCCATTGCATGAATTGCGGTTACTATTTCCGTCTTGGATGGGGCCCGGGTGGTGATTCTTATTGGCTGTGCATTGTTGCTGTTTTCCTGAGGTTCCTGTGTAAGTGTACCATTCAGGGCGGCGAAGAAGTAATCTCTCCATCTTTGGAGTTGCTCTTCGTCGCTGCACAGCAGCCTTCCATCCGCACTCTTAACGGCATGCTTTTTAGTAGAGTGCTTTCCCGAGAGCTGTTTAGTGATTTGGTACAGCACCTTACTGTTGCCTGTGTTTGCCGCGTTTTCCGCTTTTTCTGCGAGCTCATTTATCTGCTGCCTTTTATCACGCCGGACACTTCTCTTTACCTCCCGGTGTAATTGGGAGTACTCCCGTTCCAGTTGGTAACGTCTTTCGGGGTCACTTGTAGAGTTTACGGAACTACAAAAGTCAACGAAAAGCTCACCATTGTTATTGGTAACTTGGCTTAGGCCTTGGTTTCCAATTGTGTGTTCAAGGCCGGTGCTGTCACGACCGATCTGTGCGTTTAAGTCACCCATTAAAATAATGATGTCTCCCTTTGGAATAGAGCGAAAAAACTCATTCAGTCGCATATAGAACTCGTCCTTGATGTCATCTTCTGCGTCTTCAGTTGGAGCATAGCATTGGACTACCGTAGTACTTCTTAGTCTGGTACGCAGGCGCACGGTAATAATCCTCTCAGAAACTGGTGACCAGCTAATGAGGCTGCACCTGGCTTCTTTGGTTAGTATTACGCCAACGCCACTCCTACGGCTTTCAGTTTCGTTTCTACCAGAATATAAGAAGCACCGTTTGGGCAGATATGTGCCCCCGCATCGGGCCATCTGGTCTCGCTAAGTCCCATGATCTTGATTTTATATCGATTCATCTCGTTGAGGACTTCATCCAGCCGTCCCTCAGCCAGCAGTGTTCTCACATTCCATGATTCGATTCGTGTCCTTGTTCGAAAAGCAAAGGTCGTCGTCGCCACAACTTTCCGAGGTCTTTGTTAGCCGTTCGCCCCCTCCAGTATGTTTAAATCGCGTAAAGAAGAAGGTTATAAATGCAGGGTGTGCATGAAAAAGTTCAATAAGCTTTTCATCAAAGAAAAATTTGCTGCCATTTGAAACAAATTAATTCAACACTACACTTTCTTGTAAGAAAAACTAACTAAAATCACTTCCAGCAGCTACGACTACGACTCTTGACTATTTCAAAAGCAGTTGAAACGCAACAGCTAGCTGCTGACAGCTGCCCCGAGCTGTCAGGCAGTGTGAGCAAAACTGCCAACATATGCATACCATAAGAGCAGTCATTTTCAGCAGCGAGCTTTGACAGCTCGCTGTTAGCGGCCGCCGCCGACAGCTCTCAGCGAAACCGTACCTTAAAACCGGCTTTGCAATGAACTCAAAACATTTAAAAAATTGAATTCATAATAATGCTATTACAATTACCATTGTACTGTAAATAACTGAAATTACTAATTTTGATCCAAATCGATATCTCTTTTGTTGTTTCGCTGTTTCGTTGTGTTTTCCAGTCAGTTAATTAATTTTAGGCAGAACTAGGTCTGCCGGGTCAACTAGTATTTATATAGATTGTAAAATAGACTAAGTGCCCGCGAACAAAAAAAAATTTATACATACTCTCTTAAAACTTTTTGTATGGTTTAAGCACACCTAGTCTACCATCTTTTGCTCTGCGAAAATTTATGAAACCGGGGCTTTTTTCCTCCAGGTTGCTCGAAAGTCAACCTTTTTATGGTGCCCAAAAAATTTATAGATAGTGTTTTTCTAACAATCATAGCCGCATGAGATGTCGATGATACGCGCGAAACAATACTCGTCCGACAAAAATGTTGGACCGTTAAGGATGTCTACCACCCCAAACCTGCTAAGTTATGGGCTTTCAAAAATTTATTAATAACCACCTGATTTTTTCAGGATCGCTTAAGAAAAATATGTGGAATTACATGGTATATGTGTCCGACAAAATTTGTTTGACGATTTCGCCGTCCGACGAGTTAAAGTCGTCTATTTCATGAAGGCAAAAAATTTATACATAACTTCTTTTTTCTTTTTGTTTTCTTTTTATAATAAAAAATCAACATTACATATACATACGTTGTCCGACAAAAAAACCTTGTCTTTAGCGTGAAAAAAGAACAAAAACTACAAATAACTAGCTGATTTTTTCCACACGGTTTCATAAAGATTATGTCTAATACATTTCCCACAAAGAGAGTTATAGGTGAAAATTACACTATCCATAACTCGGTCCTCACATCAAAACGGTTTGTATATTAGGGTGGAACGAAAATGGCTTTTTTTAATCCTTTTTTGGGTTTTGTTTTGTAATAGTGGGGAAAAGTTGCCTTTTAGGTTAAAAAAGAAGAAAACCAAAATTCGGTTGCTATATTATAACATCTTCAGGTGCCGCAAAGAGCTTAAGTATAATGTTACCAAAGAGAGTTGTTAATACATATAATAAGCATTAGAACTGGAAAAAATTATTTATTACAAAATAATATTTTTGCTTTTATACATTATATCCTTCTCTTGCGATTGAACCACAGACATTTTAAGCCGATTAAGTCATTTTCAGCCCATACGATCATGTCGATGTAATCCTTTGCACCAAAGTTTATCTGTGGAACTTTAAACTTCCTGACTCCGACTCTACTTTCTGTTCTTGCTTTTAAAACACGTCGTAAACCAAGTTCTCTTACATTTTTGCGCTCATCACATACCATGGACAAAAGGTGATTTTCTTCAGCAGCAAAGTATCCATTTCTTTGAATAACGAGACTAATAACGTTCTTACAATCATTAGAGAGATAGCGTGAATATAAGATAAGCTTAAACAGATGTTTAGAACCATAAGTACATGAAGGTTTCAACTTAATGTTAAACCACACAGGCATGTTCCCCAAAAGAGGAAGGTTATTTTCAATTGGCAATTGGTTACTCTCACCACAGGTAGATTAGCACAGTTTTCCAGCATCTGTCTGTCTAGATGACAAAAAAGATTTCGCAAATTTAGCTCATTTCCATGGAACAAACAAATTAACCATTGTAAAGGTCGCCTATTTCATCCTCCAGCAAAGAAATCTCACCATTATTATTTCCAATATTACAACAGTCCCATCACATCAGTAAAATTCAGCAGTAAAATTCAAAAGTTGTTCGTTAGGCTCTTCATTTTTAAGAAACTTTAGTATACTCTCTGCTATATCTTTTGCAACGCCAGATTTAGGTGTTACGTGGCCTAAAAACTTTGAGTTTGGTTTCTCTATTAGTGAAACGTGCTCTTCTGAAATGGCGTTTTTGTAGAATTTGGTTCCTTTCTTTTTTTGAACAATATCTGTCTTTTCTTCCATCAAAAAACAATCCTCTATTTCCATTTATGTGATCATAAAGATCTGATCATTAACGAGATCTCTCAGATTTTTTAATCTTGCTCGTCTAATTTTGATTCTGTCTATTACTTTAGTTTTCTCTTCCACCCAAGTTGTGTAAAGCAGCACTAGCTATAGCTGCAGCAGCTCTATCTGAAATTCCGGTACGATCACAAATGGAAGCTACAGATGGCAATTCTTCTTCCAAATATAGGGCATTCCGACATTTGTCTTGTTTTCCCTTGCCATTTTAACTCACAACAATTAAATAGCATGCGAACTAACAAAATATTACATTAATCTGTTACACAATAAACGATAACTCAACTGAACTCGGCAAAGCGACTAACACCTGATCTGAGCTTGCAACTACACGCAAACAAATCTACGCCTTCTCCACCCCCAACATCCGCTACGACGATGGCTCATGCCCCTGCCAGCAAACAATTCTTATCTTCCGGAATACAGAAAGCGATTCGCCATCGAAGATATCTCTATCTTCTGGGATATCGTCTTGACTGCACCGGAAGATAGTTTCGTTGGGAGAAAATGGTCCGCCAATGCGATACCCCCAGAAGAGATCCATGCGTAACAACAAGGCAATAATAATGCGAATTGCGGGAGGGAGAAGAAAGCGAATTGAGGAACTATCGCCGAAGGGAATTGTTTTCGTATCGCGTGGAGGATAGTTCCTCAATTCGCTTTCTTCTCCCTCCCGCAATTCGCATTATTATTGCCTTGTTGTTACGCATGGATCTCTTCTGGGGGTATCGCATTGGCGGACCATTTTCTCCCAACGAAACTATCTTCCGGTGCAGTCAAGACGATATCCCAGAAGATAGAGATATCTTCAATGGCGAATCGCTTTCTGTATTCCGGAAGATAAGAATTGTTTGCTGGGGAAGAACTTTAGCTTTGAAAAATTTGAACTTCGCACGTCAAACGCTATCACCAAAGTGAACACATTTCCAAACAACCGTTATGTTTATGGAAAAAAGAAGAGAAGTTTATTGCCAATGCATTACCCATGAAGGGAAAAGGAAGAAAAGTTTTTCGCCAGTGTGATAGAAGGAAGAGAATCACAAATACACCTTCTTTCTGATATTACAGCAATACATATACATCGTTTTCATATCGAATGGAAGAAAAAACAGGGATAACATGTCATTAAGAAGAAGAAAAGTTTATCGCCACTGTGTCGCAACTGTGTTAGAAGGAAGAAAAGCATAAATATTTCTTCTTTCTGATATGTTCGCAATAGAATGACATCGTTTTCTTATCGTAAGGAGGAGAAAACGAGAATAAATATCTCCCTTTTCTTCCTATTATCGCCAGAACGAATTGAATTCTTTTCGAATTATTATCGTCCTTACAATATCATTCAGAATATAAAAATATAACAAAATTACGATAAATTTTACATTCGGAAGATATCGCTGTGTTACGCTCTTTTATCGTGCGATAAACTTTACTCCAAATTGTTTGCTGGATGGAAGCCAATGTAATAGTAAAATTGTTTTTATCTTTCTATTCATGTTAAAACACCTTGAATTTTTGTATTTCATAAACGAGACACAATCTTAGAAAATGTTTCAAAAAGTTTATTTTTATGAAACTTGACCGCTCTTCCAGCACCCCAACACATAAGCCAAAAAGTAAAAAAGGATTTTTATTTATATAAAAACTGCTTTTTTGACAGTATTTGAAATTTAAAAAAATATTTGGCAACTTCTTAAAAAAACTTAAAAAAGCAGCGAAAATTACAACTTTATGAAACTTTATGGTCCT
The DNA here is from genome assembly GCA_949987705.1 of Thereva unica. NCBI lineage: Eukaryota > Metazoa > Arthropoda > Insecta > Diptera > Therevidae > Thereva > Thereva unica. The sequence continues at coordinate 100,111,988 of OX465281.1, forward strand.
TGCGGCACCTGAAGACGTCCTGCAACATTTTTCAGATTTTTTTGTTATCTTTTCTACACCAAAAGGCAACTTTTCCGCGCTATTACAAATTAAAAATCAAAATGTGTTTTTTTCGTTCCGCCCTATGTATATGATTCAGGGTCCAGGGATTGCACTAAGCATTCAGTTTTCTGTCTTTTTTCGACCCCGAGCTCTGCTTCAGAGCCAATGTATCAAGAACAGGAACGCTTCAACCCTCCACTTTTTCCAGTGATTCTGAAGATACACAGACGTTGTATGAGCAACAGTGAGCAAAATATAATATTAACTTTTAAATTATAGTTCTGCGTTCCTTATACGGTTGAGGTATGAATACGAGATAATATATTTGTTTTACATGTTCCCAGAATGTGCAAATGACCGTTCGTTGGAAGAGTCGCAAGCTGCTACTGGAAGTACAGCGAACGTTAATATTGATTTTGATGGTGGATCTTCCATACAGAGTTTCGACAGTGAAGGCAATGGCAAACAATGTTTTTTTGCAGTAAAATCTGTATCCGCCGGAATTTCAAAAAATTGTTTGCCGTCAAATAAAAAACAAACATGTGTTTTTACAAAATCTTCAACGGTATGCGACGGTAATAAATGACTTATACCATGTTCGCACTGAGCCGAAATTAAGTGATTTCGGAAAGTGATTTTGAAATTATGTAGAACCGTTCGCACTGGATTGAAATGATTTCCTTTGACAATTTTTTCTAGCACTACTCATGTCTTCGTTTTTTCCTGCTCGAATTTCACTAGCAATTCCTCTTATAACAAAGCCCATAGCACAGAGTACTTAACATACAGAGGGAACAACAGGAACAATGGGTTACGACGCACGTCCAAAATGGGTCACAAGTCGTAACCCATCCGAGCTTTTTGTTTTCTTTGAGAGCGAAACTCATCATGACTCTCTCTTCAAGTTTTTCACTGCTAAGCAGGATGGGTGTGCGCAATAACTTTTTGGTGTGGTAGTATAGTAATGAACTGACTTTGGAAAGGAAAAGAATATTTTTCTACCTGCGATTTAGTCCATTCAAAACGCGCGTTATGGTGTTCCAAAACAACACCGTTAAGAAAATCGAACCCTAAACGTTTTGGGGTCGCTGATCGCGAAAATCGAGGTCCCGCGGTCCTAAAATTAGGGCGTCACCCCTAAAAATGCAAAAAAACACCCCTTTTTAGGGGGTTTTCGCGATTATTTCAGTAATGGTGAAAACTAATGCGATGAAATGCACTTTTTTAAATATTTATTTGCGAAGGGGCTGATTTATACTAAATTAAGGCGAACTTAATGGTAAGGGGTACTCCTAAAGGGTTGAAAGTACCCCTAAATTGGCGAAAAATGGCAAAAATTGTAAAAAAAAATTTTCCCAATTTTATGCTTCAAATTCGATTGTGGGCGTACTGTCACTGTGGGCGTACCCTAAGCGCGAAAACCCCATAAAAAATTGTGTTTTTTGCATTTTTAGGGGTGACGTCCTAGTTTTAGGACCGCGGGACCTGGATTTTCGTGATCAGCGACCCAAAAACCTTCAGGGTTCGATTTTCTTAACGGTGTTATTTTGGAACACCCCCCCCCCGCCTAGTTTTCAATGAACTATATTGTAGGGGTAGTTTTAACCCCTTAAGGGTTGAAAATAATTTATTTTTGCCTGACAGTACGCCCACAATCGAATTTGAAGCATAAACTTGTAAAAAAAAATTTTTTACAATTTTTGCCATTTTTGCCAATTTAGGGGTACTTTCAACCCTTTAGGAGTACCCCTTACCATTAAGTTCGCTTTCATTTAGTATAAATCAACCCCCTTCGCAAATAAATATTAAAAAAAGTTCATTTCATCGCATTAGTTTTCATTATTACTGAAATAATCGCGAAAACCCCCTAAAAAGGGGTGTTTTTTGCATTTTTAGGGGTGACGCCCTATTTTTAGGACCGCGGGACCTCGGTTTTCGTGATCAGCGACCCCAAAAACGTTTAGGGTTCGATTTTCTTAACGGTGTTATTTTGGAACACCCCCCCCCCCGCCTTTTGAATGGACTAATTGTGATAATAAAATGAAATGGGTCTTATATTGTTTTTAACTAACTTTTTTTCGTAAACGAACGATTAGGCTGGGGCGCACTAAAAATATAAAAAACAATTAAAATATTAAAATTGCTAATAAGATTTTTTGGGAGTTTAGATGATATAAAAAATTAAGAATTGTAAAATGATTGGAAAATTTTTAATTTTTAAAGATTAATGTGTATTTAAATTATTAACTTTACGAGAAAAAGTTATATTACATTTCTAGTTCTAAATCCGTCCAAAAATATTACAAAATTGTTACAATTTTAATTTTCGTTTTGTTATAAAATAACTGTTTATAATAATATATCCCTTATGGTACCAGGATATACCTTGGCAACTCAACGTTTCCTAACACAATTATAAAAATACTATCCTAATATAGAAAATTTATCCTGTGACGCGATGACGCGGTCGAAAGTTCCTTTGCTGCCTGCTCTAATAGTGGAACCAGGTGGTTTATTTATTAAATTTACACGTTATATCAAAAACTCCTAATTTTTCAATTTTTTTGGGAGTTACTTGGAATATTTGACATTTTTGTTAGTTGCATCGTATTCATGCATTTTAAACACACTTTTCTTTGAACTGGCCAGATGTTTTGAACATAACTTGGGAGCCGTGACACCACTTGCTGTCAAAATTTGGGGGACTCGTTCCCAAAGTGCTTACTGGAACAAAAATACATCTAGTCCAATCTATCGAACTTACTTTACAAAATTTTCCAAGATCCAACATTCAAAAACAAATATCTCTGGTAGGTTTTATCGCAAAAATAATTACAATAACAACTATAGATCATGCAATTTTTTCACAAACGATAGTATATACTACTTCGAATTTATATTTTGCGAGTTTATATTTTGCATAGTATGTTATAATAACACCACCGTAGGCGCATTTTAAAACGTAGGCGCAACCCACGATTTGTTGTGATCAAACAAGCACAACTATATTTGCATATACGGCAAGAACAAAGAGGGAAATATGGAGGGCATACAGTACACCAAGCTATTTATTAATCGTTATTAGCAATGTTTCTGTCTTTTCTGGTATAGCACTTTTGTATAGGTTTTGATTTAATGGAATTTCTTGCGACCGTTCACTAAACCCCTTCCCAAAAATTTTGATATGAGCTTTACCCAAATCAAAAAGAAGTTGTCAAGGCGAATGTAAGACCCCGGATTAGTACTGTTTATGTAATTTTTACTATTTAAAAGGGACTCATTTTTAAGTCCAAGCCATTCTCCTTGTTTTAATAAATATTCTTGCAATTATTACAATGTTCAACCTTTGTTTTGAATATATATTAGTTTATAGAAGCCTCATCTGAGAAATTATTTTTTAACACTATTTCTACCACGATTTTGTGTGTACCTATTTTGACCAAACGGTGTCTTTTCAATCTTTGTAACAAGAAAAAACAGTAATCATAAAAACAGCACTGTAATGAAACTTTTTCCTCATTTAATATCACAGTTTTTACAAATCAATGGTTTCTCTACTAAGAATTTTCCACACGCATACTTTGAAAAGTGTTTTTCGACACCTCTTGGTAGAAATAGTGCTTAAACAACGGTATCAAGTGCCTCTTCTAAATACCAGTACTTTCATTAAAATTTTCATTATCGACTTACAAAGAAAGTAAGTCCTTGACAAGAACACCCCCTACGTTTGTTTAACATTGATTATAATTCACAGCATCTAACAAAGTAAAATCTTCATCTTCATTGCATGTCATTCGGCTGGAAAATTTTAAATGACATTATCTGCGATAAGGATTTAAACGTCCGGACCACTGTCCTTATAGGTCTGGTCTATAATGGACTCCGACCGGCTTGTCCTTTTCAACTTAGTGTTGGAGAAAATAATCCAGGGGTGACATTAAAGGGCAGAATCCTCCACAAATACTGATGGCTTATGACACTGACATCATCGGAAGACCATCAAGAACAGTACAAGTAGCTTTCACCCAGATTGAACCGGCGCACAGTGCGGCCGATTCCCAAAAAGCTGGCCAAAAGTCGAAAAAACAATTTTCTTATAGGGGTTTCTTTTTTGTTCAGTTGGCTTCAGTACACCCACAGCCACCAGAAATCACACATAGCGTTATGTTTTTTCTCGTACTTGCTCCAAAAAAACAGTCGCAACGATAGCTGTTTTGATTTGTCAAATGGTTCTCGCGAAAGTGCATTTAACAGAGTGTTGTTTAAACATTGTGTAAAAAATTAAGATCGTCGTGGATAGCCATACCAAAACTGGAATCTACTTCTGAATGTAAGTAGAATGTAAAAAAAAAATAACAAAGAGAGATTTCCCATGCCACAAAAATTTTAGTGACACCACAATTATTACTAATTTTTATCGCTTGAAATCAAATAATCTGTGTAAGTCATCATGCGAATAGAAAAATGTTCCGCGTTGTTCCGCTCTGAAATTTGGTAGAGGTTATTCCTTGAGGTATTAGTTACAGAATAAAACAAGATTTAGCTGCCCCAACTTGCCCGCTTTTTTTAAAGAAGGTTTTGAAAAACCCTATAAATTGACATAAATCTTGATTATGTTGAATAATATACGCTATCTCACGCGAGGGGGTGGCCAATAGGAGTGGAAGGGGGTGGCTTTTCAAATTTTTAATATCAAATTCGTAATCAGCGACCCCGAAAACCTATAAATTGACATGCATTTTGATTGTGTTGAATAATATACGCTATTTCACGCGAGGGGGTGGCCAATAAGGGTTGAAGGGGGTGGCTTTTCTAATTTTTAATATCAAATTCGTAATCAGCGACCCCGAAAACCTATAAACTGATATGCATCTTGATTATGTTGAATAATATACGCTATTTCACACGAGGGGGTGGCTAATAGGGGTAGACGGGGGTGGCTTTTCTAATTTTTAATATCAAATTCGTAATCAGCGACCCCGAAAACCTATAAACTGATATGCATCTTGATTATGTTGAATAATATACGCTATTTCACACGAGGGGGTGGCTAATAGGGGTAGACGGGGGTGGCTTTTCTAATTTTTAATATCAAATTCGTAATCAGCGACCCCGAAAACCCCCGAGTAAGAAAATTTGTATCAATTACTTGATTTATCGACTTTTGGCCAGCTTTTTGGGAATCGGCCGCACTGTGCGGCGGCACGAAAGCTGGGACTGCAAATCAACGAAAGCTAAACAAAGTACATATATGGTGCCCTCGTCTGCAAGAACACCTAACATTGGTCCCACAATCAAGGTAGAGGAATACGATTTTGAAGTGGTAAAAGTATTTACCTACCTTGAGTCAATAGTAGCAGCCCACTATAGCATGGTACTAGAAATACGCGCACGGCTTCTAAAAGCCAACTAAACCTACTGCAGTGTGTCAAGACACTTCAAATCCAAGCACTTTAACCTCTTAACCTTGTTCGACAGTAACTTCCTTCGGAAAATTGTTGTGAAGAAGATACAACCCCAAATTGTACTAAATATATAAAGAACCTGCCACAACCATAGATATATCACGCCTACATTAAACTAGTTGGGATGTGGGTTCGACCCTTTCGGTCCACACGATCAACTTCCCAGTATGATGGTTGTTGAATATTATGATTGGATATTTTAATAATAAATGAACAATAGGCAATATAGAATATATGTATAATACCGAGAATTCGTCACAATTGGTTATCAATATTTTCCCTAAAATGTCAAACTAAATGCACGCACTTACAAGATTAGGATGACGAAAATGTATATAAAATTGATGTATTAATGTTTTTCGGCACCTCAATGAAGTCGATATAGTTTTTAGTTCGCGTGGTGTCGTGCAGATACTGTCAAACTAAATGTGCGCACTTACAAGATTAGGTATTAATGTGTTTCGGCACCTCAATGAAGTCGATATAGTTTTTAGTTCGCGCCGTATCGTGCAGGTACAAAAATCACTTAAGTCATTTAAACCAAAAAACCGCTGGACCGAATATTATAAAAATCTTTTCAGAATATATTGTCGCTAATACGCTTCGAACGGCACATCAAGTAAGTCAATATCTTTTGTGGTTCGGGCCATATCGTGCAGGTACAAAAATTACTTACACCGCTTAAATAAAAAAACGGCTCGACCGAATTTTATGAAAATCTTTTCAGATCATATTTTGGTTAATACTCTTCGAACGGCGCCTCAACTAAGTCGATATCTTTTATAGTTCGCGCGATATCGTGCAGGTACAAAAATCACTTAAGTCATTTAAACCAAAAAACCGCTGGACCGAATACTATAAAAATCTTTTCAGATTATATTGTCGCTAATACGCTTCGAACGGCACCTCAAGTAAGTCAACATCTTTCGTGGTTCGGGCGATATCGTGCAGGTACAAAAATCACTAACGTCGCTTAAACAAAAAAACGGCTGGACCGAATGTCATGAAAATCTATTCAGATCATATTTTGGTTAATACGCTTCGAACGACACCTCAACGAAGTCGATATCAGTTTTGGTTCGCGCGATATCGTGCAGGAAAAAATGACCACATCCGTACGCACATACACACACACACACACGTACTTCCTCCCAATTTTTTGCTTAAAATGCTCCTGGGACCTTGAAAGATGAAAATACGTTGAAATTTTCGATTTCGATTTTCGGACCGATTACAATAACTTCCTTTACTGGGAAGTTAAAAATAGGACATGTAATGGGAATGCCTGCAGAAGTGCCCCAAACTTCCTGTTCCTCCAAATGCCAGAGCGATTAGGGTTACAAGACCTAGGAAGAGATATAAAGGTGACAAAAAAATGAACTTACAATTGGGTTACCAACCAGAACACAGAGATACAGGACCAAGATCATTGAACGAAAGTTCTTGAGGAGGCCTAGGCTCACAGACGGCTGTAGTGCCAATGATGATGGAGATAAAGGACAATTCCGAAAATTTTACAACGACGAGATCTACGAGCGTTATAGCGACATAGATGTTGTGGAGAAATCAAAGCGCGGTAGGTCCCGGTGGACAGGGTATCTAGCTCTTATGAGTGAAGATGGACAGGATCGGAAAGTTCTCTACGGTAACATCTATGAGGGCGATAGCGAGGGAAACCCAACGTTCGCTGGAAGGATGGCTGGATAGAATCGGGATTGGTGGCGAAAATAGTTACGAGAGGGCGGGACGGTAAAGCGATTGTAGAGCCGTTAAATAAGAAGAAGTCATTAATGGATGGATGCATACATCGCATAAACCGTATTCACTTAACGACCTCGTATTAACCACATATGAACGACCATCTACCAGAGAAAGTCATAAGCTTCAACCAATTCAATTTACAGGACCATATCAAATCAAAAATGTTTTGGTAACGACCTGCTGCTGATGAGCTTGCAGACAGGGAAACGAAGTGGAAAGCACACCCCACTTAACCCGAATGGGAATGCCCTTGCCTCCTACAAACAAGCTGTGAGGAAAATCAGCTTGGCTCGAGCTGGGTTGAGTTGGATCACAGCAACGGTGTGCCGCACTCTTCATGCAATGTGGCCAACTTTGGACGCAAAGCGTTCAACATCTCTTGTTCAGTTGAACCAAAAATGAGGTAAGCCATATAGTAAAGGTGCTGACCGGTCACTGTACCTTTGCCCCGCACGCCGAAAGATTAGAACTTCCCCACAACGACTTATGAAGAAGTTATGGTAATGAATAAGAAGAAGAAGCTGTCTCCCATATTCTCTGTACATGTCCCGCCCTCGGAAGAAAAAGAGGACCTTCCTTGGCTCACCCTTCCTTAATGGATTAAGCGAGCTGCAAAATATTGGTGCTCCTAACCTCTGTCGCTTTATCAAAAGCTCAAAATGGCTTAAAATGGCCTGAACTTTGTTCCAACACTACATAGGATGGCATCACAATTAGTGATGAGCAAAAGTGGTCTTGTTCTTGCAGTCTTGTCTTGTTCTTGCGCATTTTGCAAGAACAAGAACAAGACTTAGTTATGCTTGCAAGAACAAGAACCAGACTAACTGTGCAAGAACAAGACCCAGAGCAAGATTTCTTGCAAGATTCTTGCAAAAATTCCACCTAAATTCATTCTATTAAAAACAAAAAACATAAAATTGATTATTATCCTCAAGTAATTATTATAAACACATGTATATCGGTATATATTTAGTATGATAATTGTAAAAGCATTTGTACATAAGTACATAATGACTTTGCATGTCAACGAGATTCAGAATCAATATTTTTGCATTTCGAAGCAAAATTTTTGAAAAGATTTAGGTAGATGTTCCACACTGCCTACTCTTTTTTTATCCAATTGGGTGGTCTGTTACTTTAATTCAATTTCTGGTGTTTAGGAAACTAGTCCTTCTTCTGTTAAATCCATACAAAAATGAAGATTCCTCATATTATATTAAGATAAAAATAAAGTTTAAAAACCGACTTCAGGAAAAAACCAATCCCGTGATACACAAAAAAGGAAGAAATAATTGTTGGTAATTCTTAACAGCATTAATCGAATCAGAATGGATTTAGAAAGAAGAATCTATAGTATTCAGTAGTTCAAGTAGTTTATTAGAAAAGAAAAATGCTCTAAAAAAATTCTTTTTTGAGTAACCTCTTTTGCTTTTTGGATGGCAAGGAAACTCGGACTTTTCTCAATGTAGGTAATATTTTCAAGGTCTCCACATTGGTTACATCGCATCGTTAGAACGACAGGAGCATGGGCCAGTTTTTGTATTGCTGCAAAGGGATTTAATAATTTTTTGTGCCCATACACGACATTTCTTCTTTAATGAATCATACTTGAACAACCTAATTTTTTATAATAAGTAATGGGTATAATACTGGTTTACTTTTGCTTCAAAATATTTCCGTTGTAATTTGTTGCTTACACACTTGACAGAAAAATGTCTACGCCTAACTTGTTCCCATATGAATTTTATGTAATTTTTCAGGGGCGCAAACATAATAACGTCACCAAGAGCAGTCGTGAAACTGATTTGTTTAATAAAAAAGCCATGTGGAATTCACACCTCAAAGGTAGTAAATTTTCGGTGTATACAAACTTTTGACGCTGACTGACTGACGCTAAAATTATAATAGTTTTAAAATCAATTTTTTGCATTTTGTTGTTTGGATATAATTTTTTTATTAAAGTCTAGGTTTTTTTCAATAACCATTTTATAAAATCAACATACAATACCTACTACATGCGAGAAAATACCTTGGCCTTGCAGTTTTGTCTTGCCTTGTCTTGGTCTTGCACATTTAATAAGAACAAGAACAAGCCTTAGGTATATTTGCAAGAACAAGAACAAGAACAAGCCTTAGGTATATTTGCAAGAACAAGAACAAGACTTAGGTATGTTTGCAAGAACAAGAACAAGAACAAGACTTAGCTATGCTTGCAAGAACAAGAACAAGACAGACTGAACAAGAACAAGACAAGAACAAGACTAGATTAGTCTTGTCTTGTTCTTGCGTTTGCTCATCACTAATCACAATGTGCCCAATGTCGGGCTTAAGTGGGCAGAAATTTTAACCTGACCTAACGACCACTTCGGTGCCGGGATGGCGAGCGCTGTCTCCAAACAAGAAGACAACTTACTTTGTATGAATCATCGTTGCTGGTTGGTCAGCTGATGGGATTCATCAAATAATAAAACTGGTATCGCAATTTTTGCAATTAGGTTTGATAGTAAGTTAGTTAGTCATCTTTAGCCCTGGTTTTAAAAATCCGCACCATATCGAGGGTTTCCTGCCAAAAGGGCGTATCAACCAAAACATGGATTTAGTAGAGGATTCAATAAAAACATTTCAAAAATCGGTGCATTTTTTTTCATATTGCTTATCATCGAAAATAAATGTTTTTAGGCGTATGTTTTGGATACTTTTATTCACTTGATGACTTTCTGGCACGAAAAATATACGACTCTAAGAAAAAAAAAAGTTATAAGCCCAAAATCGCGATTTTGTGGATACGCCCTTCTGGCAGGAAACCCTCGATATAATTGTAGGTCTTTGACGGTTAAAAAGGGAACCAGGTAGGCTATGACAGCAGCTACCTGGTATCCCATACATTAATTTAAAATAGCAGGCGGGAGATATTTTATTCGTCTACTTTAAAGTAGGCGGTGGAATATCTCCAGCCTATAAAAGGCAAACATTTGTAAATATAAATTTAGTTATAATTTCAACTCACTTGTAAATACATAGTTGTAAATATTATAGAATAAATGTAAATAGCCAAACGTGACTATTATTAATTTTTGGTTAGTGGCCAACCAGGCCACTACAAAAGCTCCAGGAAAGCTCCCTTGAGTCCGGGCAGATTCTCACTTGTTTGGGTATAATTCTGGACTACACCTTACCATCTGCCTTCTCTTGTAATGGGGTTTGTAAGGGCTCATCTAGCACCAAGAAAATAAGGGGTACCCCTTACCAGATGAGTACTTATTTCAGTGCTCCATCGGTAAGGCCTTCCTAGAATTCCTACTGGGATGTGATTCCTGGAATATATATGTATATAAACTACAAATTATTTGTTTAGTGCTTAATATTCAATCGTACTCTAAACTTTCACTTCTTTTCAAAACGTGGAGAAATTTTTCAAAAAATACTAATGCTAAGACGAAAAGAAAGTTTGCCACTTTTTCCGTTGGTAGCCGATAGAAGTTTCGGCGTACTCAAACATATTTAACATTATTTACGGCCATCGATAGACAGAATCGTGCCGTGGCCCTGTCACTACTAACTATTCCCTTGGGGTACTTCCCGAATTTCGGACCGCTTTCGGTTTATAAATTCTCTTCCGTAGTCCTCTCCCGTGTACCAAAACCGTTTATTTTTTACTATACGCGTGTGCGTGGTCGTACGCCTTGTAAACGTAGATGCGCAAGCTCCGCCGAATTTCACTCGGTTGCTTCCTAAAACTGCACTTGCTATGCACGCCTTCTTCGCTTATTCAATACTTCATTCGCTACATGCGAATTTTGAAAATCTACCGAAAAAGCTTACAAAAAAACAAACGGTTCACACTTTCCTGTATGTATGGGCGGCCAAAAATTTCACCGCTGGATTTAACAACCGCAATTAAAACTAGTTCTCTTGATATACGACACCACGCGAGTTGAAAAATTTTTTTTATTCAATTCAATATTTCGTTACTTTTTTATATAACCACAAAACGTATTTACAATCGAATTATGTTAATTTTAAGTACTTCTTTATCCTTTATATAACCGCACCTTTTTTCTTTTATTATCTAGCTAGCCAATTTCTTTTGAAAGTCAGCAAATGCAAGGTCGTTACCTTTACTCAAGTGCAACCTTTTGCATTTATGTATTACATCGAAAAAAACTTTACCCTCAGGTTTTTTACGCTCAATTTCTCCTCCGAAAAAATATTTCAAACTCTAAAGGAACATTATATACACATGTATGTCATTAAATCCAATAAAATAATAGACCACATAAATATAATACGAAAATATGATAAATAAATGAGTTTTTTTATTTCAAAGTATAATTTCTTTTTCTCATTAATTTCTTCCAAAATTTCAAAAAAAATAATTTATTTAGCCACTAAATATCCGATGTATAACTTAAAATATAATGTACATTGTACATATGTATTTGTCTATTGACAGTAGTTCGAAAGCTTCTAACTACTATTAAAAATAAAAAACCAAGAAAGCTTTTAAAGAAAATCACTGACTTACAGGGAAGCCTTTAATTAATAAACCCACGAACTCACGAATATATATTAACCCAAAAAAAATATTTGCCGTCAATAGCAGAGAAAAAAAATTTTTTATATGCATTTCGCTAATTATCACTAAAAATATTTGCCTGGAGTTCATTTCACTGGTTTTTGAAATTACCGTAAGGGTACTGTTACTTATATCGATTTGATTTACAATGCACGATCTAGCGGCTATCCAGTATAAAAAATTTGTACTTACGGTTTTTCCTTTTTCAATCTTACTATTTTTTCGTTATTTTCCGTTATGTATGTTCTTTTTGCTCACTACTGCTATTTATGTTCCGTTTTTTTTACTTGTCGGTCCTCCGCCTTATTTCGACGTGCCGTCTTTTTATTCCTAAAATATTTAATAAAAATTGACTTTACAATTTGTCTCTTACAGGTATTTTCTGTTGTTAATCTTAATTTTACTTAACTTAAATTCGGTTCCTTTGTTCCTCCTGATCTCTGGACCTCGTGCACGTGGTTACCTTTGCAGTGTAGGGCTTGACCGCTGTACGATGTTCTAACACTTTCCTTTTTCCGTTATGGTGGAACTTATGCTCGGATCCCTGAACTCTAAATAACACGATTCCTGTCTGTTCTGTGCTGTATGTTGCTATTTTTTCTTGAGGCTATTATGCTATTATGTTGATGATTTTTTTAGCGAGGCGTTTATCTTGGTACCGCCAGGCGCAATGTGCACTTTTCTCGTTTTATAAATGCCGGTACTTGATTTTCACTCCCTTTTTGGGGCACGCACCAAAATTCCACGAATATATTTATTTTTTACTGGATAAAACAAAACCGTCGCGGTTGTCGGGGTCACCAGTGTGGGATTTCCTTGAGTGCTTATGGCCACCAGGGGTAATTTCTATTTTCCCGGACTTATAACGATTAAATTAAAACACGTTTTTGCTTTTCGAGAGGCGAGGTGGTGTGTCGGCAACAACTGAGCAAAGTGAACTGAAACTTTTTCATTTACCGGCAATATCCCAGCCCGTGATAACGGCGCGGCTAATATTTGTTATCACAGGGGGGGCAGATCCATGGTTTTTCGATATCATCATGGATCTGCAGCTCAGTTGTTGTCGCCACAATCCCAAAGTTCCTGTTGTCAACTCCCTCGGCGCTATGTCTTTCTACACCAGATAACCAATCAGACATTCGTGCGGCACAGAGATCCTGATACGTCCGGTTGTGCCCGATAATTTTCAAGGTCGGATCGTTCCTGCGCATCAATATACTCCATTTCGAATCGAGCTCGCTCTTCTGCGAACCTTTTTTGTACTTCGGCACGTTTTCTTGCAGCTTCCATCAAAATTGCATTTTCTCCTAATGACCGCTCTGACATCCTACGTTCAGACGCGAATCCAACTGATGTTGCGATTTTTGATTTTAGGCTTCCCAACTCGACACACACGCGACTAAATGGACATTACCGGCAAAAACCGGATTAAAAGAATTTTATACAAAAATTATACGTTTTAATTCAGCCATTAAAAATGATACAATACTAACAACGATAATAAAGAAGAAGACTAACTAAAAATGTATTCTTAAGAACTGTCATGTAAAAACAAAAGGCGTTGCCAGATAAGAAGAAGATCGAAAGTTAATTATTCCAACACTCCTCCTCTTTCGATCGATTCGTTAACTCCGCATCTTTCTCTAAGTTCCTCGAATCGCGATGCTGCCAACGGCTTGGTAAGTATATCTGCCACCATGTCAGTTGTTGGGCAATATTTGCAATCTACCAGTCCTTTGTCAACATAGCCCTTTACAAAATATAATCGGGTATCGATATGTTTAGATCTCCCACTTAATTTTTCAAGTTTTGTTAGAGCAATGCAGCTTTGGTTATCTTCCCAAATAACTGTGGGTGAATTTAATACTATGCCAAAATCCTTTAATAAATTTCTAATCCAAACTGTTTCTTTACATGCTTCTGCAAGGGCAATGAAATCCGCTTCAGTTGAAGACAATGCGACGCAAGTTTGTTTTCTACAAGTTCAGCTTACTGCGCCACCATTTAAGAAAAATATATATCCTGTATTCGATTTTCTGTCATCACGATCTTCCTCCCAGTTAGCATCAGCGTAGATAGTACAAAAACCGTCTTCATTTCTTTTTCCAAGAGATAATGCCATATTTTGTGTGTACTTCAAGTATTTCAGAACTCTTTTCAACTCCGACCAATCTTCTTGACTAGCCTGTTTCGTCTTCCTTGCCAAAATAGATACACTCGCTGCTATGTCTGGTCTGGTATTTGTTGTCACGTACAATAAACAACCAATTAACTTTTGGTAGTTCTCATTACTGGTCATAGGGTTTGACTTTTGTTGCTTCAAGTATCCGGGATCCATTGGTATTTTGGATCCTTTAGAATTTTGTAGTCCAAATTCTCTTATTAAATTTTGTATGTATTTTTTCTGTGATATCATATACTGCCCATTAGGGTGGTTCTTAAAATCCAAAATTTGAAATTTAAGTGGGACACCCTTTTATAATGTTCTTTGGTATAAAAAATGAGCATATTAATTTTTTTTATTTTTTGAACGAAGTTTAGGGGTCGCTACCGAATTTCAAAAAAAAAAATTTTTTTTTGCTATTTTTTCTTAGCCTGATACACGATATTATTAACCCAAAAATACAAGATCACAAAAGCAATATTAGGAACACTTCAAACGCTATATACACTCATTACACTCATTACCCCCCCCCCCCCCTCTAATCCCTTTTACCCGTCGCTGGCACGCCACTAGTGCCTAAATTAACGTACGACTAGAGCGCACGCCTTTTACGACTCCCCGGTTTACTGAGTGTATGGTATTTTATAAGTGTGTCCCATATTATAATATAATTATAATTACGGCATCTACATCTACAAGTAGTGGTTTAATATCTACAAGAAGCAAAACAGTGGTATGGTTAATCGGACAGATATCACCTATAAGAAACTAAACTTCCATCGACCAAAGAAGTATTGCAATTACTTTTCTATTATAAATTTGAGAAAAAATTAAACAACAATGCTGCTGCGGATTCTACTACTCAAGACGTCTTGGCATTGTGGGAAAAAGCAAGCATACCTACTAGGAAAAAACAACATGTAAAAGAAAAAATACTGAAACACTTAAAGCAATGGCAATGTCTCACAAAGAATAAAGAAAATAAAACCAAGCGGTCCGAAGCAATACAACGAAAAGAAACAACGTGGCGGAGTCAACTCGAAGAACTTTTTGACATAGCTCATTCTGATGCATTGAAAATTATGAAAATCGAAGAAGATAAGCAATTTCTGCTAGCTCAAAAACAGAATAGATCTGGAAAGATTGGAAGTTTAGATAAACATTATGCAAAAAAAGAGGCCGAAAAACAACGAAAACTGGAGCGGTTTCAAAACTTGAAACAGCGGGAAGAAGAAAGTATTAAAAAATTAACTGAAAAATCTACTCTGCCTATTTCATCATCTGAAATTGGAAGCAGCGACGATGAGAGGCTTATCATTCCTCCACAGCCACGTCCTTCGAGCTCTGAAGCACCGCCAGCGAAACGGGGCAGAAAAAAATTATAGATGATCGTTTAGCTGTTAGCCTTGACATTGCCAAATTAAGCGATAGAAAAGCTGCTGTCGTCCTAACGTCTACACTAAAAAAAATTAAATGTGATCCTTCACAATACAACATTAACACTTCTTCTATTCGTCGTCAGCGAATACAACATAGAAAGAAAATAGCACAATGTTTAAAATCAGAATTTAAACCGGAAGTGCCTCTCACCGTTCACTGGGATGGCAAGATGTGTGAAGATATCTCTGGCCACGAGATAGTAGATAGATTGCCCATTTTAGTGTCAGGTCAGGGCGTCGACCAACTTCTTGGTATTCCGAAGCTAAGCCGAGGAACAGGAGAGGCAACTGCAACAGCAGTATTTGAAGCTATAGTGTGTTGGAATTTAAGTGAACAAATTAAGTGCATGTGTTTTGATACGACGGCGTCCAACACTGGTTCCAGAAATGGAGCTTGCATTCTTTTAGAACAAAAGTTGGAAAAGGATTTGCTTTGGATGGCTTGCCGACATCATATACTCGAAATAATGTTAGAAGCCGTGGTACTTCAAGCATTGGGTCCTTCCAGTGGACCCGAAATTGCAATTTTCAAACGATTCAAAAATAATTGGGCAAATATTAACCAAAATGACTTCAAGAGTGTTTTATCTGATAGATTGTTGTTTAAAGATTGTGAGCATATTTCAGAGGCGGTTATTACTTTTTCAAAGCAGCAATTAGCTTTGTACCAGCCGAGGGACGATTATCAAGAACTCTTGCAGCTAATTATTATATTCTTGGGGGGTAAACTTGAAAAATCAACGTCCTTTAGAACACCAGCAGGTTTACATAGAGCTCGGTGGATGGCAAAAGCGATGTATTCGCTTAAAATTTTCTTATTTCGAGACCAATTTAAGATGTCGAAGAAAGAACTGCATGGTATAAAAGATATTTGCGTATTTACAGTGCGAATATATGTGATATATTGGTATGAAGCCAATTCTGCACCGTTTGCACCTGGGAACGATTTGCAGCTGTTGAAAGATCTCAAGCTATATGAAGATATTAATCCGATAATATCCAAAGAAGCCCTAAAAAAAATAATGGGACAATTGTGGTACTTATCGGAAGAACTGGTGGGCTTAGCCTTATTTGACGACAGAATTAGCTTCTAAACTAAAAAAAATATGGTAAAAGCATTACAAAATGAAGGTCTAGAGTACTGTCCTAAGCGTATAACATTGGAAAATGATTCTATTCTTAACAAAAACCTTGAAGACTTAATCTCAAGCAACACATATAGGTTATTTCAGATAACTGGTATGACAACTGACTTTCTCAAGAACGATGCAGAAAACTGGGATAATGATGAAAGTTATAAAATAAATAAGGCAATAGCTTATAGTATGCGAGTTGTAAATGATATTGCAGAGCGAGGAGTAGCACTTATGGAGGAGTACAACAAATTACATACCACTGATGAAAAACAAAAACAATACCTATTATTATTGGTTAAAGAGTATCGAAAAAAGTTTCCTAACACCAATAAATCTACTCTGTTGTCAACATGAATATTCAATTACTTGTTTTTTTTTATTAGGATGACGTTTTGTATGTGTTTGCAAGTGAATTTGAATGATATATTCGAATGAAAAAATTGTCACTTATATGAATTTATTTATTACTACCCAAGTTTTATCTTTAGCGGTAGCGACCCCTAAACGTTGAATCAAAAATTCGAAAAAAATACAACAGACTTTTTTCAAATCATAGATTATAATTACGGGGTGTCCCTTGAGAAAATAAAAAAAAAATTTATTTTGGCCAGATAAGAACCACCCATATGTATCCTTTTCTATTTCCAAACCAAGATAGTACTTTACTTCACCCAAATTTGTAACTTCGAAGTTTTTATGCATTATTTTTTCTACATTATAAATATTTTCCATACTTTCACTGGCTACTAATAAATCATCTACATATATTAGAATATATCATATACACTTGTCCAGTTTCTTAACATATACATAGGCACGGATCAGCTGTGCTTTGATAGTACCCATCTTTAAGGATCACGTCATTAATTGTTTGATTCCATGTTCTAGCGGCTTGCTTTAAACCATACAAACCCTTTTACTTCGTGGACCAAAGGTCAATTGTCGAGCTGAGACGGACGGGCGGCCAAATTGGCTACAAGTTTGGTTGGGCACAGCTTAGGATTAAGGCGGCAGAAAAGCCTATGTCCAAGGCTGACTCTGGCCAAGCTCATACTGTCCCCTCAGCGACCGCCAGCACTTCGCGAGCAACCGCGACCATTTCCGCTCCTATCACCAAGGAAGCAGATGCCCCTAATAACTGAAGCCTCGCATGAGCCTGCTCCGGAAATGGGAGAGGTAAGCTAAAATGTGAGGATGGTGACCACTGCACTCTCTAGGCTGGTGGTTGGGGGGTCCTCTAACGAGGTAAAGAATCCCTCCACTAGCTCAGTATTGCAGGCGGCTGGGGCAATGTCTAGTACCCCACCATCCGACACATGCGAACATATAGCCTCCAGAGAGGCTGGTGCTGCTGGCGGAATCGTCGGGGAAGCAACTCTGGATGCTTCCTCTATTGCCGCTACAGGCGGGGCTGAGCCTCTAAAATCACCACTCCAATCCTCAAGGGGTAAACCTCCACAGCCCAGTAAGGGTCCTAAGAAGGGGAGGAGAAAAAATCCCTTCAGGAAATGAGTACTGCTTTCAATATGAAGCTTGTCCAGATAAACCTTCATCACGCCAAGGCTGCTTCTGCAAGGTTTATGTCGGGAAATTTAGATGTGGCCCTAATGCAAGAGCCATGGGTGTACCGAGGAAGAATATGTGGCCTCGCTACAAATGCTGGCAGGTTGATCTACTCCACCGAGCATGACTGCCCTAGAGCAGCACTGCTCATGGGGAAGAGACTAACATGCCTTTCTCTTTCGCAGTTCGTATCCAGAGATCTGGTCGCGGCTGAGGTAGTGCTACCTGGAGACGTAGGAATGCCCAGGCTCGTTATAGCATCGGCCTACTTCCCTGGTGAAGAGCCTGCCCCACCACCACCAGATGTCAAGAGACTTGTGGAAGATTGTACTAGGAGGATTATTCAGTTAGGGATTGGTTGCGATGCCCACGCGCACCACCTTGTGTGGGGAAGCACCAATACTAATTCTAGGGGCGATTACCTCCTTGATTTCATTACTACCTACAATTTACAGGCTATGAACAAGGGGCACGAACCTACCTTTTCTAATGTGATTAGGCAAGAGGTAATTGACCTGACTCTTGCTAGCACATTTGTCAGTTCCAGAATTCTAAACTGGCACGTCTCAAGTGAGCCATCAATGTCTGACCATAGACATATAAGATTTAACCTGAGAGCTTCTGCAATATCCTCGGAAGCATTTAGGATTCCACGGCAGACTGACTGGGACGCTTATCGCACAGCTCTCAGTTTAGGAATCAGCCATATGGATACTAATCTCATTACTGAGGCCGATCTCGATCTAGTCTCTACCAATCTGCAGGAAACGATCATCGCAGCCTTCGAGAGCAGCTGCCCTGCGAAACCTAGAAGCACTAACCGAAAGGTTTCATGGTGGAACAATGATCTCTGCAAGCAAAGGAGAGAAGTCAGAAAATTATTTAATAGGGCTAAAGTCTCGGGAAACTGGGACCCCTACAAGAAAGCCCTTACCAATTACAATAAAGATTTGAGAAGATCCAAACGAAGGTCATGGAAAGCCTTCTGCGAAGAAATAGACAAACTTCCAGCCTCCACGAGGTTACACAAAGTTCTGTCTAAAGATCCCTCTAATGGCATTGTCTCTCTCAAGACCGCTGGAGGGTCCTTTACGGAGAACACCAGGGATACCATGGAGCTATTAATCAGCACTCATTTCCCCGGCTCTCAGGTAATTAACCCTGGATTGGCCTTTGAACCTAACATTGAATCGGAGGTAGTACTTGCCCCTATAATAGGTCCTATAATAGGAACAAAGGCCTGGCAAACAGGATTTTCACTGCCGGTAAGATTGAGTGGGCCATTGGCACCTTCAGTCCCTTCAAGGCTGCTGGAAAGGACCACATCTTCCCAGCTCTCCTTCAGAGAGGCTTGCAAGAGATCTTACCGGTCCTGCTACCACTTGTTCGGGGTAGCTTTGCACTGGCCCACATTCCGAGGTGTTGGAGAGAGGCTAGGGTAGTCTTTATCCCTAAATCGGCGAGAAGATCATATAGAGAAGCAAAATCCTATCGACCCATCAGCCTCTCTTCCTTTCTTCTGAAAACAATGGAGAAAGTTTTAGACAGTCATATTAGAGAGGGTCTTACAGCGAACCCACTTCACTGTCTGCAATTTGCCTACCGGCCAGGCAGATCTACAGAGACTGCCATTCATGTGCTAGTGAGATATATTGAGAAGTCCCTCAGGGCCAAGGAAATCTCTCTCTGCGCCTTTGCAGACATTGAGGGTGCGTTTGATAACGTTACCTTCGACGCGATCAATGAAGCAGCAGTAAAAAAAGGCATTCTTCGCCCCACTGCGAGATGGATCACGTCGCTTCTCAGCAGCAGATTGATAACTGCTGAGATGAATGGTGAATCGATTACGGTAATTGCTGCTAAAGGCTGTCCTCAAGGGGGCGTTCTATCACCCCTCCTATGGTCAATCGTGATCGACGAACTTCTTGCCGACCTGAATAACCGTGGATTTAAAACACAGGCCTATGCTGACGATATCGTCGTAACGGTTAGCGGCGGTCATGATAGCACCGTTTCAGACCTCATGCAAGCCGCTTTGTCACATGTGCATAGCTGGTGCCGTAGCAAGAATCTGGGTTTTAACCCACAAGAAACTGTCATCGTACCGTTTACTAATAGAAGGAAGCTAAATTTGAAAGCTCCCTCTGTGGACGGCAAAGAAATAGGTTTCTCAAAGGAGGCTAAATATCTAGGCATAATCCTGGATCAAAAGCTCTCCTGGAAATCTCAAATTGAGAGAGTAACTGCCAAGGCAACTGCATCTCTCCATGTTTGTCGCCAATTTGTAGGAAAAACCTAGGGTCTTAAACCTAGGTTATTGTTTTGGCTATATACTACGGTCGTAAGGCCCATGATCACATATGCATCCATCGCATGGTGGGCTAAGACCAAACAAAAGGGTGCTATGATTAAGCTGGCCAGGGTGCAAAGACTGGCCTGTCTTCATCATCATCATTGTGCTCCTTTAATCCCTCATGGGACATAGGGCGGAAACAGTTGCCCTCCAGCGGACTCTGTTTTGCGCGACAGATCTCAGCTCCGACCAGGATCTGCCAGTTGTTGCGGCTTCTGCTAGTAGGGTTCTCCTCCACGTTGTCCTAGGTCTTCCAACTCGACGGGATCCTTGCGGATTCCAGTCGAGGGCCTGTTTGGCTAGATTTTCGTTTTCGCGTCGCAAGGTGTGGCCAACCCAATTCCATTTCCTTCGTCTGATTTGGTCGTCTATCCTTTCTTGGCCGGCACGGCGCCATAGTTCTTCGTTTGAAATTCTATCCTGCCAGCGGATTTTTAGGATACAACACAGGCATCTGTTGACGAAGACTTGTAGGCGCCCTGTGATGAATTGGGTGACTTTCCATGTTTCGCAACCGTACAAAAGTACTGCCTTCACGTTGGAGTTGAACAGCCGCAATTTGGTGTTAGTTGAGATCTCCGTTGATCTCCATATGCGGAACAGGCATGCAAATGCGCCTCGTGCTTTATTTATTCTGGAACTGACATCTTCTTCTGCACCGCCATTTTCGGTAATAATGCTACCGAGGTAGCAGAATTTATTTACCAGTTCCACGTCACGGTTATTCAGCGCAGTCCGTTCAATGGTGTTTGCATTTATCCGCATTTCTTTAGTTTTAGTCGGATTTAGCCTTAAACCTGCTGGACTACTTTCTGTTGCCAAATTGTTAATCATGTTTTTGAGGTCCTGGTGTCTGTGGGCCAGCAAACAGATATCATCTGCGTAGTCGAGATCCTTAAGGCGGTCCAACAAACCCCATTGTATGCCGCCTGTTCTACTATCTAGAGCGCCGACAAGGATGTCATTTATTACTATAAGAAATAGTAAAGGCGAGAGTAGGCATCCTTGTCGTACTCCTGAGCTCACCTCGAAGCTGTCGGATAATTTTCCATTATGGAGAACTCTGCATTTGGAATTGTTATATAGGGCTTTTATCAATTCTATTATTTTATCAGGCAGTCTACGTCGCCGTAGTGCCTGCCATATAAAGCTCCTATTGACCGAGTCGAACGCTTTCTCATAATCTACGAAAGCAAGGTAAAGGGGGGACCGGAATTCAGTAGACTGCTCCACTATAATTCGTAAGGTGTTGATATGATCAATACATGAGCGGCCCTTCCTGAATCCGGCCTGCTGCCTCCTAAGCGTTCGGTCTACTGCCTCACTTATCCTAGATAGTAATATATGGGACAAAATTTTGCCCACAGTAGATAGTAAACAGATGCCTCTCCAGTTGTCGCATATTGTTAGGTCCCCCTTTTTTGGTATTTTGACTATGATACCTTCCGTCCAATCCTCCGGAAAGGTACAGGTGTTCCATGCTATTTGTAGGATTGGCTGAAGCGCATCTGCTATGAGGCTTGAGTCGGCTTTCAACAATTCTGGCGGGATGCCATCTTTTCCAGCTGCTTTACCATTGGCCATCGCATGAATTGCGGTTACTATTTCCGTCTTGGATGGGGCCCGGGTGGTGATTCGAATTGGCTGTGCATTGTTGCTGGTTTCCTGAGGTTCCTGTGTAAATGAACCATTCAGGGCGGCGAAGAAGTAATCTCTCCATCTTTGGAGCTGCTCCTCGTCGCTGCACAGCAGCCTTCCATCCGCACTCTTAACGGCATGCTTTTTAGTAGAGTGCTTTCCCGTGAGCTGTTTAGTAATTTGGTACAGCACCTTACTGTTGCCTGTGTTTGCCGCGTTTTCCGCTTTTTCTGCGAGCTCATTTATCTGCTGCCTTTTATCACGCCGGACACTTCTCTTTACCTCCCGGTGTAGTTGGGAGTACTCCCGTTCCAGTTGGTAACGTCTTTCGGGGTCGCTTGTAGAGTTTACATTATTTTTTAGGGCTCTCCTGCGTTCTATTTTTTGCCAGGTTGTGTCCGAGATCCAGTGTTGCTGGTTTCTTGGGACATAACCGATGCTCATTTCCGCAGCCGTCAATAATGCGCCCTTTGTCCTACTCCACAGCTCTTCAATATTTGTGTCGTCAGAAACGTTGTGCTGGTTTAATATTTGTTGTAGGTTTCCAGCAAATTCTCGCTTTTTACCGCTCTCCCGCAAAAGGTCTACGTTGAACCGTCTACGGTTTATAGCATCGCGTTGTACGTTTCTGATTGCGCCGATTTTAAGGCGAATAGTTGCTACTACCAAATGGTGGTCGCTTCCAGTGTCTGCTCCCCTGAAACTCCTGACATCCTCAAGGATAGTTCTCCATCTGCGGCTGACGGCCACATGATCTATCTGATTTCTCGTTCTACCATCGGGCGATACCCAGGTCTCTTTGTGTATCTTCTTGTGACAAAAGTAAGTTCCACCTACCATGAGTTGGTGGGAGCTACAGAAGTCGACGAAAAGCTCACCATTGTTATTGGTAACTTGGCTTAGACCTTGATTTCCAATTGTTTGTTCAAGGCCGGTGTTGTCAGGGCCGATCTGTGCATTTAAGTCACCCATTAATACAATGATGTCTCCCCTTGGAATAGAGCGAAAAACCTCATTCAGCCGCAAATAGAACTCGTCTTTGATGTCATCTTCAGCGTCTTCAGTTGGAGCATAGCATTGAACTACCGTAGTACTTCTTAGTCTGGTACGCAGGCGCACGGTAATAATCCTCTCAGAAACTGGTGACCAGCTAATGAGGCTGGACCTGGCTTCTTTGGTGAGTATTACACCAACGCCACTCCTACGGCTTTCAGTTTCGTTTCTCCCAGAATACAAAAAGGACTCACCATTTGGGCAGATATGTTCCCCCGCATCGGGCCATCTGGTCTCGCTAAGTCCCATGATCTTGATTTTATATCGATTCATCTCGTTGAGGACTTCATCCAGCCGTCCCTCAGCCAGCAGTGTTCTCACATTCCATGATCCGATTCGTGTCCTTGTTCGAAAAGCAAAGGTCGTCGTCGTGTTGTCCATCCGGTTCCGAGGCATTGTTTGCCGATTCGTAGCAATGGTGTTTTTTATGGGAGCGGGTTGCTAACCCTCAGCCCAACCGACTTAAAACTCTGTTTTGTGGCGCAGAGAGTTCGCCATTCGCCCGTCTCCCGTTAGCTCCTTCCGAAGAAGTACCCCAGGGGGCACCGCGGGGAGGTGGGATTAGGACTTGCTAACAGGTCTTCTAGGTGTTTGTCTGCAGTGACTTTTCTCGGGTTTTGGCAGAGGTGGCAAATCGGGTACCACCACTTTCCGAGGTCTTTGTTAGCCGTTTGCCCCCCGGCCGTTTGTCTTGGTATCACAGGGGCCAAAAGCACCTGTCCGACTGTGGCTATGGAGGCTCTACTGAACCTTCCTCCGCTACACCTGGTGGTGAAAAAAGTGGCTCTGGCAGGGGCACTGCGTCTACGGGAGCTATTCTCCTTTAAGCCAGGAGACCTGCTGGATCATTTATCGATCCTCAAGGAGCTGAACTTGGAGCCAATGATATCTTTGTGCGATACCATTCCTGGTACTCTTGACTTTGACAAACCGTTTACGACGATTATTCGAAGTGTGTCAGAGTGGCAACATGGCAGGCCTCCGTTTAGAGGAAGCACGGCCTTTTGGTACACGGACGGTTCCAAAACCGATAAAGGGGTAGGGCTGGGTGTTTATGGCCCAGGGAGCAAAATATCCATGGCTCAGGTCATTACCCCCACTGTTTTTCGGGCTGAGGTACTCGCCATCCAGGTGTGTGCTCAGACCTGTCGGACAGTCAAGCTGCACTCTGCACTCTGTGCGATGTGTCATCAAAGACTGTCGCGGATTGTCTCCAATCCCTGAAATTCCTCAGCAGGAACAATAGTGTCACGCTGATGTGGATTCCGGGCCACGAATTTCACATTGGTAATGAGATTGCCGATGGCCTGGTTAGAGCAGGCGCAAACTCATTACCTATTGGTCCGGAACCTTTCTGTAGCTTAGCAAGCTGCCACGTAAAAATGGCCTTGAAGAATTGGGTTGACCAGATGTTTCTTCAAAGCTGGTCTAGGACCCAAGGTGCTCGTCAAGCTAAAAGATTCATCCAAATCGATAAAGCTAAGGCGGGCAAACTTTTAAATCTAAAGAGGTGGGAGCTAAAAATAATAGCAGAGCTCCTGACGGGCCACTGTTCGCTTAACTATCACTTAAACAAAATATTACTGGTGGCCGACTCTGGCTGTCGATTCTGCGGGACAGCTCCCGAAACCGCGGAGCATTTGATGTGCGACTGTGAGGCTACAGCGAGGAATAGACTGAGCCTTCTCCATCGTGATTTCCCTACTCCCAGGGAGATTTGGGACAGCAACCCTAAATCAGTTCTAGGCTACCTAAGAAGCCTTAACCTTGATGGTTTTTAAAGAAGGGGATGGCACAATAGACCAAAGAAAGTAGGTCGCAGTGCCCGCCCGCCCCTCAACAAGAATAACAAGAATAATAACCCTTTTCCAATAAACATACCTTTCCTTCACCTTCCACTTCGAAACCTGGAGGTTGTTTTAAATATATTGTTTCTTCTAGTTTGCCGTTAAGAAACGCTGACTTTACATCAAAATGATGAACAAAAATATTTCGTTTACCAGCAACTGATAGAAGAGTTCTAAGTGTCGGCTGTTTTACCACTGGTGCAAAGACTTCATCATAATCCTCTCCGAATTTTTGGGAATAGCCTTGTGGTACCAAACGTGCCTTAAAACGTTGAACTTTTCCATTTATATCTGTCTTTGTTTTATAGACCCACTTGCATCCAATCACATTATGATTCTTTGGCAGTTCTACAATATCCCATGTTTCGTTTTTTCTAAGTGATTCCATTTTTTCATTCATTGCTTGAAGCCATTCACTTTTCTATTCACCTTGTAAGGCTTCCTTTAGACTTTTTGGTTCTCTTATTGCCTTTATTTTTGAAACTTCTTCACGGGCATAACGCTGAGGAGGGCATCCTTTATTTGACCTTTCCGATTTTCTAATATTGCATTTGTCTTTCATGTTTTCTTGATTTGTTGATAAACTAGGCTCATCCTTGCTGACCCGTTGTTTGAATTTGTTTCAAAATTTACCTCCAAATATGATTCTGGATGTTGTGACACTTCTTTTCTTTGAATAACATCACCTTTTTCATTTTCGCTCTCCACATCTTCCTTAAATCTATTACTCTTTAGGAATTTTACATCCCGACTTATAGCAATTTTCTTAGTTGTTAAGTCTACCATTCGGTAAGCTTTTGAGTGACTATCGTAACCAACAAATGTAAGAAGTCTTGACTTGCTGTCTAACTTTCTCCTCTTTTCATCTGGAATATGTACGAAACCTTTTTCTCCAAATATTCGTAGATGGTTTGCCTTTGGTTTTTCTCCTTCCCAAATTTCAAAAGGTGTAACGAGAATCTGTTTCGATGGCAAACGATTTTGCAGGTAATTTGCGGTCATGACGGCTTCACCCCAAAAAGTGTGACTCATATTCGCATCTAATAATTGACATCTAGCCATTTCCATTAAGGATCTATTCTTTCTTTCCGATATCCCATTCTGTTGCGGCGAATATGCTGCAGTAAACTGGTATTGTATGCCATGTTCCTTCAAAAATGCAATTACCTTTTTATTATTATATTCTCCTCCTCGATCTGACCGAATTATTTTTGGTGTCTTACCGAATTTGTTTGTCACAAACTTGACGTACTCCTTTAAATATTCGAACACTTCCAACTTTTCTCTTAAAAGGTATACAATTGTAAAACGACTAAAGTCGTCTATAAAAATAACCATGTATCTTTTTCTACTGGGTGTTTCAGTTTGCATAGGTCCGCAAACATTTGTATGGATGAGATCAAGAACACTTTCCGTTCTGGATTGTGATTCCTTTGGAAATGGAATGCGAGCCATTTTCCCTTGAACACACACATGGCATGTTTCTATTATTCCACAATCTGATATTGTTACATTTCTCACCAATTGTTTTGCACTGATTTCACGAATTGCTCCTATATCACGATGACCAAATACCCGGTGCCAATGATGATGGCAATTTTCAGTATGCTGCATAGCTTTAGCTACAAAGGCTTTTGAATGATTAGGCTTTTGACGTAATTTATACAAATGAGTTGATAAATATGCTATCGCTATTTCCTTATTATTTTTGAGAATTTTGCACCATGGATCTTCGAAATTTAAGTAGTAACCGTTCTGTGTTAACTTCCTAATTGATAACAAGTGGCCCTGAAGTTCTGGCACATAAAGAACTTCTTTAACTGTTGCAAATAACTCCTGATTTTGCTCGTTATAAAATTTTATACGGCATGTTCCTTTACCTTTTACAAGCAATTTATATCCATTTGCTAGTGTAACCTTATCTCTATAGTTTTTATTAAATTCAATAAAATTTCTAGTCATATGTGCGGTCGCCCCTGAATCAACAGTCCAGTTGTAATCGGATTTATTGTGTTGATTCCTTACTATGAAACAATGTTCTTCGGATGTTGTCACAGTTTTGACAAAACCTTTATTTTGTTTTCGTTTCCATTCATTATATTTTCGACAGTCTTTCTTGTAATGACCTTTATTATTGCAGAAAAAACATTTCCATACCTTTTTCGGGTGGTATTTTGCCTCTTCCGTTTTTAGAGCCGTCTCTGAAGTATTTTCTGAAATTGAAATCTGATGACGTTTGTGTTCTTCCATCAATTTTAGTTTCACGTTCTCTAATGTAAGGTCTTCTTCTTTCCTTGTCTCTAATGCTGTCACAAGCGTATCGAAAATTTTGGGTAAGCTACTCAATAACACTGCAATCACCCATTTTTCAGACAAGTTCTCACATAGTGCTTCGAGTTTATCGAATAAAGTCGTCATTTCTTCAATATGGTTTTCCATCTTACCCGATTCTGACAATTTTAAGCTGCAAATTCTACTCATTATCTGCACTTTATTGCTTGGTGGACTTTTCATGTTGATTTTTCAAATTTGACCATGCTTCGGCAGCAGTACCGAATTGGTAAAAGAATTTAAATTAATTGAATTGCTTTGCAAATTTGTAAAATAAATAATAATTTTAAAAACTATACAATAAATTGAGAGCAAGCTAATGTTATGAATTAAGTGAATTTATGGATTAAATTTTATAATGTGTTTGAAAGTTTGTCTTTTATTTAATAATTTAATTGACTATTTACGCAAGTTTTAAAGGGAGGTGTTCGGACAATTTTTTCACCTCGCACTTTGTGATCAGAATAATTGAAATCCAAGTCACGTTCGTCCGTGAACCTGGCTGGCGGGCAGGAAAAAATCTTTTGCGAACAGTATATTTTTTTTTGGAAATTAATTTATTTGCAGAAAAGGGCAGACGAACGCCGACAGCCGATTCAACCTGAGCTACGAAACATGGTCCTTCGAGCCGGATAGCAGTCAGCTAATCATAGCAGTCAACTAGTCATAGCAGTCAACTAATCATAGCAGTCAATTAAACATCAACTAAAACGTATATTAAAAAATCGATAACTGTGAGAACTAATGAAGTGATAATTGAATTAGTGATAACGGTGGCAATCAGCGGACAGATTAACTAATATCGAAATCGTGAAAAATTGTGAAAGGCTTATCTAATATCGAAAACTACGAACAAAAAACTGTGAACCTGTGAAAGGCTTAACTGTTACGATCGCGAATCCGTGAAATAATTAATTGATCGCGAATCGGTGAAACTTCTGTGAAACCGCGGAAAACCGAGAAACTAAAACGGAATCACTAACGGAAAAATTCTAACGAAACGTTTTAACGGTCGTGTAACGGAAACTGACCAGTGAAAATTTTCAGTATTAAACAACAATAATAATCATACAGTGAAAATTTTCAGTATTAAACAACAATAATAATCATCTAGTGAAAATTTAAACATTAAAGGTGAAATTTAGTGGACGCAGTCAGCTACTCAACAAAAGAAAGACACCAAACACAACAGCATCCCCCGTAGATCACAAGGGCAATAATAGAGAAGAAGATTACTTTATGAATTACGGAGTACCAGTATGTAATAAAATCACAGTGAGTAATTTTGAAATCTTATTATATTCTTTTAAATAATATCATAATAATAAACGAGTCACAAAATTAAAGACATTAAGGGCCGTTTTCACAATCTCCGGTTAAATTTTAACTGCAACAATAACCAGCAGTTAGTAAAAATGCCGTTTCACAATCTCTAGTTAGAGTCAATCCGTCAGTTAATTTACAACTGGAAGTTAATTTAACCGGACGAATTTCTCCTGGTTAACTAATTTAACTGAAAGTTTCACATTGGCGTTGACATTTTTCCACTTTGCAAGTGTATTTTAATGAAAAGTAACACTTTTGACATTTGATGTACTGTAAATATATGAAAACTAGTACATTTTTACTTTAACTTCAAGTTTGTTAACTCATAGTTGGTGAAAATAAAATTTTTTTACTGGCACTTTACGGTCGCAGTTAAATTAACTATCAGTTTAGAAACTGGAAGTTTACTGACAGTTTAACCGGAGATTGTGAAAACGGCCCTAATGCGGCGGTTACACGAATGACAAAAAATGACAATAGCCCTAACTATAATGGTCTTAAGATACCTTAAGATTTTTTACGCTCCTATGAAATGTCATAATACCAACTATAATGGCCTTAAGCAATCTTTCGATAACTTTTCCAATCTTTCGTCAAGTCTTTAAGGCACGGTAACGAGCGTACAAATCTTAAGCAATCATAAGAAAAGTGTAATTTTCTTTAGTGTTTCTAGTTGCAGAAAACGCTTTTTTGCAAAATGAATAATTTGGAGTTGTTAAATAATTTGGCGTTAGTAGTGAAATTGGTAGAAGATGTGAAAAAAAAACTTAGATCGTGTTGTGTAAGAAATAATAGAGAAAATAAAAAAACAGTTTTGAACTAATTCAATCAGTTCTTCATTAAAACTATTGTTAATTTCCATTTTTTAATTTATTGGACGCTTTTCCAGGCTCGATTTGTTTACCTTTTACAAATGTCAAAACGTCTTAAGGCTATTATAGCTGAGCTTAAGATTTGACAGATAATTAACCAGTCTTAAGAGAATTTGACGAAGAATCTTATGATGTCTTAAGATCATTATAGTTAGGGCTATAGGTCACAATTTCTGGTCATAATTAATGGCATTGCTGTTCACACGACTCAAATAATGACATGTGAAAAGCTCTATTATAAAATATCATTAATTTATTGCAAGTTGCCATAAATAATGGCAAGAGCTGAATTTTTGTCTCCAACAGTCGCAACTGTTTTATTACTTTATGGCCCTGTTTGTTTGGAAAAGAATTGGTGTCTATGTAGTGTATTGAGCATTTGCAGACACTTGATTAATTCATGGTCCTGTTTGTTTTGAATATCCAGGTTTAGGTGCTGATTTGAGTGTAAACCCCTTTGAAATAACACTACCGCACTTCATGATAATATCAATTGATATAATTATTCACCTTTTTAACAAATTTATACTCTTTCGCCTTGTTTAAAAATAAATTGAACACAAATTCCCTTCCTTTTTGCATTTTTACGAGTGTTAAATATATATTTAGACTTGCCTATATGAGATTTGCCTTGTTAAGATAAATAAAAATTATCATAAAGGATATGAAAATAAACTGCGGGGGTGTGTTGCCGGTATACTATAGTCCATTCAAAACGAACGTTTGGGTATCAAAACATAACACCTTTTTGAAACTCTCCGCACATATTTTTTTGTTTACTGATTATGGGGCCGCCCCAATGTAGGGGTAGTTGAAAGTAGTTTTGTTTTGGCTTGAAAAGAGTTTATTTTTTTTTATTTAATGTTAATTTTCCAAATTGTAGGGGTAGTTTTTACTCCTTAAGGGTTGAAAACAATTTATTTGTACCTGACTACACGCATTCAATCAAATTTGAAGCCTAATTTTTTTTTATTTTCGGTCCATTTAGGGGTGGTTTTAACTGTTTAGGATTATCCCTTATCATAAAATTGGGCTTGATTTGGTATAAATCAACCACTTTCGCCAATAAATATTGAAAAAAGTGTATTCCATTGGTGTAACGGCCGCCCCATGGAGCAAGCCTCTAAAGAGCATTAAATTACCCCCACAACCGAACTTCGGACACAAATGTACTAACTCAAAATCTAAAAGAAAAAAAAAAAAACAAAAAATTTTCAATTCATAAAATTTCTTTTTATCCTGATCTGGCAACTCCCTGGCCAAATAAATGTAAGAACACACAATGAAATGCAAAGGAATGCAAGCTAACGGAGTTGCTCTGGGCCGGTGATGTATGGGGGAGAATTTCTTTTGGTGATGACAGGCAATTTTTGATTTTTTTTGGTGAGCGGTCGAGATTTGGTCACGGAGAGGAAGGGATAAAAAACGGTTGATTTTGATTCTGAGATGGTCGTTGGGTGAAGAATGAGGAGTAGATAGCTGGATCTCGTGAAGAGAAGTCGCATCCGCGAGTGGACAAAAATTAGTTCTAAAATTTTCTTTTGGAGTGGAGATTTTTTTTTGGTTGATCTGTAAATCGTGCAGCGAAGAGGGAGATTTTTTTTTTCTCTCCGAGTGGAAGAAGGAAGACGCGGAAAAACCGGGGTTCCCGGAAAAATAAGGTAAAGTGTTGCGGTTGTTGCATGTTAATTACTTTGTTTTAGGATTCATGGAAAAGGTATAGCGCCTATTAAAATAATCGGAGAAAAGGGAAAAGATATGCGTTGGCGGTTTTCCCCCGTGAAAAGCGGATGACTGAAAGGCGAAGGATCACAAAAGGGCAAGATTATGAAGCAGCGAAGGGACTAGGAAAAGGGAAAAGCAGTGATAAGTATTTTTATAAATTATTTGCATATGTCGTGCCATAAATATAAAAGAAAGTAAAATTTTTATTGAAAATAAGACCTTCCGCGAACATTTTGAATAGTAACCTCCGTAAGGTGACATTTTTTTTTGTTGGAGCGACCGTTAAGGAGACCGTTATAAGTGGACGATCTCATGTGAAGAGTGCGGTTAGCATGCGTTTTAGGAATATGGAATAACAGGGTTTTTCGGGATTGGATAGGAAAGTTGGATTCGTGAGAGTGAATATAGCTGTTACGGAGTTTTTTTAAATATTATCCTGTGTTGTAGGATGTCGGAATAGATTAGTTAAGTATAGAGTGATACGTGGCCGATCCCCTTTTGAAAGTGAGTTTAGAAATAGGGTATAACAGTTTTTTTTTGAATTAAAATATGAAAGTTGGAATTTTTACTGTGAAGATATCTGGTACGGAGTTTTAAAGATTATCCTGAGTTGTAGAATGTCGGAATACCTTAGTTAAGTACGGAGTTATTTTTGAACTAAAATATGAAAGTTGGAATTTTTACTGTGAAGATATCTGGTACGGAGTTTTAAAGATTATCCTGAGTTGTAGAATGTCGGAATACCTTAGTTAAGTACGGAGTTATTTTTGAATTAAAATATGAAAGTTGGAATTTTTATTGTGGATATATCTGGTACGGAGTTTTAAAGATTATCCTGAATTGTAGAATGTCGGAATACCTAAGTTAAGTACGGAGTTATTTTCGAACTAAAATATGAAAGTTGGAATTTTTACTGTGAAGATATCTGGTACGGAGTTTTAAAGATTATCCTGAGTTGTAGAATGTCGGAATACCTTAGTTAAGTACGGAGTTATTTTTGAATTAAAATATGAAAGTTGGAATTTTTATTGTGGATATATCTGGTACGGAGTTTTAAAGATTATCCTGAATTGTAGAATGTCGGAATACCTAAGTTAAGTACGGAGTTATTTTCGAACTAAAATATGAAAGTTGGAATTTTTACTGTGAAGATATCTGGTACGGAGTTTTAAAGATCATCCTGAGTTGGAGAATGTCGGAATACCTTAGTTAAGTACGGAGTTATTTTCGAACTAAAATATGAAAGTTGGAATTTTTACTGTGAAGATATCTGGTACGGAGTTTTAAAGATTATCCTGAGTTGTAGAATGTCGGAATACCTTAGTTAAGTACGGAGTTATTTTCGAACTAAAATATGAAAGTTGGAATATTTACTGTGAAGATACCTGGTAAGGAGTTTTAAAGATTATCCTGAGTTGTAGAATGTCGGAATATATTAGTTAAGTATGGAGTTATAAGTTGCCGACCCCCCCCCTTGA
Organism: Thereva unica; assembly: GCA_949987705.1. Lineage (NCBI taxonomy): Eukaryota > Metazoa > Arthropoda > Insecta > Diptera > Therevidae > Thereva > Thereva unica. The sequence goes on from OX465281.1 coordinate 100,144,757, forward strand.
AAAGTGCGTTTAGAAATAGGGAATAACAGGTTTGTTTTGAATTACATGTGAAAGCGGGAATTTTTATTGAGAATACACCTGTTTACACCTATACTTAGGTTATTGAACTTCCACCCACTTGGCGTACTTTTTAATACTTCCGGTTTAAATATACACCCACACAGGGTCCCACCTTACTGCTACCGAACTTGATTCGTGATCCTACGAACATAGACGACATAATACTAACGGACTATAAGGCGGGGTTACATGATGAGATAATACCCGCTAGGCGGAATGTTACTTCCCACAAGTACCACATAAGATTCTGATAACCTGCCGCAAATTAACAAAAAAAAAAAAATTTGTAACTGTCGGGATAAATTGTGCCGGAGCACGAAGAAGGGAGTGGGCCCTAAAGGCCAGAAAGACATCGTCACAAAAATAAGGGGTGGAGAAAGGATGAATGAAGAAGGGGTAGCAGGGACGGTTCGACCGCCGGGAGGGTATCGCAAAAAGCTTGCATCCTCTGCATCTGAAGTCGGCACGACTTGCGATGCTCAAGCTAGCTCGCCGGATGGGGTGGGGTTCGTGATGCAGAGATGCGGAAGCTTTTTGCGATACCCTCCCGGCGGTCGAACCGTCCCTGCTACCCCTTCTTCATTCATCCTTTCTCCACCCCTTATTTTTGTGACGATGTCTTTCTGGCCTTTAGGGCCCACTCCCTTCTTCGTGCTCCGGCACAATTTATCCCGACAGTTACAAATGGCGCCCAACGGTTGGGCTAGGGAACTAAATTGTATTTATTTTCCTAGTTCAGACGGCAGACTGCATGGCAACGTCTGATTGTCCATCGTGGACATCTGAAAACCTTTATAGTCGGCATTAGATTTTGGTTCCTTTCTCAGTTATTGACCCCCCCGCCATGCAATCTGGTCTAGTCTTTGTTTCAGCATTTATTTTTTTGACCGACGATATTGATCTTGTATTGTGGCTCAGGCCAGCGAGAGGAGCCCGGAACGAACTTCTTTCAACTTTACGTTCCCTCTCAGTCCAAGTTCCTCCGGCTTCTGGACTGGGCGAGGGTGCTTACCGCGGCGCCTTAGCCCTTATTACTTTTTCTCTTTCCTCTATTCTATCTTTCTTCATCTTCACCCACTTCAACTTTCGTCATCTTTCAGCGGTAGCCTCCCTAATTTTTGTACGGTTCCTGTCAGTGAGGCTCGGAGTCTGGTTAACAGGCGTACAACGCCTGACTCTGCGCGAGCCTACACTGACAGAGAACACCACTCACTAGTTGTTCTTCCTTTTCTTCCTGTAGCATGGATGGGTGGATCCTGTAACGTCGGTTCTGTCCCGTCTGGGCTATCAGGCGTCCTATCGCCTGGCCTTGCGACAGAATCGACGTTGCAGAATGCAACCACAACCCCCGTTCAATGAACTTTCTGACAATCCGCTTTCCTGGGGCTCGGCAGTGTTGCCGACCAGTTGTGGTGGATTGCCTGAATATTCACCCCAAATTCATGTGGAGGCTTCTATCTCTCTCTTTCTTCTTGGGCACAGTGGATCCGGTCACGATTTGGGTTGCCGGATATCAGACGATAGGGACATCGGTGTTGGGGGTGTTGTTAGGCACTAGTCTAATGCCAACCCCAACATTGATTCCGAAGGTGAAGGCACTTGGTGTTCCTGACGACGTGGATGCCAATCTGCACTGAGTGCAGGCAGACTGGCATCGGCGCCGTCAGCCACCGCACCCTTGGAGGGGATATCCTTCCCTGGGGGCCACATCGATAAATGAATAAAACAAAAAAAAAAAAGTAAATAAAAATTTTTCGTCACTGTATGATCATTCTGCTCCCTTTACTTTATTATAACTAAATATACATATAGATTTTCTCTTCTAATTTCGATTTTCGGATTTGCGTCATTGGGCCAGGTTTTCCTTCCGAGTTTTATTTCTTTTGGCGATAGCCATTGTTACTGGACGGTCACAGAATTTGCTAACAACAGTCGTACCATTTTCTTAAATTTTGGGTTTCCCTAGGTCACTATCTGCTAGTCGGTCTCCCAACCATGTCAAGGAATCGGAATGAAAAGGGGCAATTTGCCCCAGGTAAACAGGTTGAAGGGGACGATGAGAACACTCCATCTGAAGAAGGAGATCTGGAACGGGACGCCGTGCTGACAGCCCTGGCTGAGCAAGTGGCGGCCCTACAACACGAAATGGAGCGAATGAAACAGCGCGGCCCCCAGGAACCACCCCTAAATGAAACAGTGTCTAACTTTCTGCACTTCACGTCGCCTGGAGCGGGGCCCAGTGGCATTCCTCCGCGGTCCAGCAGCGTCGGTGAGCGCCCACATTACCGCCCTGAATATACCGGCTCTGCCATCAGGCAGAAGTCGCCAGTCTTGAACTGGAACCTCAAGTTCACGGGTCGCCCTGGAGAAACCTCGCCAGAGGAATTTCTCTATCGACTCGACACCCGAGCTCGAGATGAGGACATATCATCACGGGAGTTGGTGCGGAATGTGGCCGCTTTACTGACAGGGCCCGCTGAGGACTGGTACTGGACCCAGTTCCGGAGACAACATTCCAGTCCCTTGTGGGCGGATTTCAAGTCTGGTCTAGTAGGTCAGTTTGGAGGACTTGAAACAGACTATGAAATAATCAGTCAGATGTTAGAAACTAAGCAATTCAACCAAACCTACGACACTTTCTCGTCAAAGATAATAGCCCTGGCGAACCGCCTAACGCGCCCGATGCCCCCCATCGAGCTGATGCGCATCATTATGACTAATTTAAACGCGACCTTGGGGATCGCCATAATCGGATCTACCTACACAGACCTACGCCAGCTCCGCGAAGCGTGCATTCGTGTGGAGAGATGGCAGAAGGCCAAGAAGGAGGAGAGCCGCCCTTCACACAGAGTACATGAATTGGACGACTTCCACCCACAGCCACCGGCCTTGTCCCATCCCAACTACCTTCGCGACACACCAACTCCTGCAGTAGAAGAGATGAGGGCTGACGCTGCTCCGCGCCGCCCCGTCACGTGTTGGAACTGCAATCAAGAGGGACACCCGTTCTCGGATTGCCCTTCTCCAAATAGGAAGATTTTCTGCTATAGATGTGGGCGCCCCGACGTCTACACTACTTCTTGTCCAGTCTGTTCGGGAAACCGGAACCTGGGTGCGAGGCCACGGGGAGGTTCGCGCCCGATTTAGTCCCTGAAAGTTCCCCCTTTACACTGGATTTATCTACCAGCCTGTCTAATATCTCTGACCTATCGACAATGGAATCTCTGCCGGCCTTCCCTTCTCCGCAGGTCAGAGCCTCCTTTATGCAACGATGGGCCAATTATTATCGAATCCGTAAACGAATATTTAATGACGAATATTTAATTTGTGAACCACCAGTTCACAAAGCCCCGCGTATTAGGTCATGTGCAATGGAAAAGCGGGCACACAGTCAAAAGATCGTCGCCGCCGTATTACAAGAGAACGGGGATGATCGACCTTTCGTCAACGTACAGCTTCAAGGTGTGACCATAACAGGCCTGCTGGACACCGGCGCCAGCATTAGTTGCTTGGGTAGAGGGGCGGAGTTGTTCCTCCAAGAGAACCCGGCCATCAAACTATACCGCTTACGCGCCGATATCCAGGTAGCTGACGGCACGCCTAAGGACGTAATCGGTTTCATTACCGTCCCAATATCTTATGGATCGAGAACCATCACCATGACCTTATATGTAGTTCCTGGCTTGGCCCAGAACCTTTACCTAGGAGTTGATTTTTGGAGGGCCTTTAGGTTGGCCCCTCATATAATAGGGGAACTCCATCATACTCCACAGCAGGATCCCAATTGCCATCACCTGGAGGAATCTCAACAGGAGCGACTGAACCAGGCCCGAGCGCGGTTCCCGTCTTTCGACACCTGTGGACTCGGCAGAACTCACCTGGAACAGCATGTGATCGACACTGGCGAGGCGGTGCCTATCAAGCAGAGGCACTATCCGGTCTCTCCCGCCATTCAGGCCCTCATGTATGAGGAGGTCGATCGCATGTTGAGTTTAGGTGTGATCGAAGAGTCCAACAGCCCATGGAACTCGCCCGTGGTCCTGGTTCGTAAACCTGGAAAGATCCGCCTCTGTTTGGACTCCCGCAAAGTTAATGTAGTAACAGTGAAGGATGCCTATCCACTGCCTCATATAGACGGTCTCCTGGGGCGCTTGCAAGACACGAAGTTCATCTCTGCGATTGACCTTAAGGACGCCTTTTGGCAAATTCCCTTAGAGGAAAAGTCGAGGGAAAAGACGGCCTTCACCGTCCCAGGAAGACCGCTGTATCAATTTACAGTGATGCCGTTCGGGCTTTGTAACGCTCCGCAACGCATGTGTCGCCTCATGGATAAAGCGATACCAGGCTCTCTTAGAGAAAATGTGTTTGTCTACTTAGACGATTTGTTGGTGGTGTCTCCTGACTTTGAGACTCACCTCAAATTGTTGGAAAAGGTCGCTGACTGCCTTCGTCGCTCCGGTTTGACAGTAAATCTGTCCAAGAGCCGGTTTTGCGTCAGGGAGGTGAAATATTTGGGGTTCATCATTGGCGATGGGTCCCTAAAAACGGACCCCGACAAGGTGGCAGCCATCAGGGACTTCCCAGTTCCAAAGTCAGCCAAGCAGGTGAGACGCTTTTTAGGCATGACCGGATGGTATAGGCGCTTCATAGGCAACTATGCGAGCATCGCCTCACCCATTACGGACTGCCTAAGAGGTGGCAAATTTGCTTGGTCCGACGAAGCCCAACAAGCATTCATGGAACTTAAGAAGTTAATGATGTCTGCTCCCTTACTGGTTACCCCAGATTTCTCCCGCCCCTTTTTCATCCAGTGTGACGCCAGTAAAACGGGGGTAGGAAGTGTCCTTTTCCAGAGACAGGGCGATGACGAACATCCCATCGCATATTTCTCTAAGAAGCTCAACAGCGCCCAGCGTAATTATTCCATCACGGAACTCGAGTGCTACGCGGCGGTGCTGAGCGTTAAAAAGTTCCGGGCGTATGTGGAAGGGCAGCCCTTCACTATAATTACCGACCATGCCAGCTTGAAGTGGCTCATGAGCCAGACCGACCTAAACGGTCGCCTAGCGAGGTGGAGCCTAAAGCTGCAGGGCTTCCAATTTTCAATCGAGCACCGCAAGGGTAGTCAAAACGTGGTGCCGGACGCACTATCACGAGTCGACTGTGTCGATGAAGTGACCTTCTGTCGTGAAGTGGACCTAACGTCCCCCGCCTTCAGATCAGCGGACTACCAACATCTCGCTGACAGAATCAGTAGGGATGCTGGGCAGTTACCTGATCTTCAGGTTTCGGAGGGATACGTATTCCACCGTTCGGCCCCACGGACTGGCGACCCCGAGACGGACGATCTGATTTGGAAATTGTGGATCCCTGCAGAATTAACTGCTCCCTTGATCGAGTCAGCTCATGGGCCCCCTCAATCTGCCCATGGCGGTGTTCACAAGACCCTTGCACGCCTCCGAGAAAAATATTATTGGCCCGGTATGATTAGTCAAATCAGGAAGTACATCGCGAGCTGTGAAGTATGTAAAGAAACGAAAGCTCCAAACACACCCCTTCGGCCCCCTATGGGTAAAGCCATGGATGTGTGCCGACCCTTTCAACTCTTATACATCGATTATATGGGCCCTTACCCGAGGACGAAGAAAGGCCACACGGCTGTGCTGGTAGTACTAGACGCGTTCTCCAAATTCAGTTTTCTCCACCCCGTAGTAGGCGAAACCTCCAAAGCTGCCGTGAATTTCCTTGAACATCAGATCTTCCACACCTTCGGAGTCCCCGAGGTGATATTCTCTGATAATGGAAGTCATTTTACCTCCAAAGAATTCGCGAAGCTGTTGTCCGATTACGGCATCAAACACCAACTCACTGCTATCTATTCTCCACAAGCCAACGCTTCCGAGCGGGTGAACCGCTCAGTATTAGCTGCTATCCGAGCATATTTGAAAGAAGATCATCGGGATTGGGACCTACACCTGTCTGCAATTGAATGTGCCCTACGAAGCGCCCATCACACGTCCATTGGCACCTCCCCATACCAGGCCCTGTTCGGGTGTCCAATGATCCGGCACGGATCCGCGTACCCTATCTTGAAGACCTTAGGTGCCTTGAAAGAGGGAGATATAACCGTAGTTCCGGCAGTAGACCGATGGCAGTCCCGACGTGACCGGATCGAACATCACTTGGCCGCGGCCCACACGAGACATGAGAAACACTACAATCTGCGCTGCAGAGCAGTAGAGTTCTCGCCCGGCCAAGTGGTTTACCGCCGAACCTTCCCTGTAAGCAACAAGGTTGAACAATTTAGCGCAAAATTAGCAGATAAATTCATGAAAGCTCGCGTGAGGCGAAAGCTTGGGAGTGGGAGATATGAATTAGAAGACCTGAAAGGGAAAACTGTCGGTATTTACCACGCCAAAGATATCAAAGCCTGACGGGCTGAGTAGTGGAAGGTGACCTCGTGGATCAGGGGCTCAAGACGACGACAATGTGGTATTGTCGGTGGATTGAGTCCCTGAGGCAGGAGACGTCTTCCGAGCGAGATACCTCGCGCTCAGTGGGACCCTTCGGGACAATGTGGAATTGCCTCGATCTTCCCAACGGATGTGCGAAGTCCCTCTAGAGTTCGATCAGGCTTGTGACGCGTTTTAGACTAGGTCCAAGAAGCAAATACGTCCCCCCCGAGTAGCCCTAATAAGGCATCTCGCCGGCTTAACCGGTTAACAATAGGGTACCCGTCGAGGTCCGCTTAGGTAGCTTCCCTAGCGGATGGTACACCACCCTTGTTGTACTTGGCCGTCTGGGGCCAAGTTTTCAGGTAGACGTCTTCTTGATTGTAGCTCGATTATAACTAGGTGGAGTTACTGTTGTGGCATGTTTAATAGTATAGATCTATTGTATTTTTTTTCAATAACGGTGTTTGTGTTGAAACCAAAAACCAAAATAGTAAGAAACTTTAATTCCAAATTCTTCGCTATTGATTTTTCTGTTGATTTTTATTGATGAATGACAGTTAATCTAACTTACAAGAAATTTTCTTTTCTCAGTTAATAAAAGTAAATTTTTTTATAATTAATGGTTCGGATGGAGAAAATGTATGTGGTTATGGCAAAATAGTTTTGTAAATTTTTCATTTTAATTTTTATTCTTATCTCATTTAATATTTCACTTTTGATATTAGTATAAAACAGAAGAATAAATTAAACGAATTTGTCATTATGGAAAGTACCAGAAAAAGAAAAATAAAGAACTCGTACTCGTTGGATGGTTCGTGACCTACCAATAGATGACCTCACCCCAATATTTTCCTGCCTACCACCGTCTATTCCATTCAACTCTCCCGGTCCGCCAATTCCATTAGCCGCAAACCCAGATATTGAACCATGCGCGACGCCTCAGCCACCCACTGAAGGTTTCAGCCTCGTGCTCTAATGGCTGAGCCATACGGACCGCATTACGTGACAGACCTAACGCCTTTAATATTTTCCGCACTCCTACTGTGCTGCCAAGAAAACCGTGTTCCAGCAGGTTATGACTCGTTCAGCACAAAAATAACGGGCTGCGGCCATTTAAAAGTCTCTCTGTTCGTATAGCCTCGACTCAGTTCTCCTATCATCCTGACATCCAAAGCTCACGAGGCCCACCCTGTAAGACGTTCGCCTATGATTCCAATACTTCACAGATAACCTTTATGCTCTTGTTGGCACACTAGCCACATCCTAGAAGCAAACAGGGAACGCATGGTACTTGGATGTTCCAGAGGCTGTTGACGAGCGTGATAGTCCGAAGGGTACTTATGATAGGAAGATAGTCGACCCTGTTGAAGCAGAGACTAGTAATGATTCAGGCATCTCCTAAACTTAAAGACCATAGAAGACCTACACATCGCCTTGGCACCACAGCGGGAGTCCTACATGCAGAATCATCAATTTTGATCGTAAGCAAAGTGTGGTCAGTTTATATGTATTATTGGGCCTTATGCCAATCCGCGACCGCCCGGCTGGCTCAGTCGGTAGAGCGTGAGACTCTTAATCTCAGGGGTGGGTCAGCCCCACGTTGCGTATGAAACCTTAACCTTGTAAACCGTCCGTCCGTTTCTTTTTTTTCGCGCTCCCTCTCCCCTGGCGGCGTCCAAGTAGCGCGTGTTGTAACGGCCGCCCCATGGAGCAAGCCTCTAAAGAGCATTAAATTACCCCCACAACCGAACTTCGGACACAAATGTACTAACTCAAAATCTAAAAGAAAAAAAAAAAAAAAAAAAAAAAAAACAAAAAATTTTCAATTCATAAAATTTCTTTTTATCCTGATCTGGCAACTCCCTGGCCAAATAAATGTAAGAACACACAATGAAATGCAAAGGAATGCAAGCTAACGGAGTTGCTCTGGGCCGGTGATGTATGGGGGAGAATTTCTTTTGGTGATGACAGGCAATTTTTGATTTTTTTGGTGAGCGGTCGAGATTTGGTCACGGAGAGGAAGGGATAAAAAACGGTTGATTTTGATTCTGAGATGGTCGTTGGGTGAAGAATGAGGAGTAGATAGCTGGATCTCGTGAAGAGAAGTCGCATCCGCGAGTGGACAAAAATTAGTTCTAAAATTTTCTTTTGGAGTGGAGATTTTTTTTTGGTTGATCTGTAAATCGTGCAGCGAAGAGGGAGATTTTTTTTTTCTCTCCGAGTGGAAGAAGGAAGACGCGGAAAAACCGGGGTTCCCGGAAAAATAAAGGGTAAAGTGTTGCGGTTGTTGCATGTTAATTACTTTGTTTTAGGATTCATGGAAAAGATATAGCGCCTATTAAAATAATCGGAGAAAAGGGAAAAGATATGCGTTGGCGGTTTTCCCCCGTGAAAAGCGGATGACTGAAAGGCGAAGGATCACAACAGGGCAAGATTATGAAGCAGCGAAGGGACTAGGAAAAGGGAAAAGCAGTGATAAGTATTTTTATAAATTATTTACATATGTCGTGCCATAAATATAAAAGAAAGTAAAATTTTTATTGAAAATAAGACCTTCCGCGAACATTTTGAATAGTAACCTCCGTAAGGTGACATTTTTTTTTGTTGGAGCGACCGTTAAGGAGACCGTTATAAGTGGACGATCTCATGTGAAGAGTGCGGTTAGCATGCGTTTTAGGAATATGGAATAACAGGGTTTTTCGGGATTGGATAGGAAAGTTGGATTCGTGAGAGTGAATATAGCTGTTACGGAGTTTTTTTAAATATTATCCTGTGTTGTAGGATGTCGGAATAGATTAGTTAAGTATAGAGTGATACGTGGCCGATCCCCTTTTGAAAGTGAGTTTAGAAATAGGGTATAACAGTTTTTTTTTGAATTAAAATATGAAAGTTGGAATTTTTACTGTGAAGATATCTGGTACGGAGTTTTAAAGATTATCCTGAGTTGTAGAATGTCGGAATACCTTAGTTAAGTACGGAGTTATTTTTGAACTAAAATATGAAAGTTGGAATTTTTACTGTGAAGATATCTGGTACGGAGTTTTAAAGATTATCCTGAGTTGTAGAATGTCGGAATACCTTAGTTAAGTACGGAGTTATTTTTGAATTAAAATATGAAAGTTGGAATTTTTATTGTGGATATATCTGGTACGGAGTTTTAAAGATTATCCTGAATTGTAGAATGTCGGAATACCTAAGTTAAGTACGGAGTTATTTTCGAACTAAAATATGAAAGTTGGAATTTTTACTGTGAAGATATCTGGTACGGAGTTTTAAAGATTATCCTGAGTTGTAGAATGTCGGAATACCTTAGTTAAGTACGGAGTTATTTTTGAATTAAAATATGAAAGTTGGAATTTTTATTGTGGATATATCTGGTACGGAGTTTTAAAGATTATCCTGAATTGTAGAATGTCGGAATACCTAAGTTAAGTACGGAGTTATTTTCGAACTAAAATATGAAAGTTGGAATTTTTACTGTGAAGATATCTGGTACGGAGTTTTAAAGATCATCCTGAGTTGGAGAATGTCGGAATACCTTAGTTAAGTACGGAGTTATTTTCGAACTAAAATATGAAAGTTGGAATTTTTACTGTGAAGATATCTGGTACGGAGTTTTAAAGATTATCCTGAGTTGTAGAATGTCGGAATACCTTAGTTAAGTACGGAGTTATTTTCGAACTAAAATATGAAAGTTGGAATATTTACTGTGAAGATACCTGGTAAGGAGTTTTAAAGATTATCCTGAGTTGTAGAATGTCGGAATATATTAGTTAAGTATGGAGTTATAAGTTGCCGACCCCCCCCCTTGAAAAGTGCGTTTAGAAATAGGGAATAACAGGTTTGTTTTGAATTACATGTGAAAGCGGGAATTTTTATTGAGAATACACCTGTTTACACCTATACTTAGGTTATTGAACTTCCACCCACTTGGCGTACTTTTTAATACTTCCGGTTTAAATATACACCCACACAGGGTCCCACCTTACTGCTACCGAACTTGATTCGTGATCCTACGAACATAGACGACATAATACTAACGGACTATAAGGCGGGGTTACATGATGAGATAATACCCGCTAGGCGGAATGTTACTTCCCACAAGTACCACATAAGATTCTGATAACCTGCCGCAAATTAACAAAAAGAACTCACTCTCGACTGACGGTACGATCACGCCAGGAACTTAATCTATCCTGTTCGTCACATTGATTAAAGAGGACTTACCACGATAAAAATGAGGTTTATGTAAGGCCCAACCCCAGGGTGGCCCTCGGGATTATGGGCGGCCCTAACTGGGGTAAGTGTACTTCACAAGGAAGCCCAAACATGACTGGTGCCCATTGACCACCATCCCTCTCTCTCTTCTTGACCCTCCTCTCGTTGGTCTCGGACGGCTTAAGTGACCCCATTATCGCCCCCTTTCTTTCGTTTAATTCTGTTAAATGGCACGAGTTTTTTTTTACGGTTTAACTGTCACCCCTTCCGCATCTCTGCATCACGAACCCCACCCCATCCGGCGAGCTAGCTTGAGCATCGCAAGTCGTGCCGACTTCAGATGCAGAGGATGCAAGCTTTTTGCGATACCCTCCCGGCGGTCGAACCGTCCCTGCTACCCCTTCTTCATTCATCCTTTCTCCACCCCTTATTTTTGTGACGATGTCTTTCTGGCCTTTAGGGCCCACTCCCTTCTTCGTGCTCCGGCACAATTTATCCCGACAGTTACATTGGTTTATTTTCGATTATTATTGAAATTGTTGTTGTTGTTGAAATTGGATTTTGCATTTAAATAATGACACTCTATCATAAAAGAATGAGCAAGTTCATTCTTTTATGATGACTTGCCATAACTTTTCATAATTTCTCATTATCGTTTACACGGTGATAATTTGTTTCATTATTTCTAAGCTTTTTTAAGCTTTTTATGACAATAATTTTTGCCATTTTTCATGACAGAAATAATGACACAAATTATGATCGTGTAAACGATTATGACAATTAATGACCAAAAAAATGACAAGCGTGTCATTCGTGTAAATTCACCATAAGTGTACATATAAGCTTCAAGATCATGGAACCTTTAATTACACAACAAAAGGTTCAGTGGGAGTTAATACAAGGGTGTATTAACAATACTAAAAAACAAGCACTCGACAAACGAACAAAAGCATTTTATGAGAGGAGACTTGAGCAGTTCGAAAACCTATGGGCTGAATTCCAGCAACGACACAAGCAAATCCTGGTTCTTCAACATTCAACGGAAAAGTTTGATAAAACTAAATGTGAGTATTTCGTGAATGATGTCTTTGATAAAGTCGAAGATTACTTTATGACAAATGTCGCGACGTTGGAAGCAGCCATTGAGAAGTCAACCCCGTCAACTTCTCCCATCAATCAATTGCCCAACAATTCACAGCACGTTCCTCGCGAGAATAATAACACTACGTCATTAAAAATGCCGAAGTTAACGATAGAGAAGTTCAACGGAGATTACACAAAGTGGACTACCTTCCATGATCTGTTTAAAACAATGGTTCATGAAAATAAAAGTTATGCACCTGTTCAAAAGTTGCAATATTTAAAACTTTTATTAGAAGGGGAACCAGAACCGTTAACGCGCCATCTACAAATAACTGAGGATAACTATCAACCTACTTGGGATCTTCTCAAAGAACGTTATGATAATAAAAGGGTGTTGGTGTGGTTTCAATTGGAAACATTATTTAATCAGCCTGCTAGCATATATGAGACAGCGTCAAATATCAAGACGTTGTTAGACACCACTACAGAGTGTTTGCAAGCATTGACCAACTTAGGAATTGAGGTAAGAAATTGGGACCCAGTTATAGTGTATTTAGTTGTAAAGCGGCTTCCTTCTTCTACCCATCAACTCTGGGAACAATCAACTGGAGGACAAGGCGAATTACCAAATTGGAAGACGTTGCAGGAGTTCCTGAAGACTCGATTTAGGACACTGGAGGCTATTTCTTCAAAGAAACAAACCTTCACAAATCAAGGTCCAAGATTCAACACGAGAACCTATGCCAAAAATTTCCACATCACCAACCCGCAATCATGTTCTTTGTGCGCTCAAGCACATAGCATTAGACAGTGCTCCAAGTTTTTATCATATGCCACACCCAGGAGGATGGAAATAGCAAGGACTAAGTCTTTACGTATCAACTGTCTTGGCCAGGAACACAGATCTACGAATTGCCTCAGTCCGCAAAGATGTCGACAATGCCACCAACGGCATCACACCTTACTGCATAACGAGAAGATAGCTGACACGAGAGCACATCAATCCAATAGCGCAAAGGAGCAACTGATCGATTCAAGTCACGCTAGCGTCAATGTGGCAACAGGTCCAACAGCGGATGCATCATCCTCGGCAAGCGAGCAACCTACAAATTGCACCAGCCCAGTAAATTATGGTTCGTATGTTGTGAGTGAGGTCAAATCAAACCAGGTATTATTGGCTACTGCTTTGGTGAGAGTCGTATCACCAAGTGGGAGAGAACAGGTGGTTCGTGCCCTGATCGATCAAGGCTCACAAGCATCCTTCATCACGGAGACCATCATGCAAGACCTAAAACTAAAGGGACAACCAGTTAACGCGAGGATCCGTGGAATAGAAAATAAATATCTTAGCTGTCCGAGACTTAGAACGAGCTTCAGCATCAAACCTCTAAGAAGTAGTAATTATAGCATTGAAGTGACTGGACTGGTACTTCAAAATCTGACCGACATTGTGCCAACGCATTCCATCGCCCATCAAACTTGGGAACATATAAAACATCTTGAACTAGCAGACCCCCAATACTATCGACTAGGTAAGGCGGACTTGTTGTTAGGAGCAGAAGTTTATGGTAAAATCATAAGGAGCAGATTGATAGAGAGTATAAATGGAAGCCCTATAGCTCAACATACTGCACTGGGATGGATTCTTTCCGGAGAAGTCAATGACCAAGAGCAAGATTCAGTGCAAGTACAAAACTTCAACGTGCGTATTGAATTGGATGATCAGTTGAAGCGCTTTTGGGAAATCGAAGAGGTACCAGACAAGGCACTAAACACAGAAGAGGAAATCGAAAGCGAACAAATATTTCAAAGGACTACGCAGCGAACTTCAGAAGGACGATATGAAGTTCGATTGCCACTTAAACCAGCAACCGAAGAGCTTCATTTAGGTAAATTTAGAAACATCGCAGTCGCACGGCTTCATCAAATGGAAAGACGGTTCGCCAAGGATCCAAGGTTACATGAAGATTATTCTGCATGCCTTAATGAATATCTAACGTTGGGACACATGGAGAAAGTAACACCAACCGAAGAAGAACACCGTCAATTGCTGAATGGAACAACCGCCTACACTTGCAGTTACCTGCCACACCATGGAGTTTTCAAGGAAACAAGTACTACAACCAAATTAAGAGTTGTGTTCGATGCATCAAGGTCAACTGAGAGTGGTACATCTCTCAATGATATAATGCTCAAGGGAGCCGTGATACAGGATGAATTAACCGCGTTATTAATCCGTTGGCGGAAACATCGAGTTGCCTTTAATGCAGACCTGGAGAAAATGTATCGGCAAGTCCAAGTCAGACCAGGTGATGCGGAATACCAGCGGATTGTTTGGAGGACCGCCCCTCAGCAGCCAATCGAGGATTACCGATTAAGGACAGTGACATTTGGGACCAAGAGCGCAAGAAATGTGATTAATTATTTTTGGGGATGAAAAAAAAATTGTTTTGTTAAATAAAAAATAAAAACACTAAAATTTCTTTTGAAATTTATAAATCTATTTATTGAAATAAACAATTAAGAATTTTAGGACTTTTACAAAATTAATTACGAAGCGAGTATAGATTTCGACGGTTGTTCCGAAACTGACTTAAATATATTTTTATCTTCTCGTTGGTGCCTTTGTTGCACTTAAATTTGCTGACTTCGATTTTTCTTAAGCGAATCCAATCTGGAGGATGTTGTGTCTACGACGATGCCGCTTTTATTTTCTGGAACGTCGCCGGGTATTTTATTTGTGCCAGTTGATGGGAAAATCATTGTTCCCATGTAATGTGACCCCTTCCGGTGGCCTGGACGTAACTTCTCCCTCCTTTAGAGGAAAATTCCCCTGAATTGTATATGTCCTTTTTATCTTCATAATCTTCATATATAAAAAAATAGTTAGTGCTTTAAAAATGATTAATATTACAAATCCTATCCCTAGATTAAAGTACAGGTGGCTTTTCCTTTGAAATTTTAATTCCTTTATGTGCTCAATGTTTTCAAACTGTCTTATCACTAAATCGTCAAATGAGAGTTTACTGTTAGTCATAGATAATTTAACATCACTTGGCATTACAAATCTTTGTTCAAATTTTTCTTTTCTATTTTTAAATGTTTTATTATTAAGGTAAATTTCGCAATCATTAAATGTTATTAAATAATTTCCATCTAATATTAAATTTCTCTCATCGCAACTACTATTAAAGTTAAAACCTACAAAATTTTTTAATAATAACAAGCCCATTTCTATTTCAACCAATTGAGCTTTCATACTTTTTGTTTTAATACATTTATTTGTTTGGATACAAGAGCTGAATTCTTTTAGATTTTTATAATCTGAATCCTGGTTGTATTTATATGAAGTATCATTTATTTTTATTATTTTTTGATCTTCTATCAATAGTTCCTCTAAATCTTGATTTGGAATAGGGGTAATTAAATATAGTCTGGTTTTAAATGTTTCTCTTGGTATCTTAATAGCAAAAATAATTTTATTTTTCTCATACATAAAGGTTCCTAATTTGATATTTTGAAGTTTTAATAAATCTATATCATATTTGCTTATCTCGTCGCTAGTTAACACATTGTTTCCCATTATCCCTAACCTACTTGAAGCTATATTGTTTTGGATATGCTCTAAGTTATCTTTTACTATTTTTATTTTAAAAAGTCCTTCTAAGTACATTATTTTGGATATAAGTTTTTCATTACCTTGGTTTATTTCGTTAAGTCGAGTTGCTATCTTTGCCCTATCGTTCTCAATTATGTTTTTTATTGTTAGAAATGTTTTATTAAAGTGGTCGTTGATGTATGTATATCTGCCTGTTGTTTTGTTCTATAATATTATGGCTGTTTTCGTCAATTACCTTCAAATGTTCTTCAATGTTTTGCCGATCGTCGTCGTCCATTGTGCCATATAGCCATTTACTTGCTGTACCAATGATATTAATAAGTCCTCTTTTGCTTTTGTGTGGGATTAATGTCCGTAACATATGTTTCATTGATTCCAGTTCTGCAATCAGTATTTCTTTATTTTCTTCTATTACGAGCCCTGATATGTTGTCTTCTAAAGTTGAGATGATGTTTTTAATTTCTTCGAGGTCTATTATATGTAGAATTATGTCATAATTTTTTACGATCTGCACTTCTCCTAATTTAATTTCAGCAAATCCGTTGTTAGTTATGATTTTCTCGATCGTCAAAGTTGCTTCTGTCACCTTCATTAACATCAGTATCAAAATGATCAATATTGACTTGACCTGAAAATTTATTTGGTCGTTTAATATTTATTGGGTGAATATTATCGTATTTAAGTTTTCTATATCTAGGTTCATTCTTATGTCTAAGACACTTGTAATTTTTTACGTAGCCCTCATTACCTACTGGTGTAAAGTTTTCTCTCTTGATATTCGCTCTATTTATCTTGAATAACTTAGTTTTGTTTATTAGCTCTGTTATCTTTGCTTTATCGGCCTTATCCTCAATGACATCAATTGGCCTTGCTCTAATTGTGGAATGTATTGATTTGTTGTACCATTCTGTGCATTTAAATACTCTCTCCTGAATTGAAAGATTTGAATTTTCAGCTTCCAATGTTCTTAGTCTTTCGCTAAGTGTATTATGAAACCTTTCGATGTCCGAGTTTCCGGTGTGGCTGTTCGGCTTCGTGAAATGAATTTCTATATTTTCTGTTCTGAAAAAGTCCTTTATATTAACAGAGCTAAATTCATTATCCATTGTTATGTGTTTGGGTTTCCCTTTTATTGAAAAATATAATCTTATTTTTTCTATAATAGTTAAACTGTGTCTATTCTCTAGAAACAATGCCACGGCATGTTTTGAAAATTTATCAATAAATGTAATAAAACTATGTTTTTTGTTTACGTATGTGTCTATATGTATTCTTTCGTTTATATCGGAGGGTGTTATAGTTAAATTAAATTTTGGCTTTATTGGGTTCCTATCATATTTTGCTCTATTACAGGTATCGCAATTGTTTATATATTTTTGTATTAATTCTTTCAAGTTTTTAAAGTATATCAATCGTTTTAGTCCTGCGTAATTTTCATTAATGCCGGCATGCCCTGTCTCGTACTTATGATATTTCGCTATCTGTTTAAAGGTCTCTTCCTCATTTTTCATTTCCTTTGCATGATATTGACATTTGTAAAACTTTAGGGTTGTGTCGAATAGCTCTATTAATTTTAATTGCACCAAATTATATTTATGTTCACTTAATTCTGAAAAGATACCTATTCTTCCTTTTTGTAGAAATCTACGAAAAATATTAGTCATATTGCCATTTTCTATGTCGTACGTAAATTTTTCTTCTATTGTTAGTCGTTTCTATGTCTTGGGTTTTGCTGTCTGTTAAAATAATTTGTGTTCGAAACCTATTAACTATTGTATCTGAAAGTATTGGGATATGATTATTTTGTTCTTCCTGTTGCGAGTGGACTGTATTGATCATACTTATATTATCTGGTACTACACTTTTCTCATTTTGCGGATGAATTTCTTGGGGTTCCGTAGAGAGATGAATACTTTCTCCTTCCTTTGGTGTAAACGTTTCGGTGTGATAAATTTCGCCGTTCTCTATATTTAGTCTACTCATGAAATCTGCGGCTTTGTTGTCCTTCCCTTTGATATAGTCAATGTCGAAGTTGTACTCTCCCAGCTTTAGTAACCATCTTTGAAGTCTCGGATTGATATCTTTTCCATTGTGTTTCGCTTGTAACCACTTAAGAGGTTGGTGGTCAGTCATCAGGTCAAACCGTCTGCCATAAACATAAGGTCGGAAGTAGTTCACTGCCCAGACAATTGCAAGCAGCTCCTTTTCAGTTGTTGAGTAATTACGTTCGTGGTCGTTCAATGTTCTGCTCGCAAAACAAATAGGGTGTCCTTCCTGACTTAAAATTGCTCCTAAAGCGAAGTCACTGGCATCTGTAATCAATTTAAATTTCTTTCCAAAATCGGGATATTTTAAGACTGGTGGATTTATAAGGATTCTTTTAAGTTTTTCAAATGTATCTATATAATTTGGATCGTTAGTGTTGATTTTAACATTCTTTTTCAAATATTTTGTCATACCGTAAGCTATTTTAGCATAGTCCTTTACAAATTTTCGGTAGTATCCGGTGATGCCCAGAAAAGATTTAATCTGTTTCGTGGTTTGAGGTAATTTAATTTTTTGTATGCTTCCAATTTTGTTAGGGTTTGGCTTAATCCCATTTGTTGTAAGTATGTGCCCTAAGTACTCCGTTTCTTTTGCAAGGAATTTGCACTTGTCGACCTGGATTTTCAAATTGTGTTCTCTAAGTTTATTGAATACTTTTTGAATACTTTCTATATGTTCCTGAATTGTTGTACTAAATATGAGTATATCGTCGAGATATACATACAACGCATATTTGGTTTATATACTCTCTTAAAACGGAATTGATGAGTCTCTGAAATATTGCAGGGGCATTTTTAAGCCCGAAAGGCATCCTCACGAATTCGTAGTGTCCCAAGGGTGTCGAGAATGCAGTCTTCTTTCTATCTTCCTCCTTGATTAGCACCTGATGGAATCCTTTTGCGAGATCTAGCGTCGTGAAGTACTGTGCTCTTCCTAGTTTTTCTAGGATGCTCTCTATATTTGGTATAGGAAATTTATCATCTTCTGTAATTTCATTTAACTTCCTGTAATCTATTACAATTCTCCATTTATTTTCTCCTGAGTTATCTGATTTTTTAGGTACTATCCACAGTGGCGAATTGTAGGGGGAATTGCTTTCTTTGATTATACCCTGTTCTAGCATATCGTTCATTTGTCTGGTTATTTCCTCTTCGTGTATTTTGGGGTACCGATATATTTTTGAGTAAACAGGCCTATTCGTTTTAGTAATAATTTCGTGTTGGATCTCATGTGTATGAGTTATCACTTTGATCTATAGGCTGTGCTTCCAAAGTAAATATCTCGTGATATTGGTAAGGGCATGAGTTAAGAAACCTTGTTCTTTCCCCATTGACTTCCAAACAATCTTCTTTTAAATTTATAATAGCTTGCAGGGGTTTCAGTACATTATGACCAATCAATCCATCGAAATCTTTATCTTTAAAACTAGTTAATTTCCAACTCATCCATTTCTTTTCATTGAACTCTTCAGGTAATTCTGTAATAATCTCCTGGTCCACGATAGTATTCCCGTCTAATGTTTTAAGTAGTATTTTCTGATCTAGTCTAAGTCTTTTATATTGTTTTAATTTTGTTTCATCTAATACCGTCGTCGTTGAACCTGAATCGATTAAACATTTTAATTTATTTGTACCAATAGTTAATTCTACTATCGGTAAATCTGTCCTGTCGGAGGTAATTGAAAATTTACTTGTTCGCAGGTATAATTTGCGTCTTGAATATGGTCAACGACCATTGCTTCCGGTTCGTTTTGTTGCCTAAATTGATTTGAATTCCTAAATTGACCCGAGTTTCTAAAATTGCCTGAATTTCTAAATCGTGGAATAAAATTTTGATTTTGCGGAGTTAAATTTTGTTTTTGTTTTGCAAAGTATTCATTCTGTCTTGTTTGCCCATAGTTATTTGAATTAGAGTTTTGATAATACTGGTTGTACCTACCTATATTTGTTTCACTATTTCGATTAAAATTCCTATAATCCCTGTCTTTAGGATATACTCTTTGTGTATGAGAATTTTGCCTGCTTTTAAAAGTTTTATCATTTTTGAAATTACCACTTCTATATCTAATCAACCCTGTTTCTTCTAAAGTATAATAAGCATCTCTTAAATTTTTTATATCTCTACTAATTATAACACTAGCAAGTATCTAAACCGTTAGTAAAAGTTCTTAAAATTAATCCTTCGTTTACTTTAGGTGAGAATTCTACTGGTTTATTTTCGTCGAATTCATATTTCGCATTTAGTTTATCTAATATAATTTTTAAGTTATGGAAATATTCACTTACGTTATAATTATTTCTTAACGTTGTGGCTTGATGATATAAATGGAGGTAGCTTTCTCTCACTCCGAAAGTCCTGATTAACTCCTGTTTCACTTCCTTCCAAGATGGGTTTCTACCTAAACTTCTTATAGCTTGAAGGGCTGGACCTTGAATCTTGTTGATGACGTCACGTTGAAAAATGTAGTTTTGAATTTGAGGATTCCCATTAAAAAGAGGTAGAAATATTTCCACTTCTCTGATGAATGATGATAAATCGTAATCGTTGTTGCCGGTGTATTCCCGAATCCTGGAGGCTTCTTTCAATAGTTCCGAGATTGGAATTGTATATGGATCTGCATTGGCTGATGCCGCGGTGGCTGCTGCTCCTTGTCCTTCCATTTCGTCCGTTTCCAAATTTGAATATGGTTTAAAAGTTGAACTCCTTTCCTTAGACTTTGTATCCTTTGGCATTAGTCACTGTTCGATAAACACAAAGCAATGTCACTGTTCACCTCTTTTTCTGTTGTATTTTTTTTTTCAATTCCTTTGTTTTTAATTTTTAAAAAGAACAATAAAAACACAAATTTTTAAACTTATTTTTTTTCTATATTTTTACTTTTACGCACTATTCACTCGCTCCCCCTTTATAGATAAAAACGACCTCGTTTTTTTTTTCAAATTTGTTCCACAGTTTGGTACTTTCACTCACTTCTTTGGGTGAAGGTTGGGGTTAAGCGGATGGAATACAAAATTATTTATTATTTTTGTTTTTTTTCGCCCGATCTCAAATCTTCGGATTGAGACTCCACCGACTGCTCCAGAAATATTATTGATTTAATTTAATTATGGGGAAAAAGAAAAATAAAATGTATAATTTTGTATAAAAGAAAAACACTAAAATTTCTTTTGACATTTTACACAACTTTTATTAATAAAACCAAAGATTAATTGTTAGGACAATGTAGCAACGGTAATTTCGACGGTTGTTCCGAAACTGAACTTAAAATATTTTTATCTTCATTTCGTTGGTGCATTTGTTGCACTTGAATTTGCTGACTTAGCTTTTATTTAGTTTGCGAATCCAATCTGGAGTCGGATGTTATGTCTACGTCTATGCAAATTTCCTGGAACGTCGTTGGTAATTTTATTTATGCCAGTTGATGGGAAAATCGTTGTTCCCATGTAATGTGACCCCTTCCGCTGGCCTGGACGTAACTTGCGCGGAATGTTACGACGATTGAAAAAATCTATACTCAAAGAAATGGGACGATATATGGGAGATTAGAATTTTATAAGGAAATAACAAATAAAAGAAATAAATAGTAATTCAACATAAATTATATTTATAAAAATCAAATATTTTTTTTTAATTCTAATCTCCCATATACCTCCCTGGAGGTGATCTCGCTCCATTGGGATGTTTCATTACTGCCTTCTCAAATCTATGGCACAATATGCAATCTGTTGTTCCCAGCCAGTCTGTTAGCCTCACCTATTCAGCCAAACTTATCAACTCAAACTCCCGTCTATATCTATAAATTCAACTCAACCCAGGTAGCAGAGTTGAGTCGAGTTCAGTCGATTCTAACTCAACTGGACTCGCGTCTACATGTAGTTGGACTCGCGTTCAACCTGAGTTCAACTCATCATGT
The DNA here is from genome assembly GCA_949987705.1 of Thereva unica. Classification (NCBI taxonomy): domain Eukaryota; kingdom Metazoa; phylum Arthropoda; class Insecta; order Diptera; family Therevidae; genus Thereva; species Thereva unica. The sequence goes on from OX465281.1 coordinate 100,166,151, forward strand.
GTACGTACTATAAGACACTTCATTTGTCGCCTTTCAATATTAACAAAAAAAATATCGAAAGAAAAATTGGAAAAACAAATTATTGCCTAGTTTTATTTACTTCATCTTTTATTTAAATCAGAAAAAATTGGTACATAAGACTCCTTAAGGAATATTTGCACACAAAATACGTTCGCTTTTCTGAAACGCTTCATTTTCGTCGTAACTTTCTGTATAGGTACATGAATAAATTTTAGCCTTCCTTCCTTTTTTAATATTAAGGTCACGTAACCAATTTGCTCCTGTTTCCAGCAGCCATGTCCCGGCTGTCTTCCTGACAAGTGACAAATATAATGAAGTTACCTCGTGGCGTTCGTTCCCTCTTGAAATGCTCGGAGAAAGGAAATAAGGATATTTCAAGCATTTTAATTTATAATTTATCCCATGATGTGAATGATGTTCCTGGTATAAGAGACGTCTGTGGTGGAAATACAAAAGTATGCATTAAATCAATTATAAATGTACATAAAACAAAAACTATTTCTGATTTGAATAAAAATCACGTTTTTAAAATACGAGAATCAACTTTGCACGAAAACCATCAGCGGTCGTGTTTCAAATGAGAAATCTGTACTTAAAAGGTTAAACAATTAAAACCATTGATTTTGGAATGAATGCTATGAATAGAATGTACCTTGCAAAATGTATTCATATTTTCAACCTACGATACTGCAGCGGCATGGCGGCAGTATCCGGTTGTTACTAGAGCTCCTGAAATTCCTTGCAGCTCCTGCCTAGCTTAAGTAGTGGAATAAAACCCAACCATAGAACAATGGTAAATTCCAAGTGGTGTTCGCTCTCGTTGTTAGTGCTTGTCTGCCACGAACCTATAGGATATTAAAATCTTACGTGAGAAATAGGTTTGCCTTGTTTCAACAGTTGCAAAATACCCCATTTGCCAACTGAGTTACGTATCTTTATATAGATTCCAACCTAATGTAGGAACTTCATGGCGCTGTTATATTTGTCACATATTGTTTCATATTTTAGATTGCTTCTTAATAATTCAATTTTGCTCTTATTAATTCAGAGATCAACAAGTGTGACTGAATTCGAACCGACGATAAACTATGTAAAATGAGAGGAATCACACTTTGTGGGATCTCAAGTATATGTCAATGAACTTTAGGTCTGTACTTTGAGATGTTTTACGACTTTGGAAATACTGACTACGGCAGATTGTGTTCTTCTATTTATAAACCACCTGAGTGTGGCCGGAAGGGGAACTTCCAGTCAATGTACGAAAAAAACGGCCAAACCTGGAAATCCTGCCAAACAGCACCAATTTGCACCAAAATTTGGATTTGAGTTCTGCTTGCTCTCTATTTCAAAGTTATTATTATTACTAGCATAAAACCCGCGTGCCTTGCAACGCCTTTAAAAACTGGTTATTATGTGCAATGTTTTCCTTAAAAAAACCAACAAAAAAGTCAGCTGTTATTATCCCTAAAAAGGGTTTATTATAGTGCATTTTTTTAATAAACATGGTAAACAAATTGCTGCGAATATCACCTCTGCTCAACAAATCTGCAAGTTTTGAAGCAGAGATTGGCAGGTATATGTCATCAAGAAAAGTGACATTTTAGGGTTTGACGAACGTTCGTTAAGTTTGTTCGCCTATTTACGTGGATGTAAGAAATTATGAAGCAATCACAAATGAATCCTTACTAATATTATAAATGCGAAAGTAACTCTGTCTGTCTGTCTGTCTGTTACGCTTTCACGCCTAAACCACTAAACCGATTTTGATGAAATTTTCTACAGACATAGTTTAGACCTTGGAGACGGACATAGGCTACTTTTTATGGAGAAATAAAATAAATGGTTAAAAAAAATTTTTAAAAAAAATTCTTTTCATTAACTAAAAAATGTACTGAAAAGTAAAAAATAAAAAATATTTTAAAGAAAGCGTGAAATTTCAATTTTAATGAAAAAGTTAATTAAAAGAATGGCGCATTTTTCATCAAAAATTGAAAATATAACTGTAAATCGCGTGAGATTTACAATAACCCTCAATTTTTTGCTTTGTTAATTTCAAATTCTAACAAAATTTTTTGATGAAAAATGCGCCATTCTTTTAATTAACTTTTTCATTAAAACTGAAATTTCACGCTTTCTTTAAAATATTTTTTATTTTTTACTTTTCAGTACATTTTTTAGTTAATGAAAAGAATTTTTTTTAAATTTTTTTTTTAACCATTTATTTTATTTTCTACTTTTTAGTTTATTATATGTATTCCGCCATTTTATGATGGCAATTGTATTAGATTTAAAATTACGTCACACAGTTTACTGTATTCATTTGATACCCATGTCGTGGGCTCGGTGGAACATAATTGCAAAAACGGCCGCCATCTCGGAACCGTCTTCTTGATTTTTTTACAAAAAGGTCAGATTGCATTTAGTACTTATACATGATGAGTTGAACTCAAGTTGAACCCAAGTCTAACTACATGTAAACGGGAGTCGAGTTGGGTTAAGGTTGACTGAACTTGACTCAGCTCTGCTACCTGGGTTTAGTTGAAATTATGCATACGGACTTGAGTTCAGCATTTGAGTAGTTGAATTTAGTTGACAGCAGCATCTCTGTGTTTGTTTGTGATTTTTTGTAACGTGTATTGCTTCTTTATTATCAACTCACCCTTAACTCAACTATTCATCTCATCATTCATACACATTAACCACCCGAACTACGAGTGTGTGCAAAATAGGAAGTTGATCGGTTATATTTTCTACTTTTTAGTCTATTATAAGCTTTTCGCAATATAGTGTTGGCCGCCATTTTGAATTTGGAATGACGCCACATAGCTTATTGTGTTCTACCTGTCATATCCTTTCATTTGATACCCATGTCAGAGGGCCGCGGAGCACAATTTCAAAAATCGGGCGCCATTTTGGAACCGCCATCTTGATATTTTTACAAAATGGCCAGATTGCATTGTCATCCAAACTAAACGTGTATGCAAAATTTCAGCTCTATCCGAAACCGGGAAGTGGGTCAAATTTAACTTCCAAGATTTGACGACAAACAGTGTAAGTGTTGGCCGCCATTTTGAATTTGGAATGACGCCACATAGCTTATTGTGTTCTACCTGTCATATCCTTTCATTTGATACCCATGTCAGAGGGCCGCGGAGCACAATTTCAAAAATCGGGCGCCATTTTGGAACCGCCATCTTGATATTTTTACAAAATGGCCAGATTGCATTGTCATCCAAACTAAACGTGTATGCAAAATTTCAGCTCTATCCGAAACCGGGAAGTGGGCCAAATTTAACTTCCAAGATTTGACGATTTGACGACAAACAGTGTAAGTTAAATAAAAGAATTTAAAAAAGGGTTTAAGGGGGTGAAGAGTAAGGGGATTTTTTATCTTTACTTTTTTTTATTGTATAAAAAGTAACTGACTGACAGACAACGCGAAAGTAACTCTGTCTGTCTGTTCCCCAAATGAGTCACTTCGACGTGAATATATGATATCGAGAAACTCCTGTAATTCCATCATCAGGAAGGTCAAAACGTCATTTGACGACAAGATGCGAAGTAAGATCCTAAAAACACGCGTAGGCAGCAAAAACTTCTGGTCCTTGGTAACTTCCATCAAGAAGAATTTCACGTCTTCCGCAATTCCTCCACTTATCAATGGGGAGGAGGTGATAACAGAAATGTTCGCCTCAAATTCTTCTCTACCCGAAGCTGATACGTCACCACCGGTCCTCGAGCGCAACGCCCATTCAATGGGCGGGATCTTCTTCAGAACGCGCGAGGTGTATAAATGTCTCAAAGATCTCAACGTCAATAAATCCACTGGCCCAGACAATATTCCCCCTATGGTACTTAACAAATGTGCCTCACCTTTGGCTAAACCTCTGCGCAAACTTTTCGCCCTGTCATACTTCTCCGGAGTTTATCCCAACTCTTGGAAACTAGCTCATGTTCAGCCCATTCCCAAAAAAGGTGAAGCCAGCGACCCTTTAAACTACCGCCCAATAGCAATTACTTCTGTTCTCTCCAAAATCATGGAGATAATAATCAATCGAAGGCTGATGAAATATCTGGAATCCAACCAAATTTTACACGACAGGCAGTACGGCTTTAGACCGAAAAGATCTACTGGCGACCTTCTTGTGTGTCTGACTGAGGCTGTCAACCAAAACATCCATCGCTTCGGTGAATCTGGTTTGGTTGCTAGATATATCCAAGGCTTTCGACAGAGTATGGCATCCCGCTCTGCTGCTTAAACTCCAAGCTATTGGTATCGACTCAGTTCTAAGGAACTGGATTGAGAGCTTTCTTTCCAGCCGTTCAATCAGGGTAGTGTTGGATGGCGTTGAATCCAACCCTCATTCCATCTCGGCCGGCGTTCCCCAAGGCTCGATTCTCTCACCTGCCCTCTTTCTTATATTCATTAATGATCTGCTCTCAATCCCCTCCAACCCACTTCACAGTTTCGCCGATGACGGTACTTTGCGTTACTTCCACACCTTCGATAATATAGGGCAAGCACGTGCCAGACCTTGTCCCGTAGACCGTGAACTAATGTCCAATTCTATTAACGGGGACATTGAACTTATTCTTATTTGGGGCCGCAAGAATCGTGTCGAATTCAACGCAACCAAAACTAAGTACTGTCTCATCTCTACAAAAACCTGCACCACCCGTCCCTCTATCTCAGTGGACAATAAGAATGTAATGGCTGACCCATCTCTTAACATCCTAGGCGTAACCTTATCTTCTGATCTGCGATGGAATAATCATATATTCCAAATCGCCAAACAAGCTTCCCAATGCCTGGGTTTCCTCAAGAGATGCAAATTCCTTCTTCGGCCAACTGCTCTGGCTACAATCTACAAGTCCTTCATTCGGCCCCGCCTTGAATACAACTCGTATATCTGGGCGGGTGCCCCAAAAACCACTTTGGCTTGGCTGGACAAGGTGCATAACCGCGCCATCAAACTCATTGGCGATAGCACCCTTTGCTCCCCCATCGACCCTTTAAGCCATCGCAGGAATGTAGCAGCCCTTAGCAAATTTTACCGCTATTACCATAGCGACTGTTCCACTGAAATCAGAAACCTCATGCCTACACGGCAAATTTTTTCCCGCAACACAAGACTAGCCAACTCGGCTCACCCGCATACGCTGCAGCCCTCCTCTTCGCGCACATTACGTTTTAGTAGTTCGTTTATAAATAGAACAACTCGATTGTGGAACTCCCTTCCGCAATCGGTGTTTCCGAACTCATATAATATCTTAGAGTTTAAACGCAAGGCTCATCGACATCTACTCACGCACCCTCCAGACCCCTAACCTATCCTTCCTCCTCTATCCTTCAAATCAAGCTTACTACTAGACACTGACCATGACTTGAACGACATGACAGACATGTAGTACAAAGGGTGATTCCTAAGCTTGTATTTACCACATAAAAAAAAAAAACGCACAACCTAAACCACTGGAGCTAAAGGGCTGAAATTTTGACAGTGCATCCCTATAATGCCGTGGACATCCACTAAAAAGCTATTTTTCGAAATTCATCCCCTAAGAGGGTGAAATGGGGTTTTTCCAAACCGTTGGAGCTATAGGGCTGAAATTTTGGCAGTGCATCCCTCTAATGGCGTGGACATCCGCTAAAAAGCGATTTTTCGAAATTCATCCCCTAAGGGGGTGAAATGGGGTTTACCCAAACCGCTGGAGCTATAGGGCTGAAATTTTGACAGTGCATTCCTATAATGGCGTGGACATCCACTATAAAGTGATTTTTCGAAATTCATCCCTTAAGAGGGTGAAATGGGGTTTATCCAAACCGCTGGAGCTATAGGGTTGAAATTTTAACAGTGCATCCCTATAATGACGTGGACATCCACTAGAGAGCGATTTTTCGAAATTCATCCCCTAAGGGTGTGAAATGGGGTTTTTACAAACCGCTAAAGCTATAGGGCTGAAATTTTGACAGTGCATCCCTATAATGGCGTGGACATCCACTAAGAAGCGATTTTTCGAAATTCATCCCCTAAGGGGGTGAAATGGGGTTTACCCACACCGCTGGAGCTGTAGGGCTGAAATTTTGACAGTGCATCCCTATAATGGCGTGAACATCCACTAAGAAGCGATTTTTCAAAATTCATCCCCTAAGGGTGTGAAATGGGGTTTTTACAAACCGCTAAAGCTATAGGGCTGAAATTTGGACAGTGCATCCCTATAATGACGTTTACATCCAGTAATCCACTAAAGAGCGATTTTTCAAAATTCATCCCCTAAGGGTGTGAAATAGGGTTTTTACAAACCGCTGGAGCTATAGGGCTGAAATTTGGACAGTGCATCCCTATAATGGAGTGGACATCCACTATAAAGCGATTTTTCGAAATTCATCCCTTAAGCGGGTGAAATAGGGTTTATCCAAACCGCTGGAGCTATAGGGTTGAAATTTTAACAGTGCATCCCTATAATGACGTGGACATCCACTAAAGAGCGATTTTTCGAAATTCATCCCCTAAGGGGGTGAAAAGGGGTTTACCCACACCGCTGGAGCTATAGGGCTGAAATTTTGACAGTGCATCCCTATAATGGCGTGAACATCCACTAAGAAGCGATTTTTCAAAATTCATCCCCTAAGCGGGTGAAACGGGGTTTATCCAAACCGCTAAAGTTATAGGGCTGAAATTTTAACAGTGCATTCCTATAATGGCGTGGACATCCACTATAAGGCAATTTTTCGAAATTTATCCCCTAAGGAGGTGAAATGGGGTTTACCCAAACCGCTGGAGCTTTAGGGCTGAAATTTTGACAGCGCATCCCTATAATGGCGTGAACATCCACTAAGAAGCGATTTTTCAAAATTCATCCCCTAAGGGGGTGAAACGGGGTTTATCCAAACCGCTAAAGTTATAGGGCTGGAATTTTAACAGTGCATCCCTATAATGGCGTGGACATCCACTATAAGGCAATTTTTCGAAATTTATCCCCTAAGAGGGTGAAATGGGGTTTACCCAAACCGCTGGAGCTATAGGGCTGAAATTTTGAACAGTGCATCCCCTTAATGACGTGGACATCCATTAAGAAACGATTTTTCGAAATTCATCCCCTGAGGGGGTTAAATGGGGTTAAGCCAAACCGGTGGAGCTAAACGGCTGAAATTTTGACAGTGCATATTTATAATGAAATGGACATTTACTATGAAGCGATTTTTCGTAATTCATCCCCTAAAGAGGTGAAATGGGGTTACCAAACTACTGGAGCTACAGTGTTGAAATTTGGACAGTGCATCCCTATAATGACGTGGACATCCACTAAGAGGCGATTACTCGAAATGCACCACCAAAGGGGATGAAATGGGGTTAACCCAAACCTCTGAAGCTGAAGGGCTGAAATTTTGACAGTGCATCCCTATAATCACGTAGAAATGAATGACTCGAAATTCACTTTATTTAATATTCATTTGTGATTGCTTCATCATTTCTTACATCCACGTAAATAGGGGATAAATTTCGAAAAATCGCCTTATAGTGGATGTCCACGCCATTATAGGAATGCACTGTTAAAATTTTAGCCCTATAACTTTAGCGGTTTGGATAAACCCCGTTTCACCCCCTTAGGGGATGAATTTTGAAAAATCGCTTCTTAGTGGATGTTCACGCCATTATAGGGATGCACTGTCAAAATTTCAGCCCTATAGCTCCAGCGGTGTGGGTAAACCCCATTTCACCCCCTTAGGGGCAGAATTTCGAAAAATCGCTTTATAGTGGATGTCCACGCCATTATAGGGATGCACTGTCAAAATTTCAGCCCTATAGCTTCAGCGGTTTGTAAAAACCCCATTTCACACCCTTATGGGATGAATTTCGAAAAATCGCTCTTTAGTGGATGTCCACGTCATTATAGGGATGCACTGTTAAAATTTCAACCCTATAGCTCCAGCGGTTTGGATAAACCCTATTTCACCCGCTTAAGGGATGAATTTGGAAAAATCGCTTAATAGTGGATGTCCACTCCATTATAGGGATGCACTGTCCAAATTTCAGCCCTATAGCTTTAGCAGTTTGTAAAAACCCTATTTCACACCCTTAGGGGATGAATTTTGAAAAATCGCTCTTTAGTGGATTACTGGATGTAAACGTCATTATAGGGATGCACTGTCAAAATTTCAGCCCTATAGCTTTAGCGGTTTGTAAAAACCCCATTTCACACCCTTAGGGGATGAATTTCGAAAAATCGCTCTTTAGTGGATGTAAACGTCATTACAGGGATGCACTGTCCAAATTTCAGCCCTATAGCTTTAGCGGTTTGTAAAAACCCTATTTCACACCCTTAGGGGATGAATTTTGAAAAATCGCTCTTTAGTGGATTACTGGATGTAAACGTCATAATAGGGATGCACTGTCAAAATTTCAGCCCTATAGCTTTAGCGGTTTGTAAAAACCCCATTTCACACCCTTAGGGGATGAATTTCGAAAAATCGCTCTTTAGTGGATGTCCACGTCATTATAGGGATCCACTGTTAAAATTTCAACCCTATAGCTCCAGCGGTTTGGATAAACCCCATTTCACCCCCTTAAGGGATGAATTTCGAAAAATCGCCTTATAGTGGATGTCCACGCCATTATAGGGATGCACTGTCAAAATTTCAGCCCTATAGCTTTAGCGGTTTGTAAAAACCCCATTTCACACCCTTAGGGGATGAATTTCGAAAAATCGCTCTTTAGTGGATGTCCACGTCATTATAGGGATGCATTGTTAAAATTTCAACCCTATAGCTCCAGCGGTTTGGATAAACCCTATTTCTCCCGCTTAAGGGATGAATTTCGAAAAATCGCTTTATAGTGGATGTCCAGCCCATTATAGGGATGCACTGTCAAAATTTCAGCCCTATAGCTTTAGCGGTTTGTAAAAACCCCATTTCACACCCTCAGGGGATGAATTTCGAAAAATCGCTCTTTAGTGGATGTCCACGTCATTATAGGGATGCACTGTTAAAATTTCAACCGTATAGCTCCAGCGGTTTGGATAAACCCCATTTCACCCCCTTAAGGGATGAATTTCGAAAAATCGCTTTATAGTGGATGTCCACGCCATTATAGGGATGCACTGTCAAAATTTCAGCCCTATAGCTTTAGCGGTTTGTAGGTTGATTCAATAAATTGTAAATTATAAGGAAGAGTATTCCAAAGCAGAGCTGCATAAACAAAGTATGAACGTTGGCCTAGCATAGAACGAAACCGAGGAATAATTACATTATTATTTCTACGCGATTGCGAGAACTGGAGGTATTCAGAGAGGTAGGAGGGTTTTCGCCGTCTATGTATATCATGAAAAAACCTCAGCAACCTCAAGTCTTTATAAGTTTTTAAGGAACACCCCAAGACATTGTTCACAAAAGGCGTAGTGTGATCATACCGTCGTAGATTATAAATAAAGCGTATGCAATCATTGTATGCGACTTCAATTTTCCGAGCACAAGAAGTGTCTAACGAGGGAAAGACTAAGTAGCCATGCATTAGATGGGGCAGGAGTAGCGCTTTTGCTAAGCGCAAACGAAGGGAGCAATTCATCAAGTTTCCATACAGACGGAGTTTCCTGAGAAGACAATAGGTTTTACTCACTATATAAGTTTAGAGTTACTCCGAGATTTTTAACACGATCTACACGCTGAATAGGATTGCCATTTAAAATGACTCTGGGAAAAACCAGTCTGGGGTTAACAGAGTGAGCTAAGACTAGATATTGCGACTTGCCTGGATTGAGTGATAGGCGATTAACCGAAGCCCAAAGAAGGACATTTTGTAAGTCCTCGGATAATTTTCGCACTCCTGACACCAATTGGTCCTTAGGCATAGAGAGGTACAGCTGTACATCATCAGCGTATATGTGAATTTTGGAGTTGTTTACTACTGCAGGAAGGTCATTAATGAATATACTAAATAGGAGAGGGCCAAGAATGGAACCTTGCGGAACCGCACAGCAGAGAATGGTAGAGGTTGAATCACGATTATGCAGCATTACCTGTTGCGAACGGTTATTCAAGAAACTATGCATAAGCTTGTCAATGAGCCGAGAGTTGCGTTTTATTTTTTAGGGTCGTAAACTACCCCTATTCGAAAATCATTGTAGAATTGTAGATTCAAGCGTTTAATCGATAGATATTGTCATTGCATCATGATAGATATTATCATTGCATCATGAATTGCAACCCTTTTGAAAATAACCCCTATAAAAACAACCCCTTTAAAAAGAACTCCTACGGATTAAAATTTGATTTAAAAAATTCTGGGTCTTAAGCTTTTGATTTAAAAATAAATATATTTTTTGATTTAAAAAGCACAAAAAATCAAAAAATATAATTAAAAATCATGTTCTTCTTCATCATCACTCCTTTTCCGATCTGCCTTATCCTCATCTCCCTCCTCGCTGTCCTCTTGGTCCGTAATTGGAGAACTATTAGGAGAGTTGTCTCCGCTGCATGTTGAACAAGTTGAATTTCAGAAGAGTTCTACTCTTCGGCAACCGCAGGTTGAACCATAACCCTTTTTGTTTGTGTTTCTCACAATGTGTGAAAAGGTATCTTCTTCATAAAGGTTGTATATATGGGTGATTGTCATGAAATGGGAGTAGTGGCTGGCTGGCCGTTGTTCTCTAGCTACAACGCCTCAAACAAATTTTTTCTGTGGTAAAAATCTCCATGTAGTAATAAAACATACTCTCCTTCATCGCCTCCCGCGGCAAGCACTCTTGAACAAAATGGCGGCCCTTCAACCACCGAAAATGTCGCCTCCGTAACCTGTCCATTTTCCGCTTTTACGTCACGGCACTACGTTTACGGAAAAACAGTGCATTATTGCTGCGCGCCTAGGGTCTCAAACGATAGCAGCAGTGTTCCGAAACTGATCACCGGTATGTATTACGCGGGCGGATACCTGCTTAGTTAGATGCCAGTGTTTACATTCTGACTGTTGTTTGTTGCAAATTTCAATAAAAACTATAAGAATAGCGTACACGCAACGACAAATTGGTTGTCAAGTGGCACTAAGTAGTGAAAACGAATCGTGACAAGTTTCTTTATGAATGTTTATCCTCGCCGGGCGTTTAGACTGTGAACAATTTATAAAAAAGAGAGCAACCCTCAAGAAAATTATCGAAGAAAAAAAACTGTCGCCTCTGTAATGTGTGTTTTCGTTGTGATATGTGTTGCAAATCTCTTTTAACTCGGTTCGATGAACTTGTTTGCATTTGTAGAGCAAGCAAATTTTGGGAAAAATTGTTTGCTCTCATTGATCATGAAAGCGACGGATTTTTCGATGAAATGTCGCTACCGTAATTGTCGCCTCCGTAGCAGTTGTTGTTTGGTTTTCGTGTATTGGTGTTTCTAATATTATTTTTAAAGAAATGGCACCTACTACACGTAACTCGAAGCAGCAGAAAAAAGAGCAAATCGCAATCGCTCACCGGAATAATAAATGGAAAATACAGCGACAGAAAAAATCCAAAGAACAACAAACAAAGAAGAAGGTGCGTATAACGATTGACGAGAATCACAAACCTTTTTCTGGAACCTTAAAAGTTCATCAATTTTCATGGCACAGAGAGAATCCAACTACAATTCGCTTCAATGCCCTGAGTTGCTTTGAGTGCAAGACCGACAAAAAATGTCACCACCATTTTCTAAACGATCTTTCCTATTCCACTTCCCACAACAAAAGAGGCAGTGGAAAGAAAAGAAAACCGATCGCTGGCGATTCGCCAATGTCCGAAACAATTATTCCGCCAGATCACAGGCCCCGGAGAAGTCATCGGTATGTAAAAAAATCATTGATGTTACTTCGCTAACTCTTATTATCCGGCTAATTGTTTATTATTTATTTATTTATTTATAGAGTAAAAAAGGTATCTTCACTTCGTTCATCAGGGAATCAGATGATAACCCACCCTGCGTCACCCCAATGGCTCAGATAAACCTCCAGGGTCTTCATTTTGTAGATTAAAATAATTACCTTTTTTTTATTTTCTCCTAATTCTCGCTTATTCTTCTTTCTTTAAACTCCTTTAATCCCTCATGGGACATAGGGCGGAAACAGTTGCCCTCCAGCGGACTCTGTTTTGCGCGACAGCTCTTAGCTCCGACCAGGATCTCCCAGTTGTTGCGGTTTCTAGTAGGGTTCTCCTCCACGTTGTTTTAGGTCTTCCTACTCGACGGGAACCTTGCGGATTCCAGTCAAGGGCCTGTTTGGCTAGATTTTCGTTTTCGCGTCGCAAGGTGTAGCCAACCCAATTCCATTTCCTTCGCCTGATTTGGTCGTCTATCCTTTCTTGGCCGGCACGGCGCCATAGTTCTTCGTTTGAAATTCTATCTTGCCCTGTGATGAATTGGGTGACTTTCCATGTTTCGCAACCATACAAAAGAACTCCTTAACGTTGGAGTTGAACAGCCGCAATTTGGTGTTAGTGAAGATCACCGTTGATCTCCATATGTGGGACAGGCATGCATATGCGCCTCGTGCTTTATTTATTCTGGAACTTACGTCTTCTTCTGCCCCACCATTTTCGGTAATAATGCTACCGAGGTAGCAGAATTTATTTACCAGTTCCACGTCACGGTTATTCAGCTCTGTCCGTTCAATGGTGTTTGCATTTATCCGCATTTCTTTAGTTTTAGTCGGATTTAGCCGTAAGCCTGCTGGACTACTTTCTGTTGCGAAATTGTTTAGCATATTTTTGAGGTCCTGGTGTCTGTGGGCCAGCAAACAGATATCATCGGCATAGTCGAGATCCTTAAGGCGGTCTAACAAACCCCATTGTATGCCGCCTGTTCTATTATCAAGAGCGCCGACAAGGATGTCATTTATTACTATAAGAAATAGTAATGGTGAAAGTATGCATCCTTTTCGTACTCCTGAGCTCACCTCAAAGCTGTCGGATAATTTTCCATTATGGAGAACTCTGCATTTGGAATTGTTATATAGGGCTTTTATCAATTCTATTATTTTGTCAGGCAGTCCACGTCGCCGTAGTGCCTGCCAAATGAAGCTCCTATTAACCGAGTCGAACGCTTTCTCATAGTCTACGAAAGCAAGGTAAAGGGGGGATCGGAATTCAGTAGACTGCTCCACTATTATTCTCAAGGTGTTAATATGATCAATACAGGAGCGGCCCTTCCTAAATCCGGCCTGCTGCCTCCTAAGCGTTCAGTCAACTGCCTCACTTATCCTAGATAGTAATATATGGGACAAAATTTTGCCCACAGTAGATAATAAACAGAAACAAACTCGCCTATTAAGATTTAGAATATTATGTTCATCATAAAAAACAAATATAAATGTTATTGGATTAATAAACAACGCGGGACTCCGCTTACATTATGAAATAGAATTCCATTGATTTTGTGTCGCCTCCGAAGCCATATAATTTCGGCTTTTCTATATAAACTTCTCTCTGTCTATTCCTCGTGTGTATTTATGTGGAAATATACAAAAAGTACTTCAAAATAATGTTGAAAACACATGAGAAAATTTTTTTTCAGCACTTTTTTGTTTGTTCACCAGAAAATCTCAAAAACTCTCATTTCATGACAATCACCCATATACGTGTTTTGATAACTATAAAAATTTGTGATTTGGTATTTTTAGCATAACTCGCGTATTTTTTGAAATTTTTTTTGAAGGTCTTATTTTTTAAAAGGTTTGAGCTGAAGCAGCTTCAAAACTTTACTATTTGCGAACATATGCAAACTCACTTCTCACTTCAAGCTCAATTTATAACCGGCCAAACTTTTACCACCCCCAGGGTAAAAGCAACCCCCGGGATATTAACAACTTTGAAGAAGAGGGTAAGTAGAACCACAGCAAGTACAAGCAAAAATAGTGGATTTTAAAAGCGTGCAAGGCTCAAAATAGCCTCCAAAAATGTATTAATAATGAAACTAGTGAGCTATAGTAATCAAATAAATGCTTGAATCTGAAACTGTGTCATCCTGGAATAGCTGTTTATATTCAGCTTGTCCGGATGTGCCTTGACATCCATATTTTGTACCCAGAGAAATGATTTCAATGTTTTTTTAAGGAATGGTGAACACTACGGCCAAGTAAGGCCTATTGTATACGTAACCCACTAGCGGAACAGACTATCAGCCTTCCGGACGAAGGCAAGAAGGTCTTTAATTGATCAAGACTAGACTTGAGCAGGGCTCATAAATACTCTGATAAACGTTTTTGTACTGAGTCAGATCTGAACAGGACATTCACAAAGAATATGTGTGGAAGTCTCGCCGCCTTCCATGCAAAGTCGACATTTTGTCTCGTGAGACAGTCCTAGTTGCGAAGGTAATACCGCAGTCCTACATGGCCAGTCAGATAACCCACCATCAGACTTGGGTCCGCTCTGTTTAATCTAAATCTGTTTAAGCTAAATCTTGCAGTTATGATCACTTGCAGTTTTCCTTAAGGATAAGTATTAAATTGTGTTGGACTTTGGTATTTGCCCCAACAACAAATGCTAAAGCTTCGACTGGAGTATAAAGTGTGTAATGTGGTCTTGAAGTGGTATCTCGTTCTGTGACCATAGCATTAAGTTGTGAAGCAGAATGATCCAACTGGCTTTTATTTTCCTAAATTCATTTTAGGGGCAAGCGAAAGCTCACTGCTGGATCTTTTTGTACGTAAGCAATATCTACTAATTATCTAGGTCATAAGGACAAATATCTCAGAAGATGTACCTAAATATAAAGAAATATAGCTTAAAAAACAAGAAACTATTTTTCACTTTTTTGAATTCACCTTATTAATTATTCAAGTAGCTGGAGGGTAGCACATATTAGCAACTAAAATTAACACAGATATTAAGCTAAGTTATGAAACGTTATTATAAACTTGATAGCGTAGTCTGATTCTAATGAATTTGCAACTTTTTAGGCTAATAATATCAATTGTTATTGAAAATTTAACGTATTTTAATTATAGCATTTATAATTAAACTTAGGAAAATGTAAATATATTCAAAGTAACTCAGATACATACCACCAGATTCACAATCTATGATAAAAGTTACACTGAAGACGTTTAACATACGACACCATATTTTTTAAAAACCTCAATTTTCACCGGTGATTAATTGATCCTCAGGAGAGGACACTTTGCCTATGCGGAAAGTAATGAAAACATTCGTTTAAAAAAAAATTGTTGTCTGTAAAGAGGGGTTACGGACGATAGTTTAACGTGACAACGTCATGAGAAAAGATTGATGAAATGATTGCATACTTTTATGAATAAAATTGAATCATTTATATTAAATTATCATTATTTTGTATGGATACAAAAAGAAGTGAAATGAAATATTCATTTTGATTGATAAATTAGCTTTTTCTTGAATCGTATAGAAATGACGTACATTGTTTAATCAAAAATCGTAAAGAAAAGTGATACTTTTCTAGTTAGCAACACTTTTCTTCACGATTTTAGATATAACTTTAATTACAGTGCGATTAATTGTCAACAGAAAATGGCCTACTTTGACCAATTATTTTTTCTTTACAATTTTTGATTTTCAATGTAAGTATTATCATTTTCTTTGCAATTTTTGATTTTCAATATTAAATGTACGTCATTTCTATACGATTACCGAAAAAATAGCATGTTCAACGCACTAAGAAAAGTGAGTTTTCCAGTTCGTGTAAATTTTAATAAACTCGCTCGCTACGCTCGCTCGCGAATTAAATATTTACACTCACTGGAAAACTATCACTTTTCTTTACTTGTAGAACAATCTACTATTTATTTGCACTAATGAATTCAAATATGTTTATTACTTTAATGAACAGATTATTTACAAGTAACAATGTGTAGTAACAAATTCATTTACAGCTTTTATACATTAGTCCAAGAGCTAGTGACAGATTTGCAAAGTGATTTTGCAGAGGATGGGCCTTTGATATATGTTAGATTACTTAAAGCACAACTGATTAAGACTAATATCCAATTCGAGTCTACTTAAGTTTTAATTTTATGACCTTTTGAACTTGTAGATTTTTTGACCATGAAAAAAGTGATATTGCAGAGGATGGGACTTGGTATATAGGTAAATTGGGTTGCTCCCACCTCATATTCCGATTGCCATCTCGTTTGGAGGTTAGGTTTGAATTTTGGGAATTTTTGAAAATGTCGGTTTGGTCCAGTTGAACAAAGTGATATTGCAGAGGATGGGATTTGGTATAATGGTGAGATAGACCACCAATAGCCCAAATTCGGGTGCCCATCTCATATGTAATCAAGGTTTCCATTTTGGCGGCTTTTGATTTTGTAGCCATTTTGGGTATGACCCAAGTGATTTTGCAGAACCTAAAATTTGGACCATAGGTTCTTGGTATCTACCAAATGCTACATTTTCAATCCCATCTCCTTTCCATTAATATTTTCAGTTTAATTGAGAAAAATTGGTTGATTGACGTCAGCGCAAAATTCTAATGAAGTCCCCTAACTAAATGTTAACTCCTAAACTAATTATCGTAGACCAACGTTATTAGGTTCATATTTTAGTTAAATGTGTATTATTTTATTTAGCATAAAGAGCAAAAACTTGAGTGATTTCGTTTATAAGATATGTACATTAGGTTCAAAATATGAGCAAAATGCTAAAATATTAGGATTTTCCTCACGCTTTTAACTAAATACCTTCTTAACGGAATTCTTTTCTTAATATCAAATAAAATAATACACATTTATCTAAAATAGGAACCTAATTATGTTGGTCTACGTTAATTAGTTTAGGAGTTATTCAAGTTTAAGTAGATTTTAAAAAATATATGTTTTTCTTTCGTAAACACCCTGTATCTAGTGGGTAGTGGGGATAGGTTCCTCTTTAGAGCTTTTTTTTCTCCAAATACATCCAATCACCCCAAAAAATATTAGCCACGTTGTCCAACAAAGAATTTATTGAACGTCTGAAGACTCATACAACTTGCGGATTAGGGGGTATGAGCATTGCCTGCTTTCCACGCGTTCACTGGATGTGATTTCAACCCGTCCTTTTATAAACGGGGAAAAACAAAGCCATTTGAACTAATGGAGCAGAATGAAAGATATATAAGGGCGTTTATGAACATAAGTCTATACCTTTTCAACTTCAAATTGGGACTAAACAATTTCAAATTGAGACTAAACAGTTTCAAATTGGGAGTAAACAGTTTCAAATTGGGACTAAACAATTTTAAATTGGGAATAAACAATTTCAAATTGGGAATATACAATTTCAAATTGGGATCGAACAATTTGAAGTAATAAATGAACAACTAGTAGTAAAGATTAAAGTATTATTATTAATAAGTCTGGAATAAATATGAACACAGATAAACAACATAAAAACATTATTTAAAAACAAACACCCACCATATTTAATGCATCGCACCTTTGAACATGGGCAGTTTTGTGCAATTCACAACAGTTTGATTTCTTTTATCATTAATTAACATGGTTTGTAACCGTTGTAAACGATATTCGGCTTGAGTCATATTAGCCCTGTCGTCACCGATTAGAATTTGTAGCGTTTGAATTGCTAATTCTATTTTAACGTTAGCTTTTAAGCTTGAACAAGCGTGCTCGATAGTTAGTCCTTGGACTATATGGTCCAAGTCTAAGTCGGGAATGTTTTCTGCTTGATATTCTAAAAGTTGCTGAGCATAATTCGCCTTTTAATTTTATTTTTCTCGCTGTTCGCTCTTTGTGGTTCCTTATGCATATCTTTTCATGTAAATAACATACCATCTAAAGTTAAAGAAAGAAAAATTTTGGTAATTTTAACTTACTCCCAATTTGAAATTGTTTAGTCCAAATTTGACATTGTTTAGTCCCAATTTGAAATTGTTTAATCCCAATTTGATATTGTTTAGTCCCAATTTGAAGTTGAAAAGGTATAGTTGGGCTATCGGATGAAACGTTCAATGTTTTAGAAGAGTTTGTATGTCAAATGTACACCTTAAAAGAGATAAACCGAGTTAACGATGGTAGAATGGCTATTTTTTCTACTACTACTACTACTACTTTTTTAAAGATAATGAAGAGTTTTAATGGTTCCTCTCTACCACCATGTAAAAGCGAGTTGACACAGCAAATAAAACGTAGTTGCTATATAGCTACTCTCTGGACACACGCCTATTTAAAAGTTCCAACGCGTTACAAACCAGAAGAATGGGGGTGGAAGCTCAGTAATGATGATGATGAGGATCTGAAGCTTCTATTCAACTGGTTTGATGGTGACGAGGTGCCACCTCAAGTGTCAGACGTTATTGTTGAAGAAATTGAGTAAGGTGAGATATCCACTACACATGCTATACATACATACATATATGCGTAACTAGGTTTAACAACTATGACCCTGATAGCGATAGTTAATGAGTCTATCATATTTATGTATATAATTATGTAGGGAGCAAGGGAGCACCAAAATAAAACGCAACTTTCCGGATAAAACAAAACTTATTCTTTTATTTTTAATGATTAATTAGTTTACAAGTATTTCGGTCGCGATCGTCGGGAGAACTACTATAAGGTTTTTTATTAAGTTTTTATCTGGCTTTTCATTTGGGAGGAGAAATGCAAACGTTAGCATAAACTGCGGGCGACCGTTTCTTGGACTTGTGTAATCTGATATTGGTCACGTTGAAATAAACACTTTATGCACGTGAGGGTGGTATCATATTACTATATAAAAATAATATTAGTATTTATTATTATGAATATACAAATAAAAAATTTGAAAATTGGAAAAAAGAAAATCAATTTATTTATGATAAAAGTATATCACTCATTATTTATCTGAAAATGATGTTTTACTTTTATTTCTTCTTCTTCTTCTTCTTTGATCCGTTAGCTGGCGGTCCGAGCGGGACGTGTCCGCAACGGATACGCTGCTGTCGGTGCCGCTTTGAAAAGTGCGGTTCCTTGCCTAGGTCATCGGTCGGTCATCATAATGAACGATTCTGGTCAACTCGGCAGGTCGACCACCCTCCTCCTTTCACACCCTAGGCTTGGGACCATGCGACGGTGGAGTTTTACTTTTATTTAATCACATACAATACCCAACTACTCATTATATCTTAAAAATATACCATAAATATGCTACCAGATGTGTATATACACTCATTTTAACTAAATTTAATATATAAAACTTGATTTTACGATTTTCCAACTTCAACTGGAGATGGCATGGGTTTCTACAAATAGGAAAGAGATGGCCAAGTGGAGAAGTATTATATATGTCGTAACGAATCCTAATGTTCAAATCCCATCACCTGCAAAATCACTTGGGTCATACCCAAAATCGCCACAAAATCAAAAGCCGCCAAAATGGAAACCTTGATTACATATGAGATGGGCACCCGAATTTGGGCTATTGGTGGTCTATCTCACCATTCCCATCCTCTGCAATATCACTTTGTTCAACTGGACCAAACCGACATTTTCAAAAATTCCCAAAATTCAAACCTAACCTCCAAACGAGATGGCAATCGGAATATGAGGTGGGAGCAACCCAATTTACCTATATACCAAGTCCCATCCTCTGCAATATCACTTTTTTCATGGTCAAAAAATCTACAAGTTCAAAAGGTCATAAAATTAAAACTTAAGTAGACTCGAATTGGATATTAGTCTTAATCAGTTGTGCTTTAAGTAATCTAACATATATCAAAGGCCCATCCTCTGCAAAATCACTTTGCAAATCTGCTCTTGGACTACATGTCTGATATTTAACTTCTTGCAATCTGTGTTATTCTGTTAAGGATAGGTCGATGATAGGAAAAGTATGAAATGAATGGGAGTGTTTCAAGTGTAATGTGCCTTGAAAAAGTCAAATCGAGGGTTGTTCCTCTCAGCGTTGTTGACTTAGTAACATCCAGTGGTGTTGTGCTAATTTTTTTTTTACCGGAACGCGTATATATAATTATATAGACAGGGCCAATCCTGGGTACGCGGCCGCTCTGTGCGGTCTCATGTCCAAAATTTACTCAAATACCTACCTACTCAAATTCTTACAATGGGAATTTCATCTACCAATACAGAAAAAAACGTTCCGGACTCCGGTTCACGGTTCGGAAAAACAAGCCGGTTCGTTCCGGATAGACAATAGACAAATAAAAGGAAAGATGTTCCATTTCATATAAGAAAAGTGTGCACTTTCCTGATGAAAGAGCTTTCCTATTTCCTCAATTTAAGCTTGCTCCACACGAAAGCTGCCCCCGCTAAATCATTATTTTCGGTGGCACTGTCAAGAGACTTGTGTTTCATATTTGGAGAGAGTGAAACTAAATGAAAAGAAAATGATAAGGATGGATGGGAGCATGGGAGAATGGTCAAGTTGTTTGCGTTTGCGCTTTTTTTACAGGTTTTCTTATTTATGAAATATCGGCATACGTATAAGAATGTTTATATTTTTGACGTGAAAACGTCTATTAAATCGGTTTAAGATAGGACGCGCGTGTGAAAATGTCCCGCACACAAAAAAAAAATTGGCAGTTATAGGGACTGCCGATAGAAGTGAAAACTTAGAACTTAGATGTTGAAATTCGATTCTTTTGAAGTAATACAAAATTATATATTTCTTGAAAGGACTAAATCTTTTTGATTGCAGTATTTTCATTAGGACATTAACCAACTTATTAAAATATGTAGCACAAGTAACTCTTCGTCTTCATTAATAAGTGTACTTTTTTCTATAAAATTTAATGCTGCTGCATCTTCAACCGATATCTCAGAATTATTTTTTAAATTATGTAATAATTGTAGCAATTTTGACCATCCTATTTCATTAGCACTTATTGTAAAAAAGATACAATCGGCTTATGGTAACTAAAGTAAGAAATGAAAATGTTTGATTCAAATTTATCTAAGTATCGCGTAAAAACCGCATCGATCGTTGTTTTATATTTGGTAGTACTAAGTTTCCGATCATTGGACATATTTAAAATAAGTGTTGCATTTGAAAATTCAATTAATGGTAGATTTTTATCATCTGCAAAGTTAATATTGAAGTCTCCACTTAAAATCATCGGTACATTATTATATTTTTCGCCGAATCTTTTTTCGAGAATTTCAGAACCTTCTTTTGTATAAATCTCAAATTTTCGAATAAAAATTGTTGTATCTGTCTCATAGATTTTCCAGGCGAAATATAAACGGCAACCATTAATATGTATTCCCCATTCTCGGAACTGCAACGAGCAACGCATATTTCGCCTATATCAGAAACATTAACACCAATGCTTCTAGTGAATTTAGTATGTATGTCCATATATGAAGTAATGAAGTGTGACGTATCTTGAGTGTTGTGATAAATAGCTACTCCTGCTCCTGGAACTTCGGGTCTTTTATAACTTACAACAAAGTTGAAATTCGGAACATCAAGTGGTTCTTCGTTTTTCATACGAGTTTCTGACAAAAGCAGAACATTTGACTTTTTTACGATAGCATCATTTTTTAGATCAGCTGCATGCGCATGCAAACTTTGACAATTGAATGAAAATATCGATAATCCTTTCTTGTTGGAGATGAATTCTCGAAAAGTTTTGGTGACCGTTTGTAGTGTATTGTTTTGTAACCTTTTCAATTCTAACGTTAGATCCTCTCGATGACTTGTTGATCTTTTATGATGTTTATCTGTTTCTGAAGCATTTAGAGGTGTTCCTGTTCTACCAATCCAAAATTTCCAGCTGCTGCTAATATTTTCTTGAGTAACCAAAAATAAACCTTGAATCCTCGTGACTCTTGTTAAAGCTACGTATACTAATTCTCTAGGATGTTTGCGATCGTATTCGTAGACAATTGCATCATAAGTACCTCCCTGTGATTTGTGAATAGTCATTGCCAAAGCAGAAATAAGTGGAAAATGTTTTCGTTTCGCTATTATGGTTTTATTGTTATTGAGTGGTATGGAACAGCTAACTTTATTTTGGAGTTTTCTCTTTCTTTCAATTTCATCAGATTTTTCCCTTTTATCCGAGGAAACCGCTGCTACCAATTCTTCTACATCTTCTTGTCTTTTTCTCTTTTGTTATAGTCTGAAGACATCTTCAGGATCAAGGATCCAAACAAATTTGGAAAACAGATATTTAACACATCAGTCAAAATGACTGGTTTTATATTTTCATTTTCGATACTTAATTGAATAATAGTAGGCGGTCAGATTTATTTTTTTATTCAAAATCAAAAAGTTTTTGATTATAATCGATTGAGCGCGTGCGCCAGTCATGAGCATGTCGGTGACGCGAACCCATAACATTTTCCCCTATCAAAAAGTGCCCAACGCGGCTAAAGAAGTTTTCACTTCAAAAAAATCATATCTCCGCCCCCATACATGTTAGGGGGGTGGTTAATGGCTCAAAATTTTCGTTAATTTATCCTCTATACGGGAAAAATACATTCATTCACCTTATTGACGTGACAACGTCTACTAAATCGGTTAAAGATAGGACGCGCGTGTGAAAATGTCCCACACACAAAAAAAAAATTTTGCTTCGAAATATATAATTTATTAATTGAGAAAATAATACAAAACGTAATAACAGACGTTGTCACGTTCAAATTAATAGACGTTGTCGCGTTAAAATACGGACGTGATATTTCACATCCAAGACCATTAATTTTTTTTTAGGAAAATTTTATTAAAGGGATAAAATTGTTGGCGGGAACCTATTTGAATAAGAAAACAGCTGTTTGATTTTTGTTTGAATGACAAAAATCAATGGCACATTTGGAGGCAGTTACAATTTTGTTTTTTCAGGTCAGACTTTTCGGTTTTTACTACTTTGCAAAAGTAAGTAAAACCGTTTGTTTTGTGCGAATTTTGATTTCCTTTTGATTTACAAAAAACATTTCCGCAATATGTTTATTTTTCAGATTGGGAAATGTTTAATTTTCGTAAAGATTCAGATGAAAATTATTGCGTTTTGCAAGATTTCAAGATGTAAAATAGTAACAAATTTAAAAATATTAAGTGGAAATTATACTTTATGGTTATTAGTGGATAGTCTCAATTAATAGTGCAGCTCTCTCAGCAATAGGAAAGCTCTTTTATCAGGAAAGTGCACACTTTTCTTATTTGAAATGGAACATCTTTCCTTTTATTTGTCTATGATAATACATATAAAAATTCGTCAAAAATTAGAAAAAAAAATCAGCAATTCCTTTTAATTTTTTTTTTCAATACGTCAGCCAATTCTCGTTATCAGAAATCATCTTTAGTTCCGGAACGCGTTCCTGTCCAAAAAGGGAGTACCGGAATGACGTTCCGGAGCGTTCCGGTTCGACAACACCACTGGTAACATCTGATGTGCATTCGAGATTGTACATATCCTTCATGAATTTGAGGAATGTATCATCATTTTTCATGTTTGTGTTGAAGTCGCTACAAAGAGGAATTGGTACATTGGTATCAACTTGCATGATCGGATGCACATACTGCCTGTTATGCACGTACGGAAAGAGTTCTTGGTGCAGCAATACACTAATGTTTGAGACACTTGCTCCAGGATGAATATACACTGCGCCAAGTACAATTTTAAACGTTGTATCAGCAGTGAAGCATGTAATTTCAGCCAAGAAGACCTCGCCTGTGTTTCTGAGGAGACGAGTTGTGTCCGACAATTCAACGTGGAGAACTTTGGCCGTGGATGTTGATGTTAATTTTCAATAGATTGCCACTCCACCAGCTGCGTTTGTATCAGAATCCGATCGATTATTCTGCCTGGTTATTGATTGGAACTGGATAAAAATTGTCACGCATAAACGTTTCAGTCAATACCAAATAATCCGATCTTGGTATCACGGGATCCGTTTCAATATCGGCGAAGTGCGCAGACAAACTCTGAACATTAAGGTTTGTCTCTACAGTTTGCCCAGCGTTGTTACCGTCATCACAACATTTCACTGCTTTCGAAGTGATTGTTTAAAGGGCGTGTCCACGGAGTCGAATGTATTCGTTACGGACATCTCGCGTAGTCTGTGAGTCGTTCCCATCCCGTCCGTGTTTGAAGATAAAAGGCGCATCTTTTTCCGTGATGATGTGCAAGCCGTCTATATTCGTTACCCGGCTCAGCGCCACGTACACCAAGTGTTGTGGTTGCTTCGCTGCTTCGAGGAGTATTTATAAACAATAACAGTAAACGTCCCGCCTTGCGACTTGTGAATGGTAATAGCACAAGCAGGAACACAAGGAAACTGTTTTCGTTTACATTTCACAGTTGTCGTCAGTGTAATGTTCACTATTTTCTTATACACCGGCACCCAGTAAAGAGACAGAGTGTTTGGCTTGCTTTGCACAATATTATTGTTGACAATTTGACAAATTTAATCTAATTAATTATTGACAATTTTAATCAAATTTTTAAGATTACTACAATCAAATTTTTAAAATTACTATGGGACATAACGGGACAATGAGTCATCATTTTTCGTGCATGCAGCCGGCGTTCATCGTTTTAATAGACGTTGTCACGTCAAAATATCAAACGAACCATAACTGAATGTAAGAAACCAATCATATTCAAAAAATTAAGTCAGGTGGATGTAATGGCTAATTTCGTTTATTGAGGTTTTGGCCACGAATATGTGAAAATCCGCCTGTGTGCAGCGCTTGGAATTAGCGGACAAAAGTCATTTTGTGCCGGCAAAATCCATAATGTTACCTTAATAGAGCAATCCGAAACAAACCATGGTCGCACATTGACCTCAGTTTTGCGGTTGATCATAAATGGCTTAGAATCTATGCCGACTACCCGACGCGTAGCTTCTGATGTTGGACATTTAATTATATTATACAACTTGCAAAAACCCGCGTGCCTTGCAACGGCTTTTAATAAAACAAAATTATATGTGCATAGTCCGGGATAAAAAAAGGTATAACGAAACAAATATGCAAAACATGATTAGGTTACCAACAACTTTTTTTAAAATTCCAGGTTGTTCATCACCTATCGGAAAACTTTTGTACTTCGTGGACAACAGATTCTTAGCCAATTATATTCAGAATGTGTCTTGTGCCCGTAAATTTTGACCTTCCCAAATAATTGGAACCCTGAACTTGTCCTATGGCGAATATGGCTTGAGGCTAAGATTACATTGATTAAGACGACACTACTGATTTGATCCTGAAAAGGGCAGTTGCTGCTTCCCGTTTCCGTGCTTCGTCGTTTCTGGTCATACCGCCCGCACGGCACTGGTTAGCAATTCACTGTAACGCTTGTTTATAAACGATGTCCGATGTTTCACTTGTAAGTATTAGGTACAACGTTTGCGGCATTACTGAGTTGAGTCGACTTAGTTGAGTTGATATTTTCCAAATCGTCATAAATGTCGATCATCAAAATTTCCGCGTGTATTACGAACTTTCAAACAACAGCCAGCAGCTCACTGTCACGATTCTCACTAATCTCAGAACGTTTTCTATATCCTATGTTGAGGAGAATAGTACTGAAATCTGAGTTTTCCGATGGCGCTATCATCTTTTGCTTTAAATGACGTTCTCCAATCTGTCCCTAAATGAGTGATCATTTCAGACGTGCATCAATACCATCGGCCCGCATATCTGTCGGGACAGCTGGAAATATTTGTCCGAAAGCTATGCCAATAAAGTAGTTACTCCCCAAAATAATTGGTTTTTACATCTTAAATCTCGTGGTGTTCTGTTAATAGATACTTTATTTGCCATGGTGCATTCATCCACGCAGGTTTTTAGATTTTTTCCACGCAGGACTTTCGAAATGATCTTCTTCGATCGGTATGTTAAACTTAGAATGAGCCGTTTTTTCAGATGTGAATAAAGTTGCAGCAAAGTCTGCTTCGGTCCTAATCTCATAATGGTCAAACAACCTACCTTTCAAAATCTAAAAAATCGTGAGACTTTACCAATATTCTTATTTTATTAACACTGGAACTTTTCGCTAGCGTCCCATATATTATACATATATACTGGTTGGGCAATACAAAGTTTACGTTCAACATTATTTTTTACTTTTTAGTTCATTTTTAAATAAAAGCAATTTTTTAAACTATATTTTTTGTTTTCTACCTTTTAGTCTATCATGTCTTCCGCTATTTTATTGTGACCGATATTTAAAATAAGGTCACCCTCCTTACTGTACTATACTCATCATACACTTTTATTTGGTATCTATACAAATACCGTTGTAAAAAAGGTAGTCCGCCATTTCGTGTTGGCTGCCATTTTTAATGTGGAATTAATTAATTATGCCACTCAGCTAATAGTATTCTACTTGTAATATCCTTTCATTTGATACCCATACCGATCGCGATGTAAATTAGTTGGGATGTGGGTTCGACCCTTTCGGTCCACACGATCAACTTCCCAGTATGATAGATGTTGAATATTATGATTGGATATCTTAATAATAAATGAACAATAGGCAATATAGAATATATGCATAATACCGAGAATTTGTCACAATTGTTTATCAATATTTTCGCTAAAATGTCAAACTAACTGTGCGCACTTACAAGATTAGGATGACGAAAATGTATATAAAATTGATGTATTAATGTTTTTCGGCACCTCAATGAAGTCGATATAGTTTTTAGTTCGCGCGGTATCGTGCAGGTACAAAAATCACTTAAGTCATTTAAACCAAAAACCCGCTGGACCGAATATTATAAAAACCTTTTCAGATTATATTGTCGCTAATACGCTTCGAACGGCACCTCAAGTAAGTCAATATCTTTTGTGGTTCGGGCCATATCGTGCAGGTACAAAAATCACTTACGTCGCTTAAACAAAAAAACGGCTCGACCGAATTTTATGAAAATCTTTTCAGATCATATTTTGGTTAATACTCTTCGAACGGAACGTCAACTAAGTCGATATCTTTTATAGTTAGCGCGATATCGTGCAGGTACAAAAATCACTTAAGTCATTTAAACCAAAAAACCGCTGGACCGAATATTATAAAAATCTTTTCAGATAATATTGTCGCTAATACGGTTCGAACGGCACCTCAAGTAAGTCAATATCTTTCGTGGTTCGGGCGATATCGTGCAGGTACAAAAATCACTTACGTCGCTTAAACCAAAAAACGGTTGGACCGAATTTCATGAAATTCTTTTCAGATCATATTTCGGTTAATACGCTTCGAACAACACCTCAACGAAGTCGATATCAGTTTTGGTTCGCGCGATATCGTGCAGGAAAAAATTACCACATCCGTACGCACATACACACACACATACTTCCTCCCAATTTTTTGCTTAAAATGCTCCTGGGACCTTGAAAGATAAAAACACGTTGAAGTTTTCGATTTCGATTTTCGGACCGATTACAATAACTTCCTATACTGGGAAGTTTATAAAAAAGTAATCCGACATTTTGTGTTGGCCGCCATTTTGTTCCGGCCGCCGTTTGAATTTGGAATGACACCAAATTTAAAATTATATTATACTAATCATTCTCTTTCATTTGATACCCATGTCGGCGGTCGGCGAGCACAACTGCAAAATTCGGCCGCCATCTTGGAATCGCCATCTTGATTTTTTTACAGAATGGCTCCTAAACATAGAAAACAAGGTGTTTTTTTATAAAATTATGCGATTTATCACCTTTTTATAAGCAATATAAGTAATTTTTCATTTGTAACCGATAACCAAAATATAAATAATTTATTATTCCATGAGTTTTTTTCCTATCATTCTTCGTTTTCTTTATTTTTACATTTTTAACTTCCCAGTATAGGAAGTTATTGTAATCGGTCCGAAAAACGAAATCGAAAATTTCAACGTATTTTCATCTTTCCAGGTCCCAGGAGCATTTTAAGCAAAAAATTGGGAGGAAGTATGTGTGTGTATGTGCGTACGATTGTGGTCATTTTTTCCTGCACGATATCGCGCGAACCAAAACTGATATCGTCTTCGTTGAGGTGTTGTTCGAAGCGTATTAACCGAAATATGATCTGAAAAGAATTTCATGAAATTCGGTCCAACCGTTTTTTTGTTTAAGCGGCGTAAGTGGTTTTTGTATCTGCACGATATCGCCCGAACCACGAAAGATATAGACTTACTTGAGGTGCCGTTCGAAGCGTATTAACGACAATATAATCTGAAAAGGTTTTTATAGTATTCGGTCCAGCGGTTTTTTGGTTTAAATGACAAGTGATTTTTGTACCTACACGATATCGCGCGAACTATAAAAGATATCGACTTAGTTGAGGCGCCGTTCGAAGAGTATTAACCAAAATATGATACGAAAAGATTTTCATAACATTCGGTCGAGCCGTTTTTTTATTTAAGCGACGTAAGTGATTTTTGTACCTGCACGATATGGCCCGAACCACAAAAGATATTGACTTACTTGAGGTGCCGTTCGAAGCGTATTAGCGACAATATATTCTGAAAAGATTTTTATAATATTCGGTCCAGCGGTTTTTTGGTTTAAATGACTTAAGTGATTTTTGTACCTGCACGATACGGCGCGAACTAAAAACTATATCGACTTCATTGAGGTGCTGAAACACATTAATACCTAATCTTGTAAGTGCGCACATTTAGTTTGACATTTTAGCGAAAATATTGATAAACAATTGTGACGAATTCTCGGTATTATACATATATTCTATATTGCCTATTGTTCATTTATTATTAAAATATCCAATCATAATATTCAACAACCATCATACTGGGAAGTTGATCGTGTGGACCGAAAGGGTCGAACCCACATCCCAACTAGTTTATATTTTGAATCGAACTTTTTTCTTCTCCTTCAGTCTAAAAATGTGGGTACTCAAAATTATTCTGTCAGATGGCGCTCTAAGTTATTTCAATTGCTCAATAAATGAGATGGTGCTACTAGTTAGTCGAAAAGTGTTTACTCGAACTGTTGATGCCAGATGGCATTAGATGATTAACAAAATGTATTCATTTAGAGTGGTTAGTCGCAACTACAGTATCAGATTGCGTTAGGTACTATAAAAAACATGTAGTTCACAGTACAAATGTACAGTAAAATTTTGAAATACCGAATGCCGAGTTCGTAATTGTAATTTATTTCTAAAAATATGACATATTCCTTACAAGTTAGTCAAATCAAGCACTGTTGATGTCAAATAGCATTCCCTATCATTTCGATGATTAACAAAAAGTGTACGCATGGAAAGCGTCTCAAGAGGGCGGATTACCATTTTCTTCACAACCCCCTCGACATGGGTATCAAATGAAAGGGTATGATAAGTAGAATACAATAAGCTATGTCTTTTTTATCCATGGCGGCCGTCTCAAGAGGGCCGACTACCATTTCTTCACCACCACCTCGACATAGGTATCAATTGAAAGGGTATCATAAGTAGAATAACATAAGCGATATAATATACTCAATATCTGGTTAGATCCATGGCTGACATCTCAAGAGGGCGGATTACCATTATCTTCACAACCCCTTCGACATGGGTATCAAATGAAAGGGTATGGTAAGTAGAATACAATAAGCTATGTCTTTATATCCATGGCGGCCGTCTCAATAGGGCGGACTACCATTTCTTCACCATCACCTCGACATAGGTATCAATAGAAAAGGGTATCATAAGTAGAATACCATAAGCGATATAATATACTCAATATCTGGTTAGATCCATGGCTGTCATCTCGAGAGGGTGGATTACCATTTTCTTCACAACCTCCTCGACATGGGTATCAAATGAAAGGGTAAGTTAAGTAGAATACAATAAGCTATGTCTTTATATCCATGGCGGCCGTATCAAGAGCGCGGACTAACATTTCTTCACCACCACCTCGACATAGGTATCAATTGAAGGGGTATCATAAGTAGAATACCATAAGCGATATAATATACTCAATATCTAGTTAGATCCATGGCGGCCATCTCAAGAGGGCGGATTACCATTTTCTTCACAACCCCCTCGGCATGGGTATCAAATGAAAGGGAATGACAAGCAGAATATAATAAGCGATATTGTATACTCAATATACCTTTAGATAAACGGTGGTCATCTCAAGAGGACGGATTACCATTTTCTTCACAGCCCCCTCGACATGGGTATCAAATGAAAGGGAATGATAAGTAGAACACAATAAGCGATTTAGTATACTCAAAATATATTTAGAGCCACGGCGGTTATCTCAAGAGGGCGGATTACCATTTTCTTCACAACCCCCTCGACATGGGTATCAAATGAAAGAGAATGATAAGTAGAACACAATAAGCGATTTAGTATACTCAAAATATATTTAGATACACGGCGGTTATCTCAAGAGGGCGGATACCCATTTTCTTTGCATAGCCCATCGACATGGGTATCAAATGAAAGGGTATCATAACTAGAACACACTAGTATGAAATAATTAAACAGGGGCATTTACGAATGAATTCAAAGTAACACTCGAACAAGGTCATTAGATCAGCATGTTGAAACAAAAATCTAGCTGGTTATGGATCAATGATTCCATAGTACAGGAAAAATCTTGGCCGAGAAACTCGAAAGGAGCTTATGCTTTTTTTACAAAGGCAATAATATTAATTTGAATTCCTGCATTTTGTTATTTTGTTATTACCTACTTATAAAATAAATAAAAAAATATAATGAACAATTAAATACATAATATTTCTTTATACAGAAGATTATTTATTTTTATTTTAGAATGTATTAAAACAAAAAAGAAAGATATCCCACCAAAAAAACATTAAAAATGTGAATTAGAAGTTCGTGGGCGCGGAAATTATTTATTGGGACAGTTTAGAACACACTTATAACAAAAAGAAGTGATATGGATTAGTCAAGATGAATCGTTAATAGCATGAAATAATTAAACACGTGCATTTACGAACGAATTCAAAGGAATTTTACAACAATTTTAGAGCATGAATCTTAGCTGTCCTTCGAAATGTAACAAATTTTATTAGAAATACTATAGACTGAGCCACACTGAATTCAGCAAAGATTCAGGCTAGGTATACAACGAACGCGCCAGCCAACTTTTTCGCGGTTGATAATACTTTATTGAGTTTTAAATAAAAATTGGCAGTTGTATAATTCCTTTGAATTCGTTCGTAAATGCACGTGTTTAATTATTTCATGCTATTAACGATTCATCGTGACTAATCCATATCACTTCTTTTTGTTATAAGTGTGTTCTAAACTGTCCCAATAAATAATTTCCGCGCCCACGAACTTCTAATTCACATTTTTAATGTTTTTTTAGTGGGATATAGATCTACTCATGACGTTTTATTTTGCGAAAACTATATTTTCTTGGATTTTGTCAATTTGTGAGTGGAGTAGTTGAAGGTTGCTTAAGACTGTTAAGAAATGAAGACCCTCGGGGAAAAACCAACTTAGTCCAAAATATAACAAGGGTGGACATGTTTGTTTTTTCTCTCATTCCCATGGACTCAGCTGGTTCTTCCCCGAACCTTTTATTATTGCCCGTCCATTTTGTCAGGACTACGTTGGTTTTTCCCCATAGTTAATACCTTGAATTGTAGTACACCTTGGCAGCTAATAGATGGAGCTGAATTCTCTGATTTTTGAAAAAGTGGACTAAGTTGGTTTTTCCCCGAGGGTCTTCAAATGTATTTGTTTTATTTCTTTGTGCATGGAGGCATTTGAACTTACAATGGAGTTTTTCATGAGCTTTAGGTTTTCATTTATTCTGTTTTGTAGTATGTTTAAATTGTCCTGTAAGTCAGTGTTGATCTTAATTTGTCTGTTAAAGTTTGTAATAAGATTATGATTGTTAAAATCTATGGTTTTAATTTGTTCTTCGATGCATAAACGGTCGTCGTTATCCATTGTTCCAAACAGCCAATTAAATGCATTACCCCCAGGATTTATTAAACCTCTTTTGTGACGATGTGGGACAATGGTCTCTAAGTTGTGTTTAATTCTGTTTATGTGTATTTTTAGTTGATCAATTATTGATTTATCATGCGGAAGCGAGAAAATTAGCTTCATGTCATATTCTATGCTAGCTAGAGCAGACTGAAACTTGTCGACTTCGATTATATGTAAAATGTTAGTATAATTTTCTATCATGGGAATTTCACTTAACTTAATTGCTTGATATCCTGCTTGCGTCTCCAACTTTTCTATACTGATTGCGGCATTCGCTTGAGAGATGAGCGACATTGATATAAGAAGAGTTAGGAGCTTCCTAAATGAGTAGTTAAATGAATACTTCATCATCCTGGTTATGTAGATCAAATTCTGAGTTTTGTTCGCCTGTAAAATATTTATATTTTCGTTTAATCCTACTAATGTGAACGTTTCTACTACGGTTATCTAAAAGCTTATTATTTATTACTCTGGTTTTTATTTTAACATACCTAGGTCTATGCTTATGTCTATCTGTCTCGGGATTTTTAACGAAAGTTTCTTTGTTGTTTTCTACTTGAATGTC
Source organism: Thereva unica (assembly GCA_949987705.1). Classification (NCBI taxonomy): domain Eukaryota; kingdom Metazoa; phylum Arthropoda; class Insecta; order Diptera; family Therevidae; genus Thereva; species Thereva unica. The sequence continues at coordinate 100,198,571 of OX465281.1, forward strand.
TTGCCTATTTTTATTTAAGGTTTCTATAGTCCTAAGTTTTTTACTTAACATAAGCTGTTTTACTTTGTCTAAACGTCCTACTCTATTATTAATAAAGGTTTTTCCTGAGTAGTTGAGTGAATAGAATTATTATACTTTTCGGTCGCCAGGAGTACCTTTTCTATTGCATTAAGATCTCTGTTTTCTCTCTCTAAAGCCCTTAAATGTTCGTTAATCGTTCCGTGAACTCTCTCTATGTCTGCATTACCTGTGTGAGATCGTGGTGAAGTAAAATGGACCTGAATATTTTCTTGTCTCAAAAAATCTTTAGTATTTGTGTTGTTAAATTCGTTATTAAGCACTATTTTGGTTTGCCAAAGATGGCAAATCTATTTCTGAATAATTCTATAATCGTAATTGAATTTTCGATCATTTAACTTTTGGATCATTAAATGTTTGGTAAACTTATCTATAACAGTTAAAAATTGTAATTTGTGACAATAGAACAAATCTGCATGTATGATTTCATTTGGTTCACTAGGGGTTTCACTAATTTCGAATTTGTGTTGGATGGGTTTCCTATCGTATTTTGAAAGATTGCAGACCTCACAGTTATTAATATACTTGTGTACTAATTCTTTTATCTTATGGTAAAAATGTGTATTCCTGATTTCCATATAACTCTCTACAATACCTCTATGATTGGTGGCTTTGTGTATTTCCTCAATTAGTTTATATGCTTTGTCTTCATTTTCTAAATCTACAGCAAACTTCGTGCATAAATTTTATTTTACGTTCATTGGAGAATAATTGAAGTAATTTCTGCTGGAGGATATTAAATTTTGACTCCACGAGTTCTGAGTAAATTGCGGTTTTACCTTTTCTTATAAACCTACTAAGTACATCGTTTAAGTAATTGCTATCTTCTAGCTCCTTTTCTGTAATATATCGTCGATCCAAATGCAAACTATCGAAAAAAATTTTAAGGAATGTCAAATAAGTTTTCAGGAATGTCAAAAAACAACAAAATTTTGCTTTTTTTGAAGAAGTTAATTTTTGGTACATTACAACCGTAGTTTGAAAAGATTGGAGAAGGGATACGGCGTCGATATTTTGCCACCACAAAGGCGTCTAGAGTGCAATTATAATAAAGCAAAAATTTCATTTTCGATAGTTTGCATTTGGATCAACGATATATACGCCTATATTTTGTGTATTTAATAATCATTTCCCTTTCTTTTTCTTTTACTAAATAAATTTGTGTAAAATATTTGTTTACGATTGTTTCTGCGATCGGAATGTGGTCGTTCAAATTTTCAACTCCACTATGGATCGTAGCTTGGTCAGAGTTATCATTATTTTCTCTTTCTTCTAAAATATTTATTTCATTATTATCGACATTAATGCGACTTAAGAAATCCGCTACCTTATTGTCTTTTCCTTTAACCTTATTCTATGTCAAAGTCATATTCGTTTAGACTTGGGGTGAAGACACAAAGAAAGCAGGTACCTGTTTTCAGATTTCCTGCTCGCGGATGCCTGCGTTGATCGGCGCTAACTTGCGCCGGTTCATGGCCATAACAAACGCATGTAAAAGCAGGCAAAATTACCAGCCACCATGTCTAGTTCATCAGATGATGAATTATTTCTTTTTGAAAGTTCGGCCTTAAAATTAAAAAATAAAATTACAAGTATCCATGCTATAAATAAGGATCGAAAACTACATGGCGAATGTCATCATTTGTTTATACAGCTAAAGAAGGACAAAGATAAATTTTTCCAATATACCAGAATGACGTTAGAAACTCAATTATATACTAAATAAAGTAGAATGCCGTTTAATCAGAACGTGGTGTAATTGGCATCGCCAGCCTTTTTTACCAGAAGAGAGACTGGTTTTGACTATCAGGTAAGTTAATTATTGTTTTATTGTGCATATTGTTCCTGTAGCCTGACTGAACCTGCGCGAAAAGAATTCTAGATTCATTCCGGTAAACTTGTCGGCGCCGGCAGCCCGCGCCGATAAGCGCGTTCCTGCTTTTATTATGCACATACTCATTCAATTGCATGGAAACATTCTTTGTGCCGATCAGCGCCGGTAGGCGCTGGTAATAGGAAAGCAGGCAACCTGCTTTCTTTGTGTCTTCACCCTTAGGGCGCGAATTACGTTTACCGCCCGACTTTAAACCAAAAAAAATATAATTTCCGTTCAAGTATTTATTACAAGTCTTTAAATATTTATTTTAATTTAACATTAATTTTAACTATTGAATTTACTACTATCCAAGATATTATAATTGTAACTTTTATTAGAGATTTATGATTTGAAATTTATCTTAACACCACGACGCCAGAACTAAAAGTGAAGTTAACATAAAAATCAAAAGTTGAAATCAATAAAATGAACTTGATTAACCTGATACAAAAATGTGCAATCTAAAACCTAAATGAGTGCATGTTAACATTATTCTAAGAATTTATTAAGAAATTAATAAAAATGATTATTTAGCGTCTGGTTATTGATTTAAATTCTTACAACTAAATTGCTGACGCAAGGGCATGTGCCGGAAGGTGAATACAGGTGCGCACAGGTAACATGCACTAGATTGGGCATGTAACTCCTCCCTCCTTAGAATTGAGTATCGGCCATATGAACCTTGGTTCGTTGGACGATACGAAAGTGGTTGATGCCTGATGGGGTTGAAAGGATCCTTGACGATGTTTCTTATACAGGATGAATGCGATGATCATCATAAGTACTACGCTGAATACTGTCGTTGTGGAGTAGAAGCTGGTGACATCAACGTGAGATTTCAAAAGATCTGTAGGATTCCTCTCTGCAAATTGGTAGGTCTCTAGTCTTCTGAGGGTGGTGATGCTGGAATCGGTGGCGTTGATCTCCTTAAGGATTGTTGGGTATATAGTTATTTCGTCCCAATGCTCCTTGGTAGTTGAACTATATATGACGCTGTTGATGTTTATCTCGCAGTTGGTAAAGTGGATCAGCATTGAGCCTTGCACCTGGTGTTGTCCGGTACCGCATGTTGTATATATGGTCGTCTTCGGGATGTCAATTAGCACGATATAGTTGGGTTCTGGCTGAAAGATCTCTATGGTTTCCTCTCTATTCTGCAATGTACAACTTGCTTTTTGGTTATTTATTAGATTGGCTATGCAGGATTTCATTGGCGATTCCTGGTAGCCGGTGTCTTTGCAAATATATGTTTCTTCGATCTTCGGACATCTTTTGTCAAAATTTTGAACACTTTTAGGGTTGAGGATTAGGAAGGGTTTTGTAGGTATGATTTTATTTTGGTTGATGGGTAAGGCAATTATGTGGAAAAATGAATACTCTTCCTCTGAGAAGATCGGTATTTTTATATTAAATATAATATTGGTATCATTGTAATAAGCTTGGAGTTCTAGGACCTCGTATATATGTTCGTTAGAAATTATAGTAAAATTTTGTTTTGTAAATATTGTATGCAATTCTGATAGCTCTGTAGGGCTTAATATTTGTTTTGATATTATATTCAACTTAGCTAGTATTACAGCTTCAGTTAGACTGGTCAAGTGACTATTGAGTAATTCTAAATTATAATTTATTTGATTGAGGTATTGCAAGTGTCGTAACTTTGAATTTTCTGTTTGGGTTTTATTCTGTGTTTGCTTAAAATGATTTGTTATTATATCTTGTTGAGGGTTTATATGTTTGGTTATATTATTAAATCTTTCAATCATTTTATTATTTATATAAACTTGTTTATTTATTTCTTTTTGTGTGGATTCCTCATTTTTCATTATTTTTTCAATTTCGCCATTCAACTTGGCTGCATCATATGCATCCATGTTTCCTGTAATGTTCTTAATTACCGTACCTAATCCGTTGATAAGATCTCTCTTAACTCGTCTTGTTGACATGATGCTAAGAAATTTGTGTTTAACGTCTGATAATTTAAGTTTTGTTATATTTAGAGAACCTAACAGTTCGTCTGTTTCGTCTATATTTCCTAGAGTTTTCAGTGAGTTGTCAATGTTGTCTATCGTGTGTTCGTATTGTTTCAGTCGTACTATATGTAGTAAGCTGTTGTATCCGCGTATCGTTCGAGCTGTACCTAGTTTCATCGGAAGGATACCCTTGCTATTGCTCAGGTCTTGGATCTCCATCTGTTGGCCCACTGCCCATTGGATTAACCTGCAATTTGCGTTTTTTCTTTATCTTAGACTTGTGGAATTTTTTATTTCTATTAGTTATTAAAGCTACCCTTCTATCTTCCTTAACTCTATGTTTTGTAAATCTGGGTGTTAATTTATTTCTCCTACATTCCTTTTTAAATACCTTCGTACCTATTGTAAATTTTTCGGGTTCTACTCTATTTTTATTAAGTTTATTTATATTGATCCTAGTCTTTTCTTCTAATTTCTGTTTTACTAAGGGGTACAAATGGTTTTGAAATTCATTTGGGTGTTTCTCACCAAAGTGGTAAAATCGCTGTCCTTGGCAAATATTACGTAAACTATGGCGAGAAATATTCATATTTCTGCAAATTTCAATTTATAACTATCTAAACTATAGTATACAATATAAAAAATATCTCACTTAAAAACCTATATGGTTTCAATAACGTATTTTTTAGGTCTAAAATACAGTCCCCTAGCCGGTCCCCAAACCAAAATATTTTCTATTGAGTTCATTAATTGAACTAATATTTTAAAAACAATTAACTTATATAACACAATTTAATCAATATGAAATGATATGCTATTAGACTCTAATATCAATTTATTTAAACTATTTTTTGATTAGTTTAATTTAACCTAAAGTTGGTCCCCGAATTTCATGAACAGTCCCCTGCCAAAGTTTCGAGTTACGCCTCAGGCCATCTACAGTAAAGACAGACTTGTTAATGGGCGTAACGAAACGTGAACGACATGAAATTAGCTTTGTTACCCCCAAAAGTAGCTATACCTCATTTTTTTAGTGTTACAAGTGTTAGAGGGGCACATGCGCGTATCGGTACGCAACATTCGACAGTCCCCTGCTAAGTGTTATTTTTCTTTTTTTAAAGTGTTCCAGTTTTCTCTATTGTGCATCGTTTTAAATAAGATGGCTTATATTGTTTCTATATAACAAAATAAAGTCATAATGAAGGAATTTTATGTTACCGTAACAATTACACAAATTAAACAGTCCCCTGCCACAGTCCCCTGTCAACAGTCCCCTGCTACATACAAAAACAGGGGACTGTTTCATTTATTAGGAGACTGTTATTGTACTTTTGCCTTTGTTTTAGGTCTATAACCATCTTTTAATCATGGCGCGAGAAAGAAGAAAGTGTCTAAGGAAGAAATAAAAGTTCACAAGTTTACTTGGAACTACACAGAGAACTTGGAACTACCAAAGAAGACTGTTTTATTTTTATATATATGCGTCATGAGGAATGTTTTTAAAGTATATATACTACTAATAAATGCTCATTTCACTTATATATACAGTCCTCTGACATATGCAACAGTCCTCTGACATATGAATTTTTTAAATTTACTCAATAAGTCCTAAAATAAAACAAATATATTTGGGTCCCTTACTGTTTATTATCCACCAGCAGATAGATATCTATTTAATTGTATATTTTTTTTCATATTCACGTAAAAAAGTTACTGGGACAGATTTCTTGCAAAAATTTACCAGTTTACAGAGAAACACCCATTTAGGTTTTCTAAATATTCATGGGTGGTTTTGTGTTGGGTTTCATTATTAAATTTATAGGATCTACCGTAGAAGACTTCATAAGGTGTTAACTGTGTTGCTGAATGGATAGCGTCGTTATAAGTTATCAATGTTTCGTTCAAGATATCTTCATGGTCCTTTTCCTTGTGAAGATCGTAAATTATTCGGTATATTTCTGTTAGGCTAGAATGCAACCTCTCTACAGGTGCATTGCTGCTACTCTGTTGGAAGGACGTGAGATGATGCTCCATTTTATATTGTTTACAAAAATCTTCGAATATCAAAGAGGTGAACTCTGCGCCAGGATCTGAAACTATTTTCTTGGGAATTCCGTGTATACTCATAAAGGATTTCAGGGATTTAATAATGTTTAAACTGTTTCTAGCGGACAGTGTGAAGGCTGCTGCGAATTTAGAAAATTTATCTATGATCGTCAATATCTGCTTATTGTTTATCGCATAAATATCAATATGGAGAATGTCTAGAGGTTTTTCTGGGGTTTCCGGGATTGTGTGAATGACTTTAGGGTGTCGTATTTAAGGGTTTGGCATACGTCGCAGTTATTAATGATTTTGGTTATTTTAACTCTCATGAATGGAAAGTAGAATTCTCTCTTTAAATGGGAAAGGGTTTCATTGTTTCATTTATTCCTCTGTGATTATTGTCCTGATGATAGTCTCTTATAATTCGGTCCTGCTGGTCACCTTCGGTTATATCTTTAAGCATTTCTGTACAGCGGATTATTTTAAACGTTCTTGAATGAGAAAAGTACTTGGAGTACACGTTCTGTACCGTTCGAAATGTGTCATCGTCAGTGTAGATTGCATTGAGCTTATTGGGTGTTAAGAATCTTTTGAAAATGCCTACAAGAGTTTCTTCAGAGTTGTTTGGGATTCTAACAATTCTTCTCTGTTTGTTCTTAAAAGGGACCTCGAGTGTGACTTCAGGTTTCTTATCGCAGTTTTCTATGATTAATTGAAGAGAAAATTCATTTATGGGTCGCTCGGATATGTGAATGCCGTCATTTACATTTTCTTCTGCTGAGTGTATGGTGGCTCCTGTTGTACTGGCTGTACTTACGGGTTCTCCTAAGTTAACTTCCATGATCTGTGACTGTTCCTCTTCAGGCTTTATTCTACTCAAAGCATCGGCGTTACTATTTTGAGTTCCTTTTTTGTACACTATTTCATAGTCGTACTCTTCAAGCTTTAATCTCCAACGGACTAGTCTGGAATTGGGGTCCTTGAGGTTCATTATCCAAACTAAAGGTCTGTGATCTGTAACAATCTTGAACTTCCGACCGAATAGGTAGGGTCTAAAGTACTTAGTTGCCCACACAATGGCCAAAAGTTCCTTTTCAATTGTCGAGTAGTTTGTTTCAGAGCTCGTCAGGGTCCTACTCGCATAACATATTGGCTTATCACTGCCAACTGGTCCTTGTGAGAGTATACCGCCAATTGCGTAATTGCTCGCATCGGTTGTAAGCACGAAGGGTTTAGAAAAGTCTGGGTATTGAAGTATTGGATCGTTGGTCAAAAGGTCCTTACATGCCTCAAAGGTCTTTACGTATCGTTCATCTAGGGTGATCTTCTTCCCTTTCTTTAGACATTCGGTTAAAGGCTTTGTTAATTTCGCAAAGTCTTTAATGAACTTTCTGTAGTAGCCTAACAATCCAAGAAACGATTTTATTTCTTTCCTGGTCTTTGGCAGTGGAAAGTTCTTTATCGCTTTGGTTTTATTGGGATTAGGCTTTATCCCATCTGTTGTCACCACATGTCCTAGGAATTCTATCTCCTTGCGGAGGAATTCGGACTTATCCAATTGTACCTTCAAGTTTGCCTCTTTAAGCCTCTGGAAGACTTTCCGAAGGTTGTCAATGTGTTCTGTGAGAGAAGTTGAGTATATTATAATATCATCTAGATACACTAGACATATAGAGCCTTGCAGCTCCTTTAGGACATTATCCATTACCCTTTGGAATGTCGCTGGGGCATTCTTGAGCCCGAAAGGCATTCGGACATATTCATAATGTCCGCCTTCCACCGTGAAAGCTGTTTTTGCGATGTCATTTGGATCCATCTCAATTTGGTGGAATCCACTCTTTAAATCCAATGTAGAGAAATACATACACTTTCCTAATTTGTCTAAAATTTCCGCTATGTTGGGCAAGGGATACCTGTCGTTAACAGTTTTTTCGTTCAGCTTGCGGTAGTCGATGACTAACCGCCATTTCTGTTTTCCACTAGCATCTGTCTTTTTAGGAACTATCCAAACTGGAGCGCTCCAAGGGGAGTAGCTTGGTCTTATAATTCTCTGTTCCAACATTTCGTTAATCTGTTTTTTAACTTCTTCTTTGTGCACGTGCGGGTATCGGTACGATTTGGTGTACACAGGTATCTCGTCCACTGTGGTTATCTTATGTTTTATTTCATTTGTAAACGTCAAATCCATTCCTTCTTTATGAAATATATCTTCGTGTTCTCTACAAACTTTAATCAGAGCTTTTACTTCCTCTTGATTTAAGTGATCTAATCTAAGCAGGTCCTATATGTCCTTTTGGTAAACATCTTGCTCGTAGTGCACATTAAAGTTGGTTATTTCTATTAATTTTCCTGTTGTGAACGACTCAACTTTGAGGGGTTGCTCAAGGAATAATACTTCTTCCTTCTCGGACTTGTTAACTACCTCTATTAAACTATACCAATCATTTGCGCTGTAAATACCTTCTGGTATATATAATGAGGGGCTTATTTCGGTTAGCCTAATGAAAATATCACCGTCCTTTTTGTCGACCGGTAATTTTACTATATACTTTGATTTTGGGGGAATTCGTATTTTCTCCGACATGAAGTTTGGTTTAAATTCTAATGGAATTTTAACTCTTCCATTATCCAATACATTACACAGGCCCACAAAAAAAAAAAAAGTCTTTTAGTATGAACTTGAGGTATGCTACCTTATGTTTTTCGGTGTGCTGAAAACGAATCCGAGGTCAGAATTTGGCCATCACCCTCAGATTTTGCCCCACAAGCCCCCACACCCCCAAAATGGACCAAAATTTGAGCAGCATAAAAATTCAAAATCAGCATGTTATTGCCCGTTTTTGGATGTGCTGAAAACGAATCCGAGGTCAGAATTTGGCCATCACCCTCACATTTTGCCCCACAAGCCCCCCACACCCCCAAAAAGGGCCCAAAATTTGAGCAGCATAAAAATTCAAAATCAGCATGTTATTGCCCGTTTTTGGATGTGCTGAAAACGAATCCGAGGTCAGAATTTGGCCATCACCCTCACATTTTGCCCCACAAGCCCTCTCCCCACCCCGAACTTGACCCGAAAATTCAGGGGCTCAGGAATTCAAACCAGCATGTTGTTCTCCGTCTTTGGGTATATTGGGAACGAATCCGGGACCAGCCGTTCTTCATCACCCCCAGATTTTGCCCCACAAACCCCCTCCCCCACCCCGAACCTTAACAAAATCGAGAAACATGAAAGTGGGAAACAGCTTGTTACACTCCGTTCTTTGCTGTGCTAGAAACGAATCTGGAGTCAGTCGTTGGATTGCGATTCACCTTTCTCCCTGGTCAGAAACCGAGGAAAAACTGATTTTTTCTCAGAGGGCGGTTTCTGAAAAGAAGCGCGAATGGTAAGCTGCGGTCTGGGGAATTTTGTTTTCTTGATAAAAATTTTAGTCACTTCTTGGAGGGAGGCGGGGCTCCTGGTGCAAAATCCGGGGGTAATGGGTAACGGCTGGTCCCGGATTCGTTCCCAATATACCCAAAGACGGAGAATAACATGCTATATTGAATTCTTGAGGGCCTCCATTTTTGGGTCACATTTGGTGGTGGGGGGGAGGTTTCGGGGCAAAATCTGGGGGTGATGGGCAACGACTGACTCCAGATTCGTTTCTAGCACAGCAAAGAACGGAGTGTAACAAGCTGTTTCCCACTTTCATGTTTCTCGAATTTTGTTCAAGTTCGGGGTGGGGGAGGGGGTTTGTGGGGCAAAATCTGGGGGTGATGGAGAACGGCTGGTCCCGGATTCGTTCCCAATATACCCAAAGACGGAGAACAACATGCTGGTTTGAATTCCTGAGCCCCTGAATTTTCGGGTCAAGTTCGGGGTGGGGAGAGGGCTTGTGGGGCAAAATGTGAGGGTGATGGCCAAATTCTGACCTCGGATTCGTTTTCAGCACATCCAAAAACGGGCAATAACATGCTGATTTTGAATTTTTATGCTGCTCAAATTTTGGTCCATTTTGGGGGTGTGGGGGCTTGTGGGGCAAAATCTGAGGGTGATTTCCAAATTCTGACCTCGGATTCGTTTTCAGCACACCGAAAAACATAAGGTAGCATACCTCAAGTTCATACTAAAAGACTTTTTTTTTTTTGTGGGCCTGTGTATTAACCAAATCTACTTTTACTTCAAGGTCTGTTAAGACATCAGATCCCAATAGACCATCGAAGTATCCATGGAATCGAAAAATAAGGAATCTACTACATCCGGTTTTCTTAAACTCAATGAAATTATTCAATGTTACTTCTTTATTTATTCTATGACTGTTTCCGATAGCTGTTTGCTCTGCTTTTCTTCTGCTGCAAATTATCAAGGGCTGCAAAATTCGTGGACGTCTTCCTTCCTTCGTGGGTCAACGGAAAGTGGTGAAAACGGCCAACTCATCCCAATCAGAATTTTTCTGGGAAGATCGGGTTGACCTTTTTGCCCTTGCATTTTTCGGGAGACCCTCTCCGATATCCTGTGCCTAGCGGTTAGGCTCTCTTCACAGGGTGTTACGAGATTACGATATTGTTGTAGATAATGCAGCCCTTGGTGATATGGTTGTCCAAGACAGCTGATTTTTGACAATTCAATTTGTCACCGGGCTTTTTTTGGTAGTCGAGTGTTTTTGTTTATATTTTCAATTTCGGAAATTTATTTTGGATTTTCTTTAAATCAGGTAAGTAAATCACGTTCCCTACATTTGATTAATTTAATTTTAGGTCAAATTAGTATTGAAGAGGCATTTTTTTGTATATCTGTACGAGGATCATTATGTAAATAAGGTATGTAGATGTTGTTTTTCCTCTAGTCGAATTTCGCTATAATCCGTTCCTTTAACTTTTTTAGGTAGCTCTCCGGAACATGCTCCCCCCCTTGGCATCGCGGAAGTAGATGTCAACATTTAATTGGTCCAGTATATCAGATGAAGCCATAAGAATTCCTTGGAGGGCTCATCTGTGAAATAAATAAACAAAAAAGGCCAAGGGATATGAAAGGAAAGGGTTATAGCGCCCTGTCTCGCTTTCCGGAGAGAGGATAAAATTATAGGCAGAATTATCCGGGAAGAAATAATTCTCAAGGTGAGTGGGAAGATTTTGTTTACATTAGTGACTCATATTGATTGGTATTTAAAAATTGATTGATTTTAGTTTTCGTTGTCAACTGGTTTATCAGTTATTGTTTGAATAGGTAGTCTACAGATTTTTGTAATTGGTCGTTTCAGAATCTTGTCGCGTATTCTTATTGTCACAACGCGAACTAGTCCATCTTTGCCTGGATGGATCTCGGTAATTCGGCCCAATGCCCAATGGCATGGCGGTAGATTATCTTCTTTGAGAAGGATTAGTTCTCCTGGTTTCAAATTTGTTTGGATTTTTAACCATTTCGGTCGTTGCTGCAGGCTGTTCAAATATTCGGATTTCCAGCGCTTCCAGAAGTTTTGTAGAAGTCTTTGTAGTAGCTGCCATCTATCAAGACGGTTCATTGAGATATCCAGTAGTGAAGCTTCAGGAATCGTTTTCAAGGATCCTCCAATCAAGAAATGTGCCGGTGTCAATGGAGTAGGATCGCGACTGTCGGAGCTTATCTCGGAGAGTGGCCGCGAATTGAGACACGCCTCAATTTGCGTTAGTATCGTCGAGAATTCTTCGTATGTTAATGTGGTTTTTCCAATGACTCGTTTCAGATGATATTTCGTAGACTTAACACCTGCTTCCCACAGGCCACCAAAATGAGGAGATGAAGGTGGGATGAAACTAAAACTGACCCCTTCATTTTCGAGAATGGCTCCGATTTCGTTGTTCAGCTGATTTTGTTGCTGTTGCTGTTGTTTTTTGAGTAGTCGATTTGCACCCACGAAGTTTGTCCCACAATCACAATATAGCTTGGTGCACATTCCTCTTCTGGATGTAAACCTACGAAAAGCAGCAATAAATCCTTCCGCGCTTAGATCGGTTACTAGCTCGAGGTGTAACGCTTTGGTGACCATGCAGACAAAAAGTGAAACGTATGCCTTGTACCTTTTAGGGTTCCGACCCTTGTGTGTTTTTAATTCGAATGGCCCACAGTAATCCACGCCAGTGTGGGAGAACGGACGAGACACTTGCAATCTTGGGGCAGGAAGATCGCCCATTAGTTGTGTTTGTGTGGAGGCCCTTTGTCGATAGCAGACTAAACATTTATGGATATGATAACGAATTGTGTTTCTGGCATTTAACAACCAGTACTTGTGGGAGAGAACTTGCAACATTAATTGTGGACCCCCATGCATAGTCTCTCGATGTACTTTATTAATGATTAACGTACTCAAATGGCATTTATCGGGCAGTATTATGGGAAACTTTTCTTGAAATGGTAAGTCGGAGTATCGTAATCTTCCTCCGACTCGCAATATGCCCTCTTCATCAATAAATGGAGACAGTTTCGCTAATCGGCTTTGTCGGAGTACTGTCTTTTGTTGTTGGATTGAATTTATGTCATCATGGAAATGTCTCCTTTGAATTTGTTGGATCCAATAGTGCAGCGCTTCTTTAAGTTCATCATGTTTTAAATATGTATTCCTTCGTTGAGCGGTAGGTCTTTGAGCATTGAACACAAATCGTTTGCAATACGCCGTCACACGAATGAGTTTAGTCAACGAAGAATATCTTGACTCGAGATCGTCAGTATCCACATGCAGATGCAAAGTCGTAACTCTTCTCTGTTCAAGCTCTGTAGAGACTGTGCATTTTGCTTTCGGCCATTGCTGTTCTGGTTGACACAACCAGGTTGGTCCTTTCCACCACAAGTCATGTTTGAGGAGTTCGGCAGGTTTCATTCCGCGGGATGCGCAATCTGCAGGATTCTGCTTAGTTGGAACATACCTCCAAATGTTTTGTCCTAGAATCTCGTGGATGTAGGAAACCCTGTTTGCAATAAATGTTTTCCATTTAGCAGGATGGCCGCGCAACCAGGCGATGACTATTTCAGAATCAGTCCATGCGTATGCTGAATAAGATATCTCCAATTTAAGTGCGTCTATGACATATCTCATTAATTTTGCGAGGAGAGCTGCCGCACATAGTTCTAGCCGAGGTAGTGTCACCGTTTTTACAGGTGCCACCTTTGATTTGGCAGCTATCAAGGTGGAATGTCGATTGCCCTGCTCGTCGGTACTACACAAATAAACCGCGGCTGCATATGCTTTTATGGAGGCATCTGAAAATCCATGCAGCTCGGTTTTTGTGTTCGTGCTTGTATAATGCGCCCATCTATTTATTTTTATATTATCGATTTCTAACAAGTTTTCTTTATATTTTAGCCATTCACATTTGAGATCCGGTGAAACCTCCTCATCCCATTCCAAACCTGTCAGCCACAGGGCTTGAATGATGAGTTTGGCCTGGATTATTATGGGTGCGAGGAGACCTAGAGGATCAAATAGTTTGGAAGTTTCGGATAAAATACTGCGTTTTGTCCATTTTGCTGGCTCAGGACTCATCGTGTATGTATATGACAACATGTCGGTTCCAGGATTCCAAAATGTGCCCAATGTCCTAATGTCATCATCAAGAGATATTTCGCAAGATTGGTTTGTTTCACAATATTCTTTTGGTAAATGTACTAATATTTTTTTGCAGTTAGATGCCCATTTTCGTAAAGAAAACCCGCCGGAATTCATCAGCTTCAACAATTGCTGCTGTACCTGTATGGCTTCTTCGATGGATTGTGTTCCGGACAACAAGTCATCGACATAGAAATCGGATAAGGCAATGTTGGAAGCTTTAGGATACGCCTCCTTTTCGTCAAGAGCTAGTTGCTTTACCACCCTTGTAGCCAGATATGGAGCACTTTTCGTCCCGAAAGTAACTGTCAGCAGTTTATATTCTTCGATGGGTTGATTAGAGTCGGATCGCCAGACTATTCTTTGGTATTCCGTGTCTTCGTTTCGTACTCGCACTTGGCGGTACATTTTTTCCACATCAGCAGTGAAAGCGATACGATGTTTTCGCCATCGCATCAGTATTGCAGTTAATTCGTCCTGTACGACTGGTCCCTTGAGCATCATGTCGTTTAGAGAGATTCTGCTAGCCGTTGGTCTAGACGCATCAAAAACGACCCGCAATTTTGTGGTAGTACTTGTTTCCTTTAAGACTGCATGATGTGGTAAATAGGTGCAGGTGTAGGCATCCATTCCGTCTATCACTCGATGATTGTCATCTTCAGCTGAGTTTACTTTCTCCATATGCCCTAAATCCAAATACTCGTTGATGCACTTCGAATATTCTTCATGCAACTTTTTGTCCTTAGCAAATCTTTTCTCCATTTGAAGTAATCTGGATATGGCAATGTTTTTTGATTTTCCCAAATGCATAGATGCTGTAGCTGTCTTAATGGGTAGTTGAACTTCGTATCGACCGTCTGCCAAGCGCTTGGTGGTTGTTTCAAACAATGTTTCACATTTGACTTCTTCTTCACTTAATCGAGGGTTCTCTGGTATCTCCTCAATTTCCCAGAAACGTTTTAATTGGTTGTTGAGGTCAGCACAAATGTGAAAACTCTGTAGCCTGATTGGAGGTTGAGCCTTGTCGCTGAATTCTCCTGAGAGGATCCATCCCAACGTCGTCTTCTGTGCTGTGGGGCTTCCGTTGACGCTTTTTATCAATCCATCCATTATTATTTTTCCATGTACATCTGCTCCTAGAAGCACATCTATTTTTCCTGGACGATAATATTCCGGATCTGCGAGATCAATTTGATGTAAATGGTTCCAGTTTTGATGAGAGAGTGTGTGCGTTGGCATGACATCAGATAGCTTCGGTAATACAAGACCAGTCACTTCAACACTAAAATCGTTGTCTTTTAAGGGTTTGATAATGAAATTTGTTGTCCATCTTGCAGAATCCAAATGCTCGTATCCTATCACTTGTATTCTTGCATTAATCCGTTCGCGTTTTAATTGGAGATCTTGACGTGTCTTCTCGGTGATGAATGATGTTTGAGACTCTTGATCAATCAAAGCACGGACTATTTGTTCCCTACCGCTTGGAGAAACTATTCTTATTAATGCAGTGGCTAAAAGCACCTGGTTGGTTTGGAGTTTGTTGACCATAAATGAGTTTAGATTGGTTGGACTTATGGTGTCTGAAACCTCACTGGACTCAGCTGAAGCCGTGACAAAATTAGAACTTGGAGTGCTCGTGGTTACACTCGACTTGTTTCCCTTCATCGTAAACTGTTTTCTCGCTTCAGGTTGACCGTTGTAATGAAGCAATGAATGATGGCGACGCTGACATTGTCGACACCTTCCATCACTGGGACAATTTGCCAGTATATGTCCGAACCCGAGACAATTAATGCACAATCCCTTTGCTTTGACGAATTCTATTTTCCGTTGTGTAGAGTACGATAAAAATGTAGGACATTGTCTTATGCCATGAGGCTGTGCACACACTGGGCAGGCGAATTGGGTGGTGGTGTGAAATGTTCTTGCATGTGGTCTTCGATGATCTGGTTTCGATGGTTTATTAGCTTTTCCTCCATTCAAGGCAATGGCTTCTAATGTCCGGAACCGTGCTTTCAAAAAGTCCTGTAACCCCTTCCATGTTGGTAACTCACTCTGATCACTTGAACTTTGCTCCCACAACTGATGGGTGGACGAAGGAAGTCGTTTCACAACTAGGTGTACTATAAGTGGATCCCAGGTCGAAACATCAATCTTCAAATTGGTGAGAGCTAGCAAACACTCTGTGGTTGTATCCAATATCTGTCGGATGTTGTGAGCTGTCTCTGTTGATAGAATCGGTTGATTAACTAAAATTTCCAATTGAGAATTGACCAGCACTCTTTTGTTGTTGTATCTTTCCTTTAATAATGCCCACGCAGACTCATAATTTTCATCCGTTATTTGCAAATGTCGTATTAGATTTTCTGGTTCTCCTTCCAATAGTAGTTTAAGATATTGCAACTTCTGCACCGGTGCATACCCTCTGTTCTCATGTATCATTGTATTAAATAGATCATGAAAAGTCGTCCATTTTGTATAATTACCCGTAAACTTGTCGATAGCCAATTTCGGAAGTTTTATTGCTGTTGTATTGGTTTCGCGAGGTGAGCTCGCGATCATGGTTGTGGACAGTTTCAGCTGCTCTGATGATCCCGAAGGCGATAATTTCTTTCGGAAGTCTTCCAACATAGCCAGGTTAGAAAAGAAAAATTCCTCCACGTCGTCATACAACTCTTCCGCGAAATATGGACATTCACTGTATTTGTCAGCCTCTTCTGATTGTTGCAAAATGAGAATTTCCTTATGGTTTTGCTGAAATTCATTGAACAAATCTTCAAATTTGCTCACCCTTTTCTCATAGTAGCTTAGCGTTCGTCTATCCTTAGGCTCCTTTCTCGCGTTTAGAATACATTTTTGTAACAACTCCCATTGGGCTAGCTGCTTCCTAATTAGAGACTCCATGTTTTATACGAATGTGAGGATCAGATAGATTTCAGACTCAATAAAAAATAAACGAAGAGAGGTTTGACAAAAGGTTCAAATATTTTCAGAGATTTCGATAACAAAATATTCGCAAATGCTTTCAGTCTTTTCTTTCTTATTTATTAACAATAACGAATCTAATTTCAGAATACTACGAGATGCCGACGACGACGATTCACATTAACGCAAATTATGTTGTATAAGACTAAACTTTCACCTTTTTTATATAAATATTCAATAGTCACTTTTATGTAAATTCCAATATGATAAATATAAATTTTAATGTTCAATATATTCAATATAAAATAAAACTTCCAATTGTATTTGTATTTCCTTTTATATATATTTTGTAAAATGTAGTAGAAATATAGTTTAATGCAATGTTTCGTACTCACGATTTTTATTTACTTATTTTTGTTGATTGCATCTGTATGGTCGGGCATTTCACAAGGATGGTAGCTGGCTGAAGTTACTGTTGTTGGGATCTTCCTTGTTTGTTGCTTTGATGTTCGTATTCATACACTTTCACCACACTTGTTATTAGCTTTCAATTATATTTAAATTTAATTTTAGTTTTGATTTTCGTGTATTGTAGTTTAGATTTCACACGTTTCCGATTCTGATTTACTACCCGAATACCGATCTAGAATTTCTTATTAGAATTCACAATTTATTTTGTTACTTTTAGATCTTAGATTTCAAATTGATTATGGTTAGATTTCACGCGATTTCGATTAATTCCCCGATTACCGGTCAATGAGTTTCTATTAGAGTTTACAACTTATTTATTTAACTTTAGATTTTAGATTTCGAATTTATTTTTTATGTTTTCGTTTAGATTTCATGCGTTTATAAGTAATTTCGATTAATTATCCGAATACCGATCAATGCGTTCCTATTAGAGTCCACAATTTATTTAAATAAGCTTAGGTTTTGGATTTCGATTTTACTGTATTTTAGTTAGATTTCATCTGTTTATGGTTTCGATTAATTACCCGTATATCGGTTAAGAGTTTCTTATTAGAATACACAGTTTGTTTAGTTGAACTTAGATTTAGATTTCGAATTGATTAGATTTCACGCGTTTATGATTTCGATTACTTGTCCGAACACCGGTTAAGAGTTTCTTATTAGAATACACATTTTATTTAATTAAACTTAGATTTAGATTTCGACTTGATTTTTAGATTAGATTTCACAGGTTTATGATTTCGATTAACTTTCGGATTGATTTCACTTTAGATATTCACCAAAATTGATTAGATTTCAATTTTAAGTGACCACGATTTCGAATTACCGTTTTAAATTTAGCTCGAGTTAACGGATTTTAGTTATGTTTTTCTTTTATTGTTTTCACTTTAATTATTTGATTTTTAGATTTCCCGGTTCGACTTTCCATTTTATTAACACCACGTTTTTTTTTTTTTAATTAAATTTTCACTGTTTTTTATCTCACTTTTTACACTTATCCGGCTCGAAGGACCATGTTTCCGATAGCTGTTTGCTCTGCTTTTCTTCTGCTGCAAATTATCAAGGGCTGCAAAATTCGTGGACGTCTTCCTTCCTTCGTGGGTCAACGGAAAGTGGTGAAAACGGCCAACTCATCCCAATCAGAATTTTTCTGGGAAGATCGGGTTGACCTTTTTGCCCTTGCATTTTTCGGGAGACCCTCTCCGATATCCTGTGCCTAGCGGTTAGGCTCTCTTCACAGGGTGTTACGAGATTACGATATTGTTGTAGATAATGCAGCCCTTGGTGATATGGTTGTCCAAGACAGCTGATTTTTGACAATTCAATTTGTCACCGGGCTTTTTTTGGTAGTCGAGTGTTTTTGTTTATATTTTCAATTTCGGAAATTTATTTTGGATTTTCTTTAAATCAGGTAAGTAAATCACGTTCCCTACATTTGATTAATTTAATTTTAGGTCAAATTAGTATTGAAGAGGCATTTTTTTGTATATCTGTACGAGGATCATTATGTAAATAAGGTATGTAGATGTTGTTTTTCCTCTAGTCGAATTTCGCTATAATCCGGTCCTTTAACTTTTTTAGGTAGCTCTCCGGAACAATGACTGTTGAAAACTGTATTTATAATTTTTGGTTTAATTATCTTAACGTCGTCGGGATGCACAAGTTCAGGATTTATAAAAGAGGCTGACGATCCCGTGTCGACCAAGAACTTGAGAGGGCGTCCAAATGGTGAAGAGATGTTGATATAGGCCAAGATTGATCCGTGGGTATTGATGTCTATGTATCCGATTGGTTGTTCGAGGCTTTGTTTGGAAAATCCTCGTCCAACTCGGCTACATGGATTCTTCTTCCTTCACGATTTGTGTCGCAGTAATAATATTCGTCTAAATTCGGATAGTACCCGTTAGTAGCTTGTGACTCTCTGGGTTCCTCAGTTATATCAGTTATGTGAAATAATTCTTTGTTATTAGGGTTTGAGTTGTTATTGGAACGAAAGAAGTTGGTCGTTTGTGGTCTCCTTTGAGAACGAAATGCAGTGGTTCTTACATTACCTGATGATGTATCCATCGGTTCTGGTTTGGGTTCAGGTGGTCTAAATGGTTGATTTGCAAGCTGCTGAAGTGGAGGCTGAGGTTGAAATCTCGTGGGTGGTCTGTTGAAGTTAGGGTATGAATTGTAAACTTGACGAGGGAAATTATAAGGGACAAAACGGGGTAAGGGGCCTTGATTAAATCTGGGGTTCTGAGGGTAGTTCGTATTCCACGTTCTCTGAGTAAATTTTGGTTTGCTTTGTGTGTTCTGAATTTTACTTACGGGGGAACTAGCACTTTCGGATTTGGCATAACATATATTTTGCTCCTTTACACAATAGGAGAAAGCTTCCGCTAGGGTATGTGGTTTCATGGCCCTGATGGTTGAGCCCAATGGTTCCCTTAAGCCGGACAAAAATGAATTGAGGCACATCTCAGTATATAGGTTTTTCTTGGACGTAACAACGTTTCGGTCCTTTTCATGAATGTTTACGTGATTTGTCATGCTAGCTAATAATTCGATGATTTCACTATAGAACTTCTCAACTGTTTGGTTTCCTTGTTTCACTTTATGCAAATCTCTGATTAAAGATGTCTCATTTCGTTTATCGGCATAGTGGAGAATTAAGTTTTCTTTAATCCTACTCCAGTCTAGTGGAGTTCCGTACATATTAAGTACTTCGTTCGCCGGTCCAGATATCTTATTTCGGATTGCTCTTAAGAGTAATTGTCCATAGCCCGTGCCGCTGGTTACCGTAATCATACTAAGAACTTCTACATTGTCCACAAAATCAAAAAGTAAGCGCGGATTACCGTCGAAAAGAGGTAGGTCTTTAATCGCATCGGGTATTCGTAATGAATTAAAAATATCCATAGAAGTCACGGTCACTACATTAGAATTTTGGGGTTGTGCAAGATTAGGTGGGACGTTATTTAATGAATTATCTACCATGGTGTCTAATGAACTATTCGAGTCAAGAAAATTAAAAGAGGTATTATCACTGGTATTAGTTTCTAAATTTATTTCACAAAGGTGTTCGAGTGAGCGACTTTTAAAATTATCTTGCAATGACCTTGTTTCACTTTTATTAAAATTTTCACTTGGATTTTCACTAAAACTTTCTTCCTCACTAATATTTTCTAAAGATTTAAAAAGGCCTAGTCTACTTCTCAAGCGTGTAATGATAGGATATGGGTTAGAACTATTGTTTTTATTTTTCCTTTGGGGGATTGTCATAGGATATATTGTAATATAGGAAAGTATTCAAAATTTGACTTACGTGAATATTACTAGTTGGTAGCGGGGGTAAAACATCCTTCGTAGAGATTGACAATTAAGAGCTGGAGCTCAACGTGTCCTGCGCTGGTTCTTTCCAGTAAGCCGCCGGATGACCAAAATTGCGCTTCTGTCCTTCGTCCTTCTGTTTCGCTGGGCTTCGTAGCTAGTTGTAAATAATCCGATAAGCCGTCGGACACAACATTCACTATTTCACTACAGCGTTATAATACCGATAAACCGTCGGTACGAAAATTTCAATACTCGATAAACCGTCGAGATTTTGTTTTCAATTTCACAGTTAATGACGAGGACTGGACTGTTTGCCAATCCTACCGACTGCGCCAATTACGTTTACCGCCCGACTTTAAACCAAAAAAAATATAATTTCCGTTCAAGTATTTATTACAAGTCTTTAAATATTTATTTTAATTTAACATTAATTTTAACTATTGAATTTACTACTATCCAAGATATTATAATTGTAACTTTTATTAGAGATTTATGATTTGAAATTTATCTTAACACCACGACGCCAGAACTAAAAGTGAAGTTAACATAAAAATCAAAAGTTGAAATCAATAAAATGAACTTGATTAACCTGATACAAAAATGTGCAATCTAAAACCTAAATGAGTGCATGTTAACATTATTCTAAGAATTTATTAAGAAATTAATAAAAATGATTATTTAGCGTCTGGTTATTGATTTAAATTCTTACAACTAAATTGCTGACGCAAGGGCATGTGCCGGAAGGTGAATACAGGTGCGCACAGGTAACATGCACTAGATTGGGCATGTAACTCGCGCGCACACAGAAAGCGGAGCGGAGCTGAGCTTATCCGAGCTGACCGGAGCTGAGCTTATTGGTGCGCACACCAAAATCGGAGCGGAGAAGAGCATTTGGGAATTTACGTAGAATTATGTTTGCTTCATTATTTGGGTCATAATTCATTATACGAGTTGATTTAAAATGGTATCTTCAAAATTGCAAAGAAGTATTTTATGTGAAAATTCATTTTTACGAAAACAATATATTTTAAGAAAAAAAAAAGGATATGGGTACAACAACCTAAATAAAATTTTTACTTCAGCCCAATTTCCTAGAAAACCTTTTCGAATTCCATGTACAGAATTTTTCTAAAGAATTTTTCATTCGGAATCATTTTTACGCGCTGAGACAATTGCCACAAAACCACCCAGCAAACCACATGTAATGCATAGAACAAAGAAATGCATTCGCCGTACATTACAAGTAAGCTATCTGAAAGTTATCAATCAGCGACTGCTTACAAGTGCCTTACAAATACATTACAAGCAATGTATTAAATTGTTAGGATTTTGGGGATTCAAAAGCGTATTATAAAGGGCCAAATACACGAGCACTCCATTCCGCCACGCTAACAAATTTTTGTTGGAGTCTTCAGTAATTAAGCTAATAAAATCGTATCTCATTACAGATAGCATACATACTGAAAATTATTAATTTGCTATTTTCGAGAGAGATATGAGGGCGACTATACGGACGTCACATGGTAGAACACATATCCAGAAATTCAGGGCATCTAAAATACAAAGTTCAACATAAAATTATAATAAATTTTGTTTTAAAAAAATATTTTATTATTAAATGCATTTTTAGTCGATTAGAATCAATGCATTTTTTCCTAGGGCAATCCTAATGCTATTCAATACATTTTATTAGTTTTATGAAATGCCTTTTGCAATGCTTTTCCCACATCTATAAAATGTATTTGTAATTTATTATTTATGCATTACATACTTCTATATGAAATATATTGTTAATGCATTACAAGCAATGCATTTCATCCTAGGACATGCCTAATGTGTTTTAATGCATTCCGTATTACTTACAAAATGCTTTCTGTAATGAATTTCATTCATTTCTGAAGTGTATTGTGAATTCATTTTGTATGCATTCGTGGTTTACTGGGCAGCAAGAAAAATCAACTCCGCTCCGCCAGTAGCTGATCAGCTCCGCTCAGCTTACAGTGTGCGCAGTAATGGGGATTTTAATGTAAAGTTAGGGCAGAGCTGATAAGCTCCGCTTTCTGTGTGCGCGAGTAATAGAACTCGAGACACGACGAGATAAAAAAATAATAAATTTAAAACGTTATAAATTTCTCTTTATTAATATTCTTTACAATTCGAATCGACTTTATTCTTGTGAGTTAAAATAAGAACTGAGCTTTCTTTATTTTACATTAAAAATGATCCCATCAAAAAAACATTAAAAATGTGAATTAGAAGTTCGTGGGCCCGGAAATTATTTATTGGGACAGTTTAAAACACACTTATAACAAAAAGAAGTGATATGGATTAGTCAAGATGAATCGTTAATAGCATGAAATAATTAAACACGTGCATTTACGAACGAATTCAAAGAAATTATACAACTGCCAATTTTTATTTAAAACTCAATAAAGTATTATCAACCGCGAAAAAGTTGGCTGACGCGATCGTTGTAGGTATACCTAGCATGAATCTTTGCTGAATGCAGTGTGGCTCAGTCTATAGTATTTCTAATAAAATTTGTTACATTTCGAAGGACAGCTAAGATTCATGCTCTAAAATTGTTGTAAAATTCCTTTGAATTCGTTCGTAAATGCACGTGTTTAATTATTTCATGCTATTAACGATTCATCTTGACTAATCCATATCACTTCTTTTTGTTATAAGTGTGTTTTAAACTGTCCCAATAAATAATTTCCGGGCCCACGAACTTCTAATTCACATTTTTAATGTTTTTTTGATGGGATATCACTCTTTTTTGTTTTAATACATTCTAAAATAAAAAATAAATAATCTTCTGTAAAACGAAATATTATGTATTTAATTGTTCATTATATTTTTTTATTTATTTGATAAGTAGGTAATAACAAAATAACAAAATGCAGGAATTCAAATTAATATTATTGCCTTTGTAAAAAAAAGCATAAGCTCCTTTCGAGTTTCTCGGCCAAGATTTTTTTTGTATGTACTAACTCCTCCCGTTCTTCTATTATTTGAATTGCATCGCACCATTTCATAGTTTGTTATTTTTAATTCATTTTCTTCTACTTCTTCCGTCACATGGGTTTCCGTTAGACATAATATTTTTGGTTTAAATTTTACAACTAAGTCATCAATTTCGTCTTTATGCTTTAAAAAACCTTGTGCATTTAATGAAAGGATGAATGGCCTACCTGTTTTGCTTGCCTGATATTTTCGTTGCTAATCTTGTCCATACTGTATACTCTTTCTATTTCTGCTAACTATTCTTTGGTACGATTCACATTTAAAATCTGTCGCTTCATGGTCTGTTTTTACACCTTCCAGTTTGAATTTATCTACTATGTTTGAACAATTTACACATTTTTTAACGTCCGATGAACATTCCGATACGTCGTGGTTGCCACCGCATCTTCGACAGCGTTTTTCATTTTTGCAATCACTCGCGATATGGTCGAACCCGCAACACTTAAAACATCTTTTTACACTCACGTGGTCGTAAACTGGGCTGTTTATCCACCCCACTCTCACACGTTGTTTTTCCACCAGCAGCTTGTGATCTGTTTCCATAATCATCGTCGTTCCGTTTTCTTGTGTTCGCTGTTTTTTGATGATCTTCATTTTCCATGTTGCTCTGTCTTCGATTTCATTTTGTGTTTTGAATCTCTTGATGAATTCCGCTTCTTCTTCTTCTTCTCTCCCTATCTCTTCTTCAATACCTACTATTTTTACTTTTGGCAGCTTTTTGTTCGGTGCATATACTTTATATTGTGGACCAAGATTTTCTTTCAGCACTCCCGTAAAAATTGCTCTGTCTTCACTTTTTTGGCATTCAATTATTACTTTTCCCTTCGCAGCTTTCACTATATTATCCACACCAATTCCCAGCTCCATTATGTTGATATTGTTTTTCATCGTTGACTTCACTTGTCTTGTCTTCCACTGGTTGTACTACTATTTCTTCTCTTTGACTTTTCTTGGCTATTTGTGAATACGTTGGTTTTTTAATTCTCCTTTGCTCCGCCTCTCTGTTATTTTTGTCTGCATCAGTTTTCTTCTCGTACTGTTCCACTTGCATGTTCGTTTTCACCAGTTGTGCTTTCAGTGTTTCTATCTCTGCCTTCAAGATCTTCGTAGCTTTTTCTACCTCTTTCTCCACTATTTCTTGCATGATTTCTTTTAATTTTACTCCGACGATTTCTTGTAAGATATTTAACTTCATTTTTTCCATTTGTTCTCGGATCACTGTTGCCAATTTATTTTCCATATTTGTATGCTCTCCTTCTACGATCTCTTCATCCTGTTTCCTCTCTTCATCCTCCTTTCCGTTGTTTTTTACATTGTAACTTTCAATCTTCGCAGTGCATTGTATCAGCAGAAGAATCATCTCATTGTACACTTTATGCAATGAAACACATCCCGGGTGGAAGTGTTTCATACACCTTGTGCAATAATTCACCTCCGTGTGTATCGTTTTTTTACATTTATCACAATTTCGTTTCATTCTTTCCATTTTATTTGATTTTGTACTTTTTTAGTTTTTTGGTTCTCATGAGTGTTCCAAGTTAATTTCTTATTTAAATGACTTCGAAAACGTGTATGTACACAAAATTTAACCAACACACACTCCAAAAATTGACACACGTCAAATGATTTTTTTAAGGTTTTCTTCACTCGTGCCCGTGTTTGTTTATATCACTAAAAACTATTTTTAATGCACTTAATACCGCTAATGTTATTACTATTATTCACATTACATAAAATATTTATAAATATTTGAGATGAAAACACTTTATTTCCTGTTAAAACTATAGCAATTTTACTTCAGACGCGACGCGACTTGACAGCAGTCATTGACCTTTGAGTGCCTGAATAACTCTGTTGTTAATGAGCTCTATGATAGGGCTAACATACAGCCTCTCCTCTCGTACCTCCAAGAGGATGCGCCATTTTGTTTATTTTTTTTTTTTTTTTCAAAATCTGATAACGGATTCTTACTCAGTGACCCTGAAAACCCCCATATGCCAATTTTTATCAAATTTGCTTAAATTTTCATAAAGCTAGTCACCATATTGGATCCGCCATTTTGTTTTTTGAAAATCTGATAACGGATTCTAACTCAGCGACCGCGAAAACCCCCATATACCGGTTTTCATCAAATTTGCTTAATTTTTCATAAAGCTGGTCGCCATATTGGATCCGCCATTTTGTTTTTTGAAAATCTGATAACGGATTCTTACTCAGCGACCCATATACCGATTTTCATAAAAAAATAATTTTTCTTACGGTAGTAAATTAATTTTGTCCAGATTTTGGGGATTTCAGACCACTGTGCGTCGGTCCGTTACATCCACTGTTGAGTTAATGACACCTTCACTATACACTCAAAATCACAGCAGCAATTAGTTTAATTAGTTTATTTTGCGTGCACTTTCACGTCGCAATTTGTAATTAAAAATTGTTCCTGGCACAAAAAAAAACTTGATTGCGTTTGGATTTGTTTTGAGGTTTTGATTAGTGAGTGACGGTTTTTAAGCTCGTTTTATTTTAAGTGGGTGGCGACAGCACACGCTCCACGTCCGCACACCGGCATCGGTTACGAATTTTCATATGCCCGTAATAATGACAATCCCAGTGCGCATGAAGAATGGGAATTGAAATTGCCTCCACCCCTTCGCCCATGTGCTCGTTAGATTTCAGATCTTTAGTTAATATAATACCCTTGTGTATATATGTAGATATATATATATATATATATATATATATATATATATATATATATATATATATATACACACAAGGATAATACTTCGTTATGGAATCATTGAATGCGACATGATTCCCCCCGGCTTCAATCAAAAATCAGTTCACTCTTCCGACTGACATGATTTTCGGACACAGGAACAAGTGTTCGAAAAGTTTTCCGGGTAGGTAGAATGTGGGTACATACCATTGAGCAAATGGAGTTTTTGTTTTTACAGCATTGATTGTCACAATAAAATCTCTCTTTTAGACGTTTAACTCTCTTGTAGACACCGAAGATTTCCTAGTTTGTTGGTAAGGGTGCTACCTCTTCTACAAAACCGGGATTATGGTATACCTGCTTATTTTTCTACTGAGCCTGAGGGTGTTTGTAAAGAGAGTGGACTTTCTCAATTATGAATAATCGTCCCAACAGCCGTGTTCACAAAACTGACGAACTGTCTTTCTCGATTACATGACCTTATTAAATTAATATCTGAAAAAATTCGAGCAACCGAAAATGTCCTCTTTTGTAAATACACACAGAAAATAAAATTCAAACATTGCCATCATGTTCTTAACTTGCTCTTTTGAGTCTAATATATCGATATATGTAGTTGCTTCTGTAATAATCACATCCTTGCTTCAATGCTCTGCAATCGGGATACCATTCATTTTGTATAGATACATTTAATTTGTTAATGTTGAATATTATTGATATACTCCCGCATTTCAATTAAACAAAATTAAATACCTCCCAGACAGATTTAAATCTTCTTACGATTTAATTCAAATGTCTGAATCGCAACAAGCTACCCCTGGCTACCATTAACCCGTTATCCGTTCTTTATACAAAAGTAATTTTCAGTAATTAAAAAATGCATTCACCACTCTCACGCTAGCTTAATTCTATCCATTTGAATACATCTAGTAAAGCCCCATAATATGCTTCGAAAGGGGTGGGCTATGGGGAGCCGGCAAGAACTCTCATGTCCTTTACAATTCCAGAAGGCGTCCTGCAGTTTCATAGGACCCCGCGGAGTGTTTCATAATGAGTAAATTTTTAATGATGGACTTAATTTAAGCTTCGACGGGGTAGAACGAGGACGAGTATGAATATGTACGTACAGACGGCATTGCATATTCACGTTAATTGTATTTGATGTTTTTAATACTTTATAAGTTGCCTTTCGTTGTTGGTTTTCATTTTTTGCTTGTTTGGAAGGTTAAATTGCAAATAAATATTTTTGTCAACATAATTTGAATTAGCTATGGAAATATTTTTTGCTTATGCAATTTTTAAAGAATTTGGTATTTCATAAACAGGCCCGGCTCTTGTTTTTTTGCGTCCAGTGAAGTATGCCATATTGCGCCCCCTCAGCTATTCATTTTTGGATCGCAGTGAAGAACAATGGAAAAACACACAAATGCTCTGTGCATGGGAGATATAAATTGCACAGTTTGCGTAAAAGTCTTTCATCAAGTTAATCTATATAAATATAATTGGAGTGTCTGCCTGCGATTTCAAAATAATTGTGTTTTTCTAAGTTCATATGGTTATTTACATCTTATTAAAACAAAATCACGCATTTTTAAAATTTTTTTCTGTCTGTATGTCTGTCTGTATGTCTGTCTGTTTGTTCGGGCTAATCTCGGAAACGGCTGGTCCGATCGGTATAGGACTTTCACTGGAAGATTCAGTATTTTTGCGAGCATGTTTTAGGCTGTTTGTAAATCCTTTATATTTGCTTTATCTGTGTGTATGTATGAATGTATGTATTTAGATAAATCTGGCAACTCGACTTTGACCCACTTCCATATAACCGATCAACTTGAAATTTTGCACATATACAGGATGTCCCACATAAACTTACAAAGCGGCCGGCTGTGGATAGGTCTTGGATAGAAGAACAAAAAATCGTATGGATGGAGGGGGGGAAATCGTAATGGTTTAGCCGCTAGGGCGTTTTGATTTTTTTTGCTAAAGTTTTACATATCACCCTGTATTTTTGTAACCGTATAACCTATTTTCATGGTTATGGTACCAGTGCACGCAGAATTCCTCCACCTATCTTCAACGGTAAAAACAATGGTCCTCAAAATTTTGTTATTTTTTCACTAAAATTTCAACTAAAACCACCTTTTCCTCCAAAAAATACGGGATTAACCTAAACTTTTTTTTCTAAAATTAGAAAGCTTGGACAATTTCCTATGAATAATGCCCATTAAGTCTTAATGTAACTGCCTTTATTTTGAAGATATAAGACATTTAGTCTAAGTCTACAAATACAAAATAAAGGAAAATTAACATCACAAATTTAACATAATGCACATGTCGTAAAGTGTAAAAAAAGTGTTTTAGAGTATTACTAACTCTTTATTTTGTATAAATAAATATTAAAAACTTAATAGCAAATTACTTAATAATAATTTAATTATAAATACTGTTCGATGAGTCCTCCATTTCGCCTAACGCACAGTGAGCATCTTCGTCTTATTTCCCTACATATATATGTCTACGCTCTCCAGGTTGGTCTTTACTTTTTCTGCTGCTTCTATTATTAGATAAGCCCCGTAGCTGATCTGCTGTTTCGATTGGTTCGGCGTACACAAGCTCTTTCATGGTTCCCCAAATGTAAAAATCCAACGGTGTTAGATCTGGTGATCTTGGTGGCCAACTGATCCCCCTCGTCCAATCCATGTGTTGAAGTTCGCTGTTAACCATTGACGAACTTCTCTGCCATAATGGGCTGGGGCGCAATCCTGATGGTAAATAATGCGAGACCGGAAAGCCAGTGGCACTTCGTCCAATATGGTGGGAACAGTAGATTGTAAGAAGTCCTTGTACACTTCTAGAAAAAAAAGTTTAGGTTAATCACGTATTTTTTGGAGAAAAAGGTGGTTTTAGTTGAAATTTTAGTGAAACTAGTTGGGATGTGGGTTTGACCCCTTCGGTCCACACGATTAACTTCTCAGTATGATGAACTAAGATGGAACAAACTGACTTCTTACAAAAAAGTTATACGTTTAGCACTAGTGGAAAATTGGCTAGTATCAGAACTGGGGTCAGTTCACGCAATTCGACGTCGACTGAAAACGACGCGCTAAATGTCGTTTTGGGTTCACGCAAGTCTACGTTTTATTTTTGTCGTTTTTAAAGTGTCGTTAATCTTCTCGACGCCAGATTTGGCGTCGAATTCTGTTTAAAAGCAAGTTAATTGGGAATTGGAATAAAAACAATCACTGATTAATGGTTTGGTACTAATTTATTGAAATATTAAACGTCCCGTCGTTTTGTTACTAATTTATTAAAATATTAAACGTCCCGTCGTCACCGTTGTGGAATCTATTTTGGCCTGGTGAACCTTCGTTCTTTCTTGGTGCTTGTTGGTGCTTGAGGCGGTGGTGAAAATGCTGATGCCAGTGCTGGGTGAGGTTTTTCACTTGTAGTTCTTTCGCAACTCCAATTGAACTTAAATTAGAGCAAGATATTGGTTTGCTCAATCACCACAAGTTTCGTCATCCCGGATGAGTTGGTTGATATTAATTAGGTTGTCCAAGGCGATGAACTGGGTTCATACATTCTGCCCCCCTTGAAATCTCCTTGATTTCAACAGCTGCTGGATCTCGGTACCAGGTGATGGTTCTGACGGGATCTAGTAAACATTTTAATTGTTGACCGGGTTAGATATGGAGGGATAGAGGGATTTCCTTTCGTTAAGGAGAGTAAGGTGTGCGATATTGGGATTTTCTGGTTCGGGTGATGGGTTATTAGGATTTTGAGCGACGACTGCTATTAATTCGGAAGTCGGATCATTTACGGGATGTGTCCTGCTCTGGAGATGATTGTGTACGACGAGATTTGTGAGTGTGTCCCATGTTGCAGCGATGATTCTCCAGTTCCACCCAAAGAGATTATGTAGTCGGCGGCCGTTTATAATAGTGTCACATATGAATTTAACTCCTTTTATGATACTGCATATTCCAATCACAATTAGATATATTTTTCCAACTTCACTGAGGGTAGTCCATATCTTAAGCTGTACGGTTTCCATTACGCTGTGCATTGCACCTGGTGTGATTAGTTTAAGAACATCCATATCTTGATGACCAACGTCTTCTCCCAGCAGTCTCTTCGTAACAATATTTGTAATCGCTTGTCTTTCTGATGCATACATTGCTTGGCGTCGGAGTTCATTTAGTGCATTGGTCGTATATATACCTGCCTTCATTAAGTCACCTGGCTCTTCATACTTCCAGTTGGTGGTTAGTGATGGGTGTAATTTCCCTGGACTTCTTATCTTATGTATTGTGGGATTGAGTCCATACCAATCCCCTAAAATGTAGTAAGCTGGATTCAAGAGTGGAGAACAAGCAACTTCTGTTCCAAATTCTTGTATTAGATGCGTTTTCGGGGTCATAAAGAATGTCTTATTCATGTAGCTAATCGGTAGTTCATTAAAACACTTCTCACTGGCACGTACAGCGACTTCGACTGGTTGACATTTAATTATGTATATGGCTTCGCCGCGAGGTACCGCCGTGTATCCTCGTTCTTTAATGTACCTCCAAGCGCATTCATCAGGATAGTGAGGTGCTATCGTTAATAGCGTCTGCAATACTTCCCGTTCTAGTTCACATCGACGTGTTATGAGATTAAGGTACAGTTGTTCTATTTGTTGTCTCATGTGCCTTTCTGCGTATACGAATTTAGAGTTTACATACGTTATGATATCTAAATTATTGGACGCTACTGATTTTTTGGTGAATAGGAACTGATTTGTTACCTTTGGTACAATTACTAGACGGGGATGTTCCGTTTGGTATCCTTTGGCTTGACAGATTGGTATTTCTCTTCTTATTTCCAGTGCGAAGATGTTGTCTTCTGTGTTTACAGTATATATGACTGTTGGATTTATGGTGGTGCTGTTATGTAGGCCAAGGACCTTACTTGCTTGGCCTTCCCATAGCACATCGTATTTGTAATCTTCACATCGTTCATCAGGCACTAATTTCCAAAATGTAATTCCGTTTTCAGGATCGGTGCACTTCGTATTGAGATAGGGGCACACAATATTGCCTCTTATTGTGATCTTGTTCTCATCTAGTCTAGCTGTACTAAGATTGTCGGTAATGGTTATGGTTATGGCTTGTATAACTAAAGCGTTTGACCAGGAATGTCCGCTAGTTGTGTAGTGTTGTCCTCTACATGCACCGTTTTCATCTACTTCTCCCACGACCACCTCCGAGTAGCTTGAGGACGAATTGGGTTTTATTTCCCCGATTAATCGGTGGTTAGTTAATCTAAATTCCCCTTTTTGGTGTAGGGTCATACATTCTTCGTTCGATATGTCACTGATGAAGGTTGATAATCCTCCCGGTACCAACGAAATGTGACTAAACATGCCACAGGTATATACAGACTGGATAATGCTTACTTTACATTGGTAGGTATGCAGTCGTAGGCGATAATACCGTGCACTGCTGTTGGGAAGTAGCCCATAAGTAATATGATGCAGATATGATTCATGACGCTGTAAAACATGGTTAATTATTGACTGGTTGTTGGGCTTTTGGGGATTTTTTTTTTTTTTTTTTATTTACTTATTTATAAATTATTATTATTTTTTTTTTTTATTTATTTTGTATACAACTTATATGTAGAGTTTCTTACTTGTGCTAAAGTTACCTTCTTATTTTCTTTATCTTAGTTAATTGGGTGATTGGAGGAATTTGGGACTTGCTGTCGGTTTTCTTCGATTGGTAGTAAGCATATTTTTGAAATTGGTCGTTTGAGTATAGAGTTTCTTGACTTGATCGTAACTACTCGCACTAGTCCATCTGACCCAGGGTGCACTTCGATTACTCTGCCAAGCGCCCAGCAAGTTGGTGGGAGTCTTTCATCTTTTATTATTACTAGATTGCCTACTCTTATATTAGGGTTTGGTTTTAGCCATTTAGGTCGTTGTTGGAGTCTATGGAGGTATTCCTTCTGCCATTTTCTCCAGAAGCTTTGGTGCACATGTTGTATATGTTTCCAACGATTTATCCTACTGATGTGCTTATCAGAAACATTTTCTTCTGGGGGAGCAATTAGAGCACTGCCAATGAGGAAATGTCCTGGAGTGAGTGCTTCGGT
The DNA here is from genome assembly GCA_949987705.1 of Thereva unica. Classification (NCBI taxonomy): domain Eukaryota; kingdom Metazoa; phylum Arthropoda; class Insecta; order Diptera; family Therevidae; genus Thereva; species Thereva unica. Next base: position 100,230,698 of record OX465281.1, read on the forward strand.
GTCGTCGGGGTCATCTGACAGTGGGCATAGTGGTCGGGAGTTCAAACATGCTTCAATTTGGATCAACAAGGTTGTTATTTCTTCGAATGTGAGTAACGAGTCTGCCATGACTCGTTTTAAGTGGTGTTTTGTGGCTCGTACGCCGCTTTCCCAGAGCCCTCCGAAATGTGGAGCACCTGGTGGTATAAAATGCCATTTGACACCCATTTGTTCTATTATACCATAAGTCTCTTCTGTTAATCCCCATTCTCGTTGTAGGTTGATTGCACCAAGCTGACGGTTGGCACCAATAAAGTTAGTGCCGCAATCACTAAAGATGTGCGTGCTAAGTCCCCGTCTGGCTACGAATCTTCTGAATGCTGCCAAAAATGCGTTCGTTGATAGTTCACTGACGGCTTCGAGGTGAATGGCCTTTGTGCATAGGCATATAAACACAGATATGTAACCCTTGGACGTCTTTACTCTTCCTCGGCATTTTGATTCTTTGAGTACGATTGGACCACAAAAATCTATACCTACATTTTGAAATGGTCTACTTCTGGTCACTCTAGCTTCTGGTAGATTTCCCATTAGCTGTTGCGGTGTTGTTGCCTTATATCTCCAGCACGTAAGGCATTTATGGATTTTTTGTCGCACACATCTTCGCGCGTGTATAATCCAGTATTCCATTCGGATGGTGGCAAGTGTCAATTGTACACCTCCATGTAGCGATAACTTATGTGCGTCGTCTATGATGAGGTTCGTAACATGTCCGGTCGCTCCAAGGATAATAGGATGTTTCTCACTGTACGGTACATCTGAATTTTTTAGTCGCCCGCCTACTCTCATAATGTTCTGATTGTCGAGGAATGGATTTAGGTTTTGGATGGTACTCTTTTTGTCTAATGGGAGCATGTTTTTCAATGCATGAATTTCGTTAGGAAATGCTTGAATTTGAGCTAACTTGATCACTAGTCGTTTAGCTGCTCTTATTTCTTCATTTCTTACATATCCTGTAGTTTTCTGTTGTGGTTTCCTACAGTTATTATAACATCGGGTACATAGTGCTATTATTCTCAGTAGTTTCCTCCATATGGAAAACCTAGTCAGGAGGTCGTTGATCTCATCTTCTGATGTTTGTGTGGTGATCTTGGCTACATGAACTCTGATTTTTTTTGCCTCTAGTTTGGTCTCTTTTATTATGTTTTCAGGCCATTTCTCAGGTTCTTCCTTAAGCCATAATGGACCGTTCCACCAGATTTTATGATCCTTCAACTGTACAGGCTTTACTCCTCTGCTTGCACAGTCGGCTGGGTTGTCCTTAGTAGGAACATATCTCCAAAAACATCCATCGGTGTCAGTTTGAATAGCACTTACACGGTTGCCTACAAAAGTTGTCCATTTTGAAGGATGCCCTTGGATCCAAGAGAGCGTTATGGTAGAATCACTCCATAGATAGACGGTGGTTGGTTTCATTAGAATTTTACAGAGAACTTGTTTTACAAGTTTCGCGAGGAGGGATGCAGCACACAGTTCTAATCGGGGTAAGCTTAGTTGTTTAGTAGGAGCGACTCTAGTTTTGGCTAGCATTAACGTTGTTTTATACTCATTACAATGAGGTGTGCGCATGTATAGAATTGCTGCGTACGCTTGGACTGATGCGTCACAGAATCCGTGTATTTGGAATTCGCCTTCTGGCTTGGTGTATAACCATCGCGGTATATTTATTTTTTCTATTAGTGGCAAGTCTGCACGGAATTCTTGCCACTGGCGTGCTATTGTATTGGGTAGTTGCTGGTCCCATTCTGTCTTTATCAGCCATAGCTGTTGCATCATGATTTTCGTGGTTACTACGATGGGTGCCAACCATCCCAGCGGATCAAAAAGCCTTGCTATTTCTGAAAGCAGGTCCCTTTTTGTCTTGGGATCATTTGTTAGTGGTTTAATTTTAAATTGAAAACAATCGCTTGACGGATTCCAATGTATCCCTAATGTTTTTATCGTGTTGTTTATATTAAGTTCCATGTTGGTCTTTATTTCACGATCTACATTGGGAACACCTTCCAAAATGGCATTTGAGTTGCTTGTCCACTTACGAAGATGAAATCCTGCTTTCTTCAAAACGTGTCGTAGTTTTTGTTGGAGATTTATGGCCTCGTCCTCGGTGAATGCTCCAGACATAAGATCATCAACGTAAAAATCCCTGAGGATGGTTTTGCAAGCTAAGGGGTAATCATGTTCTTCATCATGGGCTAATTGGTGTAGTGTGCGAATCGCTAGGAATGGCGCACTTGATGTCCCGTATGTAACCGTAAGTAATCGGTACTCCTTTATAGGATCAGATGGGTCTTCTCTCCACAGTATGCGTTGATAATCAGTATCTTCTCTAGCAATCATGATTTGTCTGTACATTTTTTCGATGTCGGCGGTAAATGCATATTTGTGGATTCGAAAGCGTAGTAGTATATCGGCTAGGTCATCTTGTATGGTTGGTCCGGCAATCATGTGGTCATTAAGAGAGGTGTAATTCGTAGTCTTAGCTGAGGCATCGAAGACTACTCTTACCTTAGTAGTAGTGCTTTCTTCTTTTACTACACTATGGTGAGGTAGATAGTTGGGCATGTAATCGACTGGGTCGTCTTCATCGACGATCTCCATATGTCCTAAGTTAAGATACTCATCCATAAACTTTTTATACTCTACTTTTAATGTTGGGTTTCTGAGAAGTTTCTTTTCTACACTGAGAAATCTTTTCAGAGCAATTGCTCGAGACTCGCCTAATACGGGTGCAGTTGGATGTGATTTAAATGGAAGGTTTAGCTCATATCTTCCACTTGAGAGTCGTTTATGAGTGGTTTGAAAGTGGTTTTCACACATTACTTCTTCTTTTGTATGATGTTGTTTATTGGGAATTTCGTCGACTTCCCAGAATTTCTTTAACAATTCATCAATTGTGGGTTTATTCGTGCACACTAGACTTATGGTAGTTCGAGTTTCTGGTGTACTAGTAGTTGGTCCACAAAGGATCCAACCCAGGGAGGTACATTGGGCTATAGGACTATTAGGTGCCCCTTTGATAACTCGGCCTTCTATAATTTTTACATATGCATCTACCCCTAGCAGTATATCAATGTCCCCTGTGTTGAAGTAGAAGGGATCGGCTAGCTGTAACCCTTCAAGATGAGTCCACCTTTGAGGGTTAGTTGAATATGATGGTAGTTTTCCTGTGATTTGGTTAATCACGAAGGCTTGAAGTTCAATGTTTTGATCATCTTTAAAATGTGCTCCGAAATTGAGGTTGGTAACTCCGCGAATGGTATCCAATTCGACATTTCCGACACAGGTGATTCCTAAATCTGTTGTTTTTCTTTTTAATTTAAGTAGTTGAGCACTTCTTTCTGTAATAAATGATACTTCTGATCCTGGATCTACCAAGGCTCTAAGGGTGATAGTACCAGCTTCAGTGCTGTGTACCTTAATAAGAGCTGTGGCGAGGAGCGTACTGGTGTGTGTTGGTTTCTTTGCTAGGTAGGTGTGCACAGGTGTCGGGGCCAAGTGATCTGGATCAGTTTGTGGAGTATTGTTTCGAGGTGAGGCATTAATCTTATCAAGATGTAAGAAAGTGTTGTGTTTCTTTTGGCATTTATGGCATGAGGAGGTTTTTGGGCAGTGACTTGTAATGTGTGTATTCCCAAAACAGTTGCAGCATAGACCCTTGCGTCGAGTGTAATTAAGACGCTGGTTGGGGTTCATTTTTATAAACTGTGGGCATTCACGAAACAGGTGAAATTTGTTGCAAGGGCACTTAACTGCAGATCCTCTTGAATGTGTAGGGTTTGTTAATTGATGTGGTTGGGCTAAATGCACCTTGGTGCTTTCTGGTTTACTGTTGAATGGGGTTTCACGAGTAATATTTTTTGCACCCCCAATGGATTCTAAGGTACGAAATCGTCTTTCGATGAAATTCTTAAATTCGTTGATGGTGGGTAAAGCGGTTGCATCATTGCGGGTGCTTAAATTTGTTTCCCAATGTGTGATTGTTTCACGATTCAGTTTTTGGGTAAGAAGGTGTATTACTAATGGGTCCCAATTTGTGGTTATGACCTTAAGACCTTTTAATGCTTCTAGCACTTCATTTAATTTGTCCAGCATTCTTCTTAATTGCTGAGCAGTCTCTTGACTGTGGGTAGGCATGGATATTAGCAGGTTCAGTTGGGCGGTAACAAGGATGCGATGATTGTGATATCGCCCCAGTAGGTATGGGGACGGTTGAGCCTGGGAACCAGGTCAAGGTCACCGCCCATCGAATCTGGGTCAAGGCCATCAATCAATCACCTGTTGGTGGCCATGGATCTAGGTCACGGGGTCTACGACCGTGGGACTGGTTAGCTGGGCTGGGCTGTGGGCTCGGCTAGGGACTCGGTGGGGCTGGGCTGGGCTGTGGGCTCGGCTGGGGACTCGGTGGGGCCGGGCTGGGCTGGGGACTCGGCTAGGGACCCGGTGGGGGCTGGTAGGTACTTGTTTATGCTGTGGCGGAAGCTATCGCCAGAGCCGCGACGGAACCTGTTATTGATCGATTTTGTAAGTGCCCTGGCCTCTGTACGTACAATAAGTATATACCCTCCCTGTCAATTTTTGTATATTTTTTTTTGTTACTCTCTCTTACCCTGTATTAAATTAATAAATAAAGTCATTCAATCACCCATCGCTTGGGAATCGAACTAGCGCCACGCAAATCGCGAACAGAAAAACCAACGCCTTAGCCAACTTGACCAAGACGACAGTTGAATGGAGTTGGATTATTTCTGTACATATGCAGTTGTGAAATTCTATTTTTAGATCTTGCGGCTCAGTGAGCCGATGAAAATAACGTGCACATGTGCAGCTGCAAGAGCCTAAGAAAATGAAAAAGAAAGACCATTTCCATTAGCAATATGTATTTAAAAACACATTTTTCAGCCCACGATAATTTATTGTCAACAGTCAAGTTGACATGCTATTTTTAAATTTTCGTTGAAATAATAATAGTTTGAAAAATAAAAAAATATCAAAAATAAAAGCACTTTTTTTACAATTTTTTATTTTATTTTTTTCTTTCATTTACAATAATAATCTGAAAAATAAAACATCAAAATAAATAAAACAAATTTTGTACTTTTACATATTTATAAAAATATATTTTCTTCTACTATTTTTGAAAATGAGATCAAAGGTATTACCCTTTTCTCCCAAATTCACTACACCATATTTTTTATTCCTCTATCAGAGAGGTTGCTATGAGCCGATGAAAATAACGTGCACATGTGCAGCTGCAAGAGCCTAAGAAAATGAAAAAGAAAGAGCATTTCCATTAGCAATATGTATTTAAAAACACATTTTTCAGCCCACGATAATTAATTGGCATAAGTACCATATACCAAAATTTGTTGTCAACAGTCAAGTTGACATGCTATTTTTAAATTTTCGCTGAAATAATAATAGTTTGAAAAATAAAAACACATTTTTTTTTTACAATTTTTTATTTTATTTTTTTTCTTTTATTTACAATAATAAGCTGAAAAATAAAACATCAAAATAAATAAAACAAATTTTATACTTTTACATATGTATTTATAAAAATATATTTTCTTCTACTACAATTTTTTTGAAAATGAGATCAAAGGTATTACCCTTTTCTCCCAAATTCACTACACCATATTTTTTATTTTTTAATAAATTTATTCCTCTATCAGAGAGGTTGTTATACCTAACCGGAAGGTATATGTTTCCTTCATCCAGCTCCGCCACCACCTTCTTCCCGAACGGCGTTTCTATTCGCCGAACATCATGTACCCGGTAAAGATGATCCACTTTCATGTCTTTTAAAGACATACTTTTTTTGTATCTGCATCTGTTGATCTCCTCCAAAATCTTCTCCTCTTCATCACCATCATCGTCATCCACCGCGATGGGGAGTATGCTGCTGTGGTTAATTCTTTTGTAGCTGCTGGTTTCACCCATCCTTCCTTCTCCATCTAAAATTCGCCTTTTTACACCTTTGCTGCTTGACTGCTTCCTTTCTATTTCGAAGTTATCCATGATCTAAGGAGAAAAAAAATTTATTAAATAAATAATTTAAATTAGGCAGTCACTACCAAATTCTTACCTCTTTATTTTAAGCTCGAACTGTCTCTACTGTTGCTCTCTGCTGCTGCTGATGTAACTCCCTCCTTACACTTATGTCTTATTGTCTCTGCTGCTGCTGATGCAACTCCCTCCTTACACTTATTGTCGGTCAGAACTAATCTGGCAAAATTCGCCTCTGATTTCAGTTCGGCTAAGAAGCCTCTTACTGTGTTCTGCTTAATTTGATTTCTGATTCCCAATCTCGAGTGCATGGGTTTATATATACACAGAAACCCCTACCATTTCTACTAGACATTTTACTAGTTGGTATACAGAGTACCTGATTGCATATGCATTCTCTTTTTAACGTAATTTTACCATGAAGTAACTGCACCTGCTTTAAATTATTATTAAAGGTACGGGTTTAAATGATGATGAAATAATCTTGCAATGCAATGCAATTTCCTATGTAATTTTACTACAAAGTAACTGCACTTGCCTTGAATTATTATTAAAAGGTAGGGACTTGCTTTTCTTATGCAAAAATGAAGGGGATTTGTGTATATAAACCCATGCACTCGAGATTGGGAATCAGAAAATCAAATTAAGCAGAACACAGTAAGAGGCTTCTTAGCCGAACTGAAATCAGAGGCAAATTTTTGCCAGATTAGTTCTGACCGACTTTTGTTTTTCTAGTGTCGACAATAAGACATAAATGCAAGGAGGGAGTTGCATCAGCAGAGAGCAACAGACACCAGCAGTCGTGGTGGAGTTCAGCAGCAGAGGAGAATAAAAGGAGAAATCGGTTGCAGCAACAGGAACAGCAGTGGCTGAAGTCGAAACTAGGACCAGCACCTCCAGATTACAACCGGAAGCAGCAACAGCAACAGCAGCCGTGCTTTGCAGCAGAAGAGGATAGTAGGAGGAGAGATTTGATGCAGCAATCTGGTAGAAGAAAAATTTCCTTAAAGGAATACCAGGAAAGACAGCAACAGCAGCCGTGGTTTGCAGCAGAGGATAGTAGAAGAAGATATTGGTTGCAGCACCAGCAACAGGTTCAGCAACAGCAAGAGGTGCAGCAGCAGCAGCAACAACAACAGGTACAACAACGACAACCTGGTAGAAGAAAAATTTCCTTAAAGGAATACCAGGAAAGACAGCAGCAGCAGCGTCAGAAGTCAGCAGAAGGACCAGCACCTCTGCTCATTGCAGACTTAATTAAAAAAAAAGATCATCAACAACAAAAAGGAGGTGGATTTAAACGTGGAGGTGTGAAAGTTCACCTCAGACGAGAAATTTCACAGTTAAAGCGTATCGAAAGGATAGCTTTAACTGTAGAAGAAAAGCTTTTCTTTAAAAAAGAGATTAAAAAAATAAATAAAATTTTAAAAAAAATAAATAAATAAAATTTAAAAAATAAATTATTATTATTTTACAATTAATTTTTTATTTCTATTGAAAAAATGAGCAAATATACGATCACGAGAGATGTGATAACGTATATCAGGGCTTTTAAAGTGAGAGGGCGAAAAATTAATTTTAAAATTAATAACCCTCCTGACAATGTAGACCCAATTGAATGGTTCAAAAGGGCAGTTGACGATATTGTAGAGCATGCACTACTAGGAGTTCAGCCCGAAGATTTCGTTGGATTTACTTTTTGTGGAGCCACCTTCATGGAGAGAGGTCCAGGGTGGTTAAGTTATAGATTGGCATCCACAGTTAATTCAAGTGATGTTTGGGATATGATAGGAAAAATTTTTCAAAGCAATTCCAATGGATTAAGTACAGACACGTTTTGTTTAAATGTTACCACCGTTAGACTGCCACAAGGGAGAGGAAATGATAGAACAAGGAAATACAACACATTCGATGAGGAATGTGCAAAAAGGAGGGGAATTGTAGTTATAAAAAATGAGGATAATATGTGCTTACCACGTGCTCTGGTTGTTGCCATGTCCAATGTGAATAGGGAGCCCGAGTATGCCAAAGTAAGGAAGGATATTGAACAATTACAAACTCAGCGAGCTATGCAGTTAATGAAAGATTGTGAAATAGATATTCCAAATGGAGGTGCAGGAATTCCAGAGCTTCAAAAATTCCAGGAACATTTGCAAGACTACTACAAGATTACAGTGTATAGATATGGCGCCAAAGGAAGGGATGTGATTTTTAAAGGACAGAGTGCAGGAAAACATCTAAATTTGTTGTACCACAACAATCATTATAACGTTATAGTTTCGCTAACCGCTACATTTTGTTGTGGCTATTATTGTGAGGAATGTCATACACCGTACAATCAAAAAAACAAACACAGATGCGGTGGAACATGTCCGTGTTGTCAACAAGCTCCTGCATGTACAAAAGACTTGGCTGAGAAATTATGCAAAGATTGTAATCGCCATTTTAGAGGAGAATGTTGCTTCAACAATCACAAAGCTTCAGGGTCTCTAAATAAGAAAAGTGTCTGCGAAATAGTAAATAAATGCAGAGATTGTCTAAAGACATATAAAGCAGACAAAACTCATATATGTAATGAATATTTTTGCAACATCTGTGATAAACATGTAGAACAAGGACACTTCTGTTTTATTCAACCAGATATCAGAACACCATCAACAAAAGATACTCTTTTCGTCTTTTACGACTTGGAAACAAGGCAGGAGAAAGTTGTAGGGGAAAAGTATATAGAAGGAGAATCGGTTGGAGAAATAAAGTTGCACGAGCCAAATTTATGTGTAGTTGCGAAGCGTTGTGAACTCTGCATTGATATAGAAAAGTTGTGTTTTTGTCAAAAATGTGGATTTCGATTGAAGATTTATGAAACAAGTGTGGTAAGCAAGTTTTTGAAAGATTTGTTGGAGTTCCGAAAGAAATTTAAAAAGGTAGTAGTCATAGCTCATAATGGTCAGGCGTTTGACCATCAATTCATATTGAATTACATTCTGAAAAAAACAGACCTGAAACCCGAATTAATAATGCGAGGAACGAAAATTATAATGATGCAGTTGGCCAATATAAAATTTATTGACTCACTAAATTACTTTCCTATGAGCCTATCGCAACTACCAAAGGCCTTTGATTTACCAGCCGTATTCAAGAAAGGGTATTTCCCTCATCTATTTAATACAATCGAAAATGAAAAATATATTGGATTACTACCACCTGCTGAATATTATAGCCCTGATTCTATGAAAACCGAAGATCGTGATAGCTTCCTCAAATGGTACGATCTACATAAAAATGATGAATTCAATATGCAGCGTGACATTGTCGACTATTGCATTAGCGATGTGCAGATTTTGACTGAAGCATGCCTAAAATTCAGAAAATTGATGTTAACAGAATGTAAAGTGGATCCATTTGTTGAGGCGACAACTATTGCCTCCGCATGCAACCTGGTTTTTCGACGCAATTATCTTAGACCGAATACGATCGGTATTATCCCAAGGAAGGGATATCGAAATGCCGATAATCAGTCAACAGTAGCAATTCAGTGGTTAATATCGGAAGAAAAGAGCAGGAGAATTAATATTACACATGCTGCCAAACAAAGAGAAGTTGTATTGAGTGGAGTAAAAGTAGACGGCTATTGTGCAGAGACTAATCAAATTTTTGAATTCCATGGCTGCTATTACCATGGACATCCCACATGTTTAAAACATAATCGTGATCAACCTCTTCATGATGACCGAAGCGATACTCTAAATCACCGATATGAAGTAACAGTCGCAAAGACACAGCGTTTACGTTCCTATGGATACGAGGTCATTGAGATGTGGGAGTGTGATTTTCGTAAGCTAATGAATACGAACAAAGACATTTACGCTTTAAGAAACCATCCGTTACTAGCAAATTCACCTTTGAATCCTAGAGATGCTTTTTATGGAGGTCGGACAGGTAATGCTTATACACATTACGAATGCAAGCCAGGTGAAAAAATAAAATACATAGATGTATGCTCATTGTATCCATGGGTTTGCAAGTATGGGAAATTTCCAATTGGTCATCCTGAATTATTTGTCGGAACAGATGCATGCTCCAAAGTTGATTTAAATAAAATAGAGGGACTAATTAAATGTAAGATTTTACCACCTGAAGAATTGTATCATCCCGTTTTACCGATTAAACAGAATAATAAATTAATGTTCCCATTGTGCTATAGATGTAGTGAAGAGAAAAACCAGCACCCAGAATGCTCACATATAGATGAGGAGAGAGCTCTAAAAGGAACCTGGGTAATTGACGAGGTAAAAATGGCCCTAAGCAGAGGATACAAAATGCTGAATATATACGAAATATGGAGCTATGAAACTGAGATGTACGACAAATCAACCCTCTCAGGTGGTCTATTCACTTCAATGATGAACAAATTTATTAAAATGAAACAGCAAGCATCAGGATGGCCCAGCAAATGCACTTCGAATGAAGCGGAAAAGAGGAAATACTTAGAGGAATTTCTACAAAATGAAGGTGTACAACTAGAGTATTCAGAAGTTGACAAGAATCCTGGACTAAGATCGCTAGCTAAGCTAATTTTAAACTCCTTTTGGGGAAAGTTTGGACAGCGAGAAAACCAACCGAAGACCAGTATAATTAACAGCTCGGGAGAATTGTATCAGCTGATAATCAATCCGGCAGTAGAAGTACAACATCTTTTCCCAATCAATGAAGAAACGCTTATTGTGAACTGGAGTTACAGAGAAGAAGCTGCAGAATCTCTGGGAACCGTTAACGTATCAATAGCGTCTTACACCACTACCCAGGCACGACTTAAGCTGTTTGGCTATTTGGAGCAGTTAGGAGAACGAGTTTTATATTATGACACGGATTCCGTCATATATATTAGCAGAGAGGGAGAATACGACCCACCAACAGGAGAATTCATTGGAGATATGACCGATGAATTAGAAAGCTACGGGCCTGGAAGTTATATCAAGATTTTTGCAAGTGGAGGCCCTAAAAATTATGCATACGCAGTTTATTGTACAAAAGATGGATCCATCAAGTTGCAGAGTAAAGTAAAGGGAATCTGTTTGAATTATGAAGCCTCGCAACATGTAAATTTTGATTCAATTAAAAATATGATATTAAATAACAACAGGGAAGACCATATCCCCATTCTATCCAAAAATATTCGACGCACAAAAGATCACGAGGTAGTAACAGTTCCAGAAATAAAAAAATATAAAGTGACTTCAAATAAACGAAGATTTCTGGAAGATCACAGCTCACTACCATATGGGTTTAAAAGACAGAAAAGATGAGAAAATGTGTTTGTTTGAGTGGCAATAGCAACAACAGAGAGATATATATGAATAAGTTTCGTGGACTAGGCCTATAGGGGATACCACATTTAAAAAAAACGCACCAAAAACTCTACCTCATGGGTGGTGTGGAAACGAGTTATATGTCAAGGAATTATATATAAGAGCTTAAAATAAGTATTTAACAATCATTCAGAGTTTTCATTTGAATACTAAAAGTCATGAATCCGAAAGCAGTTATTATAGATGCTCAGTTTGTCAGTGGAAATAATTATCAGTTGTTTGCTAAGGAGTTGGTAGTTTTACGTCATGGATCACTTGTACCAGAGTTGTATTTTTTTAAGTCCCCATATCCGTACAATGAATTATCACCAAGAGCTCGTTGGCAAGATGATTTCAACTTTAACAAAATAAATGGATTAAGATGGAATGGAGGAAATATTGATTACAACGAATTGCCCCACATACTGGCAATATATTCAAATTTAACTATTTATGTGAAAGGACCTGAAAAGAGGAAATTTATCCAAAAATACCTTCCAGAATCTAAAATAATTCTACTTGAAATTCCAAAGCTACGCAACTTGCAAGCTTTTGAGTCGTTCTGTATGATTCACGGAAAGTTACCTACTATGCGCTGTGCTGTACAAAACTGTGTTAATATATATTTGTATATGTTAGTGAATAAAAGGTTTTAAAATAAAAAAAATATTTTTAGTTTTATTTATTTATTTATTAGAAATTTATCGTATCAAAAACAAGATTAACAGTACAATACAAAGGTATCTCATAAAACAACCGTGAATAATTCAAATGAATGTATGAGGTACGAGATGGTATAAAGAAATCTTCACATGGTAATGTTAATATATTTTTTTCCTTACATTTTTCAACATACTTTTTATAAAACTCCTTCACGCTATCAGAAGCATTGTTGTTGTGGTACATAACGATATTTAAAAATTTCAGCATTTCAAATAATTTACAAAGTTCCGTTTGTCTTAGAGTGATGCTGCCACCGCCAATGGGGATTTTATGTTCCTGCTTTAACGCCTCCTGGTTTGGTGGTAATAGTTCGATTTGACCTTGCAAGTTACACAGATAAGAAAAAACGGTTGTCCATCCAGGGTATGTTGTTGAAACAGGAAAACGGCCATGTTGATGAAACACTATTTTGGCCTCGAATGATGATGTATCAAACCCAAGTATAACTTTTCTGTTATGGCAATCGTCTAGATGGTACGTGTAATTTAACAAAAGATTTTCACCGGGTACTTCTGCTACACATCTGGACAGCTTCTTCTTCTTGTTGTTAGATGTTGTTGTTGCGGCTGCTCCTGGAACGGATTCACATTTAGGCAGCTTAGCCTTTCCGATCCTTTGTCTCCTACGTGATGGCTCCATGTTACTCCAAATAAACTTGCACACTGAATATTCATACTTTGTGGGTTCAGGTTTTTATAGTACTGATTTCAGCTTTGCATGATTGGTTACAAAAATCCCCACCACTTTGTGTAAAGTTTTTCATATATAAATTAATTATTTTATTATCATTTAAACTGAAATCGCTCGAGGAGAATTGTGTTAAAAAATTCTTTAGTCTCTTTCCTCTACATCGAGAATATAAAAATACACAGCAATAATGTCCACAGGTTAATGAAAATTGTCCTTGCAAACGTTTTTTATTATTTAAAAAAGTCTTTGAATTATTTAAAAGAAATCTTTGAAAAAACTTATTGGTGGGATATCTTCCAAATGAGTCAAAGTACTCTGCAGGACCTTGTTTTGGGAAATAAAATGCAACCCAATGAGTTCCGCCTTTATGTGATGGATCTGTATTAGCTATGACGCATGCTGGTTTTTTTATTTTTTGTGGTAGATGGTCGCATGGGAAGACTCCTCTAAAAATTTTGTTTGTTACACGATTATTTGTCAATGCAGTGGCAAGTTCGATCGTGTTCATTCTTGTTCACAGGTAAATGCTGCTTCTAAGTCAATGACCTTGGTGAGAGATGTAACATAGTTATTTATAAACTCCTTAGTTGATGTACCACGAACAAAGATTGTCTTAAATTTCGCTAGAGTTTTTATAAGGTCTTCATCCATACGTTTTAGTTCAAGATTACCAAATTTACTTGATTGTTGTTCATTGCATTCCAAACTAGATGTTGGATATTTAAAAATTATTTCCTTTGTAAACGTTTTATTTTGTACAGTGAATCCAGCTAAAGAGACTTTTTTAAAGAAGGTAAATTCACCTCCGCAAAAGTATTCCGCATTAATTAAACAGCTCATTGTTACTATAGTAAAGCAATTTGTCAACTAACAGTTTGTTGAAAGTATCCGTCTTATATAGATTTAAAAGTTGGTGTAAACATTTCGATCCTTGTTAATTTCAATGCTTCCATCGTACTCAGCATATACAATGCATGTCACACTATTTTTTAAAGCGTCTCTAAATTTTCCTTCAACTCGTACCGTCCCTTGATTTAGTAAATTGCCGCAAGTCGCGTTATATGAATTGTCTGTTGTTAAATCAAAAGCGAGAAGAAAACATCCCTTGTCAAATAATGTCTTGGATATTTGATGACCTTTATCGAAGTAATGAATACCTGTTCCTCTGAATAACGTATTGTATCCGCGTGTACTAATTGGATTTTCCTTTGAGTAGTCAAATTCGAGAGGTTGGTTTGGTATCTGTACACCATTCACGGATAAATTGAATCTGGTAATGTTGTTATGTTTAAAGTTGAAGGGGTTCTTTGTTCTTCTGCCAGTGTACGCATCATTGTCCACCATTCCAAAAATTATTAGGTTCGGTAACTGTCCGATGACGATATTATCCAGTGAAAGTGTGAATGTGTTTGCTGGAATAGTGTAACTTTTAACTTCAACTCGCTTGTATGGGTATATGGCATTTGAACGCTGTAGAACTGTCTCATGTGCTAACAAAATATTCGGATTAACTGTCACGTGATTCATGTACATGGTTGCATCCAAGATTTTTAATTGTGGTGAGTCGGTCCCGTCCTTGGATAAAATATAAAATTCTGGTTTTTCAAGTGATAAAACTACACGTAAATCGACACCGTTTAATAGCAACTTATCTTGATTAAGCAAATCAGTATGGATTTTTCCCATCAATTCAACTACACTACTTTTATTAAAAAGTTTCTGACGATCTAAATAGCCTTGATGTAATTCAGCGACGGGTTTATCGATATCTGCAATTTCCGTGTCATCTTTGTCAAGATACCAGCCGACCGACTCCAAATGGGTAGATGCAGCATCTTTGCCATAATTTAATAAATTTTCAATATAAGCGCGATAATTGTAATTGTGGTCGGTTTGAGCAATTGGTTTTCCATTCAAATATACAGTGCACTGTCGAAATATTGAGTGTAAAATGTTGTTTATTAAACCTGGTGCATCACCATCATCTGAATAAAGTTCTTCTTTTCCATCTTTTATTTTGATTAATTGTAATTTTAAACGAAGATATATGCTAGATAAATCACGGTATGTATCTCCATGACCCAAAGTTACAAACTCTAGAACGGAGGAGTTGTCGAGTGAGGCTATTGGCTTATATGCTACTTCTTCTGTTTTCAAAATATTGCTTTGAACTGGTGGTGTGGAAAAAAGATCCAGTTCCGATTTCATGCATTCTTTGTACGACATTATTTATCAAATATGTCCAGTATACGTTTACGTATCTTTCGTTTTGTTTTTAAAACCCTTGCTGTTATTCCTTTTCTTTGATTTTTAGTTTTGCAATTTCTCGTGTGTTTAGGTGTTTTTCCACGTCTCTTGCGTTTAACAGCTGGTTTTAAATGTAAAGTTGTAAACGGGTTGGGTCTTTTTATACCTGCACCGCTCATACCGTCAAACAGTTTATTTATACCTTTCTGCGCTAAATCTTGAACAGCAATTCGACCTTGTTCCTTTAAAATATCTTTAACTGACTTGTTGCTGATGTTTTTATCTTGTATTATAGCTTGTCCTGTTTTTACAGCCTGTTGTGCTAATGTTTTTAATCCTGATGTAGCTAGAGGTTTTAAGTGTCGAAATAATGCACTGAAGAAGCTACCGATTCCTCTTCCACGTTGATAAATAAGTGGACCACGATATAGTTCTCCAATATCTGACAGACCGCCGCCGCTTTGTATTAAATAATAACGTGTATAATAGGAATCCATCTCGTAATTCTATTTATACTATGCAAGAACAGCCTGTTGTGCAAATATTTATAGTTTTTATTGTCTCTTAAAATGAAGCATTACATATGTAGGAATATAATTTGTTTTAAAGTCTACTAACTCCCCTTGATGATCAGTTATTTTTATAGAAATACTTTCAATAAAAGTTTTTTCAATAGGACAGTATTCTACATGCTCAAATCTTAATATAGTACCACACTCTTGAATCGGTATTATTCGTAGATATCTTACTAGCTTGTCGCCTATAGCTCTAGGTTGTATTATATCAGTGTATATATGTATTATATTTTTCTCAGGGCAATCTTTTACAGTTTCCGGTGTACTTCTTGGTAATCGCAACATCAATTCTTTAATTGTTGTATCAAGAGAATTAATTTTTTCCATTATTGACATGTGCTCTTGGCGTAAGCCCGCAGTGTCAAATGACTCTTTTATTTCTGTCAACAAGGCATCAGGATTACGTTTGTTTTCAGGTGTTTGGAGAAATACATCTGTGATGAAGTTTGACAGATTATCTATGTTTGTATTAATAGGTACTGGTGTAGATAAAAATTCGCCCGAGCTTTGTTTTTCATATGGGACCTGCAAAATTTCACTGTTTTTAGTTATTTTCCGTTGCTCGGGTGCCTTTGCTTTGAGTGAATCTTTCTTTAGTCTATTCAATATTTCAAAAATTGTATTTTTAATTTCAATAATTCGCTTATGTTTTTCTTCTTCGCTAAGTTGTTTATCGTCAAAGTGTAAATTGGCTAAAAGCAATGTCATGAGATCTTTAACATTCAAGTGTGAGGGTAGTGGTTTTTTTATTTTTATCGTAACACCCAACTCCTCTAAACGGAGTTCGAATACATCATGCTTCTTTTCACTACCTTTTTTCTCTTTATTTTCAGTTGTTTTTATGCTAGCCGTTGGATGTGTATAATTGTCTATTGTATTCTTCAAAACAGGATGTTTTCTATTCTTCCTAGGAACTTGACCAAATACATCATCAACAAAATCTTCAATTGATTCATAGTTCTTATATTTCAACACAACGTTTTCTGAAGTCTTTTTTCCTTGATATATGTGCAATATGTATTCGTCTGGCTCCTGCTTATACTTTATTTCAGGGATAACTTCATTAAAGTGGTCATCTTCTAAGCGCTTCCACATTTTCGATTTAACATCATTCAAGTACATGGTATACCATGAAGGTGTAACTGCATTATAAAATGTTAATAAAAATGCTGAAAGGTTTATTTGTCCAGGTCTGTAACTAACTTGTTCAAGATTTTCTGGTGTCCATTCAAGTTTTACATTTTCATTTATTTTGATGCTAAGTATTTTAAAATCCTTTTGATGTTGCTTTCTAGTTTCCTTTAACTGGTCATATTCACGCCTCACTCGTTTACGCACATTTCCCCCGTTGTTGGAGATTGCACGTTTTGTTATTTCAAAATTTGGTAATGCAATTTCAGTTATTCCAACACGCCAGTTTCCATGAAACTTGCATGGTTTCGCAAGCGCATTTGTAAAAGCCGATAGCGTATTTTCTGGGTAAAATTGCATAGAGTTATTACTCAAAAGGCATACATAAAAATCATTTTCTTTTATTTCCACCGGCATTGTTTACAGTCTTTCCCAAGGAATGTCAGAAGTACTTGCAGGTCTATCCTTTTTAGTCTTCAAACGCTCACTCTGTCTAGTACCGAGCTTGCGTAAAGGAAATGAAAGCATATATTGACCAGATTCTAGCTGAGAGGGTATTAATATAGACTGTTTCTGGGCTGCTTTTTGTTTTTCACTTTGTTCTAATTCGTCTATATGTTCGCTAGCTTCATCGGGACTCATAGCCGCAGGTACAGTATACTGAGTTACACCATCCTCAGCTGTGATTATTTTATAATCCTTTTCACGTGCATTAGGTGGAGCTGTTGTTCTTAGTAATTTTGGTGGTGGTCTTAGAGTTTTTGCTATTCCGCTAGCTGATAATCGTCTTTTAGCGGCTGGTGATAAAGATCTTCTTGGTGGGGTTATGTTATGTGCTTCTTCAAAGACTTCTTCTTCAGCTAGGAAATCCTTTGCTGGTGGTGGTGAAGTCTGTGTTAACACATCATCTTTAAAAATAATTTTCGTTTGTGTGGTACTATCTCTTAAACTTTTTTGTTTGACATTATGTTCACGTGGCAAGTATAAATTTGTTTCTTTATTAAGCGTTCGTTTGGATTTCCTATTGTGATTTAAAAAGGAAATTAGTTGGTTTCGATAGCTATACCATTTTTCCGAATCATTCATGTCTTTATTCTGCAGTATTTTATTCATTGCTCTATCAAAAATGGACTGATTTGCGGACATTTCAATTTCATCTTTAAGCCTGTTGTAAACTTCTGGCGACAGAAGTAGCATCTTGTTAAGTCCATTATTTCTATGCATATTTTTCAATTAATGAGCCAATAACTCCTGATAGTACACTTCCTAATAAAACTGGTAAAAAACCTCCTCGTTGTACTAGTATTTTACGCTGTTTAGCAACAGATCTCTTTGCGCAAATCAATTTACGCATGTCCTTTTTATACTTACACAGTGAGTTGTAGATATTTCCATGCGGCATATGATTACCTTTTAAGGTGTTGAGCGTAATTTCACAAAGAGTTTTTATAACCTCAGGGTCAGCATTTTGTATGATGGACTTTCTTAGATTTGGTTTAGCCTTTTTAAGCACATATAGCATATGCTTGTTGTCCCTTAATCGTTTCATTCGTGACACCATTCTTACCATTTAAAGAATTTTGCGGACAAAAACAGGTTACAAAGTGTTTATTAAATATATCAGTTCGAAATCTTAAGATGTCGTTAATGTCTTGAGTTAAATCAATAAGCAAATACCCATAAGGCATTTGAGTTATCTCTTTATATATTCTCACAAGTTCTAAACTATTTTCTGGGTAAATTTGTCGAGCCAGATGTGTAAATTGACTTTTATCCCGAGGATTTTTAAATACAACAAGATATTTACAATTGAGCGATATATCACGACTGAATTTTCCCTGATGAAATACGTTTTGTGTCACAAGAATTACTGAGAAATTACGATGATGAGACCCCTTAGTGAACAGTTCACAAACTTCTTTACTATATGCATTTAACATCATGTCATCTATAACAATCAACGTTGGTTCGTTTACGTGATTTACAAACTCCTCCGGTATAGCATTTAAATATTCAATATTTTGTAGTTTAATATCTGTTGGCAGTGCACCGTGTTCTGCATTGCACCATATAATTTTTCTAATTTGCGGTTGTATAAATACCTTATTAGTATTAAGAAGATTTTTTATAAATGTTGTTTTGCCGCATCCCGATGGCCCCGCAACCATCATTGTAAATGGGTGATTAAACTTGATCATTCTTGCTTTGTATATAAACTGGTCATTCAACGCAGGTATTTATACATTCCGTACAATGAGCAGAAGACAGATAATCAACGAACTGCATAAATCAGCGCGAAAAAATTTTAAACGTCGACATGTCACTACCAAAGGTATAGATGATTTGTGGCAGGCAGACTTGGTCGAAATGGGTTCTTACTCATCAGAAAATCATGGGTTTCGTTTTCTTCTCACTGTGATTGATAGCTTTTCAAAGTATGCATGGACACGACCTTTAAAATCTAAAAAGGCATCAGAAGTTGTAAAAGCAGTGAAGTCGATTTTTAATACAGGACGCATTCCAAGAAACTTACAAACCGATGATGGAAAAGAGTTTTTTAATAAACCGTTTCGTCAACTGATGAAAGATTACGAAATAAACCATTATTCCAGCTACAGTACTTTGAAAGCCTCAATTGTAGAAAGATTTAACAGAACGTTGAAAAATATGATGTGGAAAGAATTCAGCATGAATGGCAATTATCGTTGGATTAGCATGTTGACCAAGTTGACAGATGACTACAATACAACAAAACATCGTACGATTAAGATGAGACCTGTAGATGTTGGGCCGCGTAACGAAAAACGTTTATTATCCGTGTATAAACAACCTAAAATAAAATCAAAGTCTAAATACAAAGAAGGTGATTTTGTCCGTATAAGTAGATATAAGCATGTATTCGAAAAAGGCTATACACCTAATTGGTCCACAGAGATATTTAAAATAAAAGAAGTTAAACCTGTTTACCCGACAACATATATTCTCGAAGATTACCAAGGAAATATAATTCAAGGTAGATTCTATGAACCAGAAATAGCTCCTGTGAAAAACCCTGATGTATATTTAGTAGAAAAGGTTATAAAAAGACGGGGTAATCAAGTTCTAGTGAAGTGGCTTGGTTTTCCATCAAAACACAATACTTGGATTAATATAAAAGACGTGATATAAAACCTGTTACACTCATTCAAAATGTTAAACTTGAAACAAGAATACGATCGTTTGAAAACATTCGATAATCTAGCAATAGACTTAGATACAGCAGACCAGCTAGCGAAAAGTGGATTTTTTTACACAAACATTAAAGACCGTGTTCAATGTTACTTTTGTTCTCTGCAGATAAATGCTATGAGTTGTGCATCGGATGTAGATTTCGATCATAGACATCGTTCACCACACTGTATCTATGCTAATAGAATAGACGAATGCGGACGATTCAAAGATCAGTTAGCACCACTTACAGAACAACCTAAATCAAAAATGATACTTTGTACATTTAACACTATGAAATTTTTAGCTGGTATTTTATTCGTTTTAGCAATTCATTATTATTTCCACGAGCAGATATGAGGAAGAAAATAAGTTTCAATGAAGACCCACAAGTTAAATATATGGTAGTATGGAGTTTCGCATACAGACAAAGCAGGAAAGGACCATGGGAGCAGTATGCAGTGAATACATTTAGATTTAAAAACAGAATTTCACAACTGAGTGTAATAATAAATCCGGTTTTAGAGAGTAAAATAAAAATGTTTAACAAGTACCATATTGATTTTATTATGATCACTCCCTAGTCGTTTTTCAGGTTTCGCTTTGAGCTCCTATAGGAACCAATGCTTGCATGCTTGCAGAGTGAAAGTTCCACCACAACGGCCCATTAGTGCGTAGAGGTAAATGACCACGCGTCAGCTTTGCAGTCATGCGCACTTTCCACTCTCGCTTTTTCTTCCACTCCACACCTGTCGATTCCCCCACAGACAAACCAAGCCGCACCTGCAAACCAAACTAGAGGCCGCCGTGTCGGACGATAGCTTCCGCCACAGCATAATCTATTACCTACCAGCCCCACTGGGTCCCCAGCCGAGCCCCCAGCCCAGCCCGGCCCCACCGAGTCCCCAGCCGAGCCCACAGCCCAGCCCAGCCCCACCGAGTCCCTAGCCGAGCCCACAGCCCAGCCCAGCCCCACCGAGTCCCCAGCCGAGCCCACAGCCCAGCCCAGCCCCACCGAGTCCCTAGCCGAGCCCGGCCCCAAGCCACCGACCGACCCTGACCCAGGTCCCGCCCAAGCAAACCAGTCCCACGGTCGTAGACCCCGTGACCTAGATCCATGGCCACCAACAGGTGATTGATTGATGGCCTTGACCCAGATTCAATGGGCGGTGACCTTGACCTGGTTCCCAGGCTCAACCGTCCCCATACCTACTCGCCCCTTCAGTAGTTCCCATGCTGAAGTGTAGTTGGAGTCCGTGAGCTGAAGATGTTTAATAAGATTTTCAGCTTCTCCACTGACACTATTTCTCAAATAATGCAATTTGTGAACATTACTCAATTGCTTATTTTCGTGAATCAGCGAGATAAATAAATCGTGAAAAGAAGGCCAGTTCACGTAATTTCCGGAAAAGGTAGGTATATTAATTCTTGGTAACTTGATCTCGGTGTTTTCTGACCGAGTCGCTGGTGCAAGGGGAAATGGTGTTGACGGAACGGGTGATGGAACTGGTGCTTTTGATGGTGGCTTTAATGCCTGCAGTTGATCACTCATTAATCCACAGGCTTGGCAGTAGGTTTCTTCTAATTCACTAAAGACATCGTCTTTGAAGTATTTAATGTTTTTATGCTCGCTGCTGTATAGCTTCAACAACATGCGATGGGTTTTTTCTATAATTTGCCACTGTGCATTTAATAGAAGTTTACGCTCAGTGATGTATCCTTCCTTTAATCTGTCTTTCGACGTTTTTTTATAATTTTTTATAAATCGTTCAAGCTCTGTCTGATTAATAGCTTGATCAGAAATTAATTCGTCGACAGTGGGAGTCAAATTACGGGTTTCCGAATCACCTTCCATTGCGATTTATGGAATTTCTTAGCTTACGGCACTTAGTGATGGAAATTTTTATTTTACTTTGTTTTGTAATTAAAGAACTGGGGCACTCGTGTGTTGTAGCAAGTTCACGGGAGTTGGGTGGTATTGTGGTAGGTAAAAGTTCCGGGATCGATCAACAAAAAAATGTTTACTAACCTTAATTCCTTATTAAATCAGGTTCTGCTTAAATTGGTTGTGGTGCTCGATGTTCCTCTGGTGATTCTGATGTTATGGTGATGAAGTTGATGTTGGTTGTAACTTCACGATTACTGCCACTTCACTATCACTTTCACTGTCAACTTTCAATGTTAATTTTCGGATCTTGATAAACGTATCGCAAGATCCGGCTCGAAGGACCAAAAATGTTTAAAAGCAAGTTAATTGGGAATTGGAATAAAAACAATCACTGATTAATGGTTTGGTACTAATTTATTGAAATATTAAACGTCCCGTCGTTTTGTTACTAATTTATTAAAATATTAAACGTCCCGTCGTCACCGTTGTGGAATCTATTTTGGCCTGGTGAACCTTCGTTCTTTCTTGGTGCTTGTTGGTGCTTGAGGCGGTGGTGAAAATGCTGATGCCAGTGCTGGGTGAGGTTTTTCACTTGTAGTTCTTTCGCAACTCCAATTGAACTTAAATTAGAG
Organism: Thereva unica; assembly: GCA_949987705.1. Classification (NCBI taxonomy): domain Eukaryota; kingdom Metazoa; phylum Arthropoda; class Insecta; order Diptera; family Therevidae; genus Thereva; species Thereva unica. The sequence goes on from OX465281.1 coordinate 100,253,184, forward strand.
CAAGATATTGGTTTGCTCAATCACCACAAGTTTCGTCATCCCGGATGAGTTGGTTGATATTAATTAGGTTGTCCAAGGCGATGAACTGGGTTCATACAAATTCATTTATTGTTGTATTAAAAACGAGTTGTGGTGCCAATTAGAGCAGAGCAGAAATAATTTTACACAAAACTTTTTACATTTCTGAACGAGCAAAATGCAATAGAGAAAGAAAAACTATTAGTTGAAAAATAACAATTATAACTACTCTAAGCAGAGTTAGATGTACAAAAATAAATTAAGAGTGGAGATTTTCCAATATTATTATGAGTTTGTTTAATTAATTAATTACTCACATTATTGAAGTTTTAGTATTATTTGCAACTTGTCCACCTTGTGGATAATGTGAAAAGTGCAGCGGTTTCATTGGATTTTACATACATTTTTGATAGAAATTATTTTGGGAAAACGACGTTCGACACGTCGACTTATGTGAACCCAAATTCAACGTCGTAGAAATTAATGTCGATTTCATAAAGCGTCGATGTCGACGTCGAGTGTCGAATTGCGTGAACTGGCCCCTGATGACAAAGCAATTCCGAGAAAAGCTAGTTCAAATAACTATAATAGTAGTAAATCCACAAGATTTTTCTAGAGAATTTGTTTTTCCTGAACGTTAGCAAACAAACATTTCCTCCGTATTTCGTTCGCTGCACTAAAGCGAGTGTTCAAATTCGTATTGAGCGTGCTGAAGCGCCGTTGACGAACTGAGAAGCGAATGACTTCATTTAGAAATTCCAAAGCTTTCCGGAGATATTAGCAAAACTGTAACTGTTAAGTACTTGTCAAACTTGACCAAAAAGAACAAATTTTGCGGTAACTACCTTAAATCCCGGGATGAACCGCAATTTCCTGAAACTGTATCACGCGTAGAAAACAATTCCCCGTCAAAAAGTGCTAATGCAAGGTTTGAAAAATTCGCGCTGTTTGTAAAGGGTAACGAAATTTTTGCACGATTTTGAAAGGTTGTCGGATTTTGACAAGTATGTTTTGGGTTCGAAGGCTATCACTCTGCAGATCCCAAAAAAGATCACTTCGTTTAGAACGGGTCTCATTCCATCGAGCTTATTAAATATTAGCCAAACTTGTCTTTCTGACAATAAGCCGAAGTTTTTCTATTTAAACAAAAAAAGGCCGACAGTATATTATGAAATTTTTTTTAGAGCATTTCTTCGTTAATATTCTTTTCTCGGCACCTCAATGAAGTTGATATAGTTTTTAGTTCGCGCGGTATCGTGCAGGTACAAAAATCACTTATGTCATTTAAGCCAAAAAACCGCTCGACCGAATATTATAAAAATCTTTTCAGATGATATTGTCTATTGAATAACTTTTGATTTAAAATTTTTTCTACTTTTTAGTTTATTTTAAAATAAAAGCTTTTTGGTTTATTTATGTCTTCCGAGATTTTGAAGTAACCGCCATATTATATTTAAAATAACGTCACACAGCTGCTTGTAGTATACTCGTCATACACCCAATTACGGCTCGCCCGTCTCTATCAGCAAAATATTTTTTTATCAAGTGAAAAAGAAGCCCCTACAAACGATCAGAAAACGTACATCCTTATTATTACAATCAATAAATATCCTTCATTGCCTGAGCTACGAAAGTCAAAAAGTGGAGGTAATTTTTTAAAAAAATCAATCTTTCAGGAGTACTATTTGCAGGGCCAATAATAAATATCCACGTCTGCCTTTCGAAACCTTATTCTACTATCGGATCACACTGAAAAACTGATACCATAGTCGGAAAAAATATATCCCTGATAGAGTAAATACTTTTTTATCATTGCGATTGTAGACCTGAAAGAGCTCTATTTAAATATCCATTGTTCCCTAAGTGAAGGGTTCCCTATAGTACGATCAAGATATTTTTAGGAAAACCTAAATATTTAGATAAAGCTCTGTGAGGTCTACATACAATTGGAATGATAAAAAAATGTTCATTTGCTTTCCTTCGGCTATCGGATCTGATAGTCGTATCCACCTGAAATATGGCCGTAAAAGTACTGAATCTTCCAGTGAAAGTCCCATCGCAGACAGACAGCTATATTAAAAATGGGTTTTGTACAGATAGACATTCCATTTATATAGATAGATCGATAGCCATATGAACTTAGAAAAATACAATTATATTTTGAAATCACAGTCAGACAGCCTTTTATATTTATATAGATAAATTGGAATGATGTTACTCAGGTAATAGTATTCTACTTGTCATATCGTTTGATACCTATATCGATTGGGTTGTAAAGAAAAAGCTATTGCACTCTACCTATCATCCTCTTTCATTTGATACCCATGTCGGGGGTCGGAGAGCGCAATTGCGAGAATCGGCCGCCATCTTGGAACGGCCATCTTGATTTTTTTACAAAATGGTCAGATTGCATTGTCAGTGAACTATATACATATATGTGCAAAATTTTAAGTTAATCGGTTATATGGAAGTGGAGCAAAGTCGAGTTGCAAAATTTGTCTAAATACACACATTCATACATACATACAGATAAAGCAAATATAAAGGATATACAAATAGCCTAAGCATGCTCGCAAAAATACTGAATCTTCCAGTGAAAGTCCCGTCGCAATCGAATCAGCCGTTTCCGAGATTGGCCCGAACAAACAGACAGACAGACATACAGATATTCAGATATACAGAGAAAATTTTAAAAATGCGTGATTTTGTTTTAATAAGATGTACATAAATAGCCATATGAACTTAGAAAAACACAATTATTTTGAAATCACAGACAGACACTCCAATTATATTTATATAGATGTCACATATTACATTTTATTGTATTACACTCTACCTACTGGCTGCTAAATACAATTGCCCATGAGAAAAGACTATGCCATTTTTAAATAATAAGTGTGCTCGCATAGTCAAATCTGTTATGTGATAAAAGAATTATTCATACCTTTTTTTTTAGAGAGATGCTGTTGATCATCCCAGCGCGTAATGGAGTGCTCCAAGAGCCATCTTGGAGCGCATTAAAAGGAGCTTACAGTGCTCCCGTTGCCATACATTGATTATAGAGTAAGTAGATATGGACAAACATCTTTCCAGATGGTTTGTTAGATGGCGATAGTTGTACCGATTTAAGTTTTAGTAATAGAAATTTTTGTTTTAAACCTCTAAAATCAATGGGGATGGGTTTACAACATTAGTTTAATAATATAAATAATAATATTTCTTTATAAGTGCATAATAATCATAAAATAGACACATTTTTTAATTTTGTTATTTTTTAGTAAAAAGATGAAAAAGCGGGTTTGCGCCTAAATTTAAAAAAGCATTTCAAAGCCTTAACGCATGTTAGAAGAAAATCCAAAAGTTTCGGGTCTAAAAATAGATTCCTGCGCGGGTATTCCTTTTGTTTTGTTTTGGATGGGGGTGGGTGGGCTGAAACTACGATGATTTCTTGGTCGGTGGCTGAAATTTATCAATGAATTAATGAATGGGAAGAGAGATTTAATAGGAAATTTTGCATCGCGTTTTTTTGACGTGACAACGTCTAATAAAACGGTTAGCCGGGATGCCCAAGCTACAAAGTGTCGCATAACCGTGTGAGTGGGCGTGGCTTACGCTGCATTTGTAGTAGTGGCAATGAGTGCCGCTTATCTATATTGTGTTTATATCCCAGCGGGAAAACTAGCAAGTGGTTACCCTGGTAACCCACGAATTCTTCAATGATTTGTGTAAGCGCCTACCTGGTAATCGAAAAATTCTACTGGAAATTTAGGAAAATGGAGGTCTTTACGTTGTAATGAATAGGTAAGCGACTAGGTAATGCCTTGAGAAATACTTTCGTTGGAAATGTGATGTGCTTTTGTCATTCTTTGTCTTTGGCTGGTCTCTCTTCTTGAGTTTATTCCGTCCTCGTCAATTTTATAATATTAATTTATACCACTAACAATGAGCAACAGAATCAAAAAGATGTCTTGTTAGAAAAATCCATACCAAATGTAGCAAAAAGGGAATGGTACTTTCGGAAAGCATTGTTTTTATTGCTAAAAAGGGTACCCAGTAATTTATTCTGCATGCCTTACATGGTAATCTGTGTATTCACCTAATACATTTCGCCTCTGAAATAAGTCTTCGTCTGTAATGCCTACTGTAAGTACTTACCGCTCTAGGGCATCCCTATGTAAAAGTAACCTATGATTTCATCACAAAGGTAATGTGTCCATCTCATTACCACCTCGCTTACCCACCCATTACATTTCCCGCTGGGATATTACTGTCATTGTTACATTTGAGAACGAATAAAAAAATAAAAATACTGCAAAATTATATGTATATTGTGTTTATTATATATTGCATGTAATGAATAACAGATAACGAGAAACATGGTAGTTGTCACGTAATAATCGCCACATTTGATACCCATGTCGAGGTGGTTGTGAAGAAAGTGGTACACCGCCCTCTTGAGACGGCCGCCATGGATCATTTTAGTTTCAATAGCGTCATGGCCTACCTACTGTTTGACAGCTGCGTAAATTTGAAATTTTCATTAAATGTAATGATTCAATTTAATGACAATTTTACATTTGTCAAACAATAGGTAGGCCATGAAGCTATTGAAACTAAAATGAAGTGAAAATTCCTAAAATTATCATTTTTTTTTTGGATTTTGCAGCTGTTTTTTGGTTAAAGGTATAAAAAATAGCCTACGACCTATTCTCAGACCTACATGTGTTGCTAAGCGACGGAACCCCTCCACTAACATTTAAATCTTATGGTATGCTATTAAAGTACAAATTGACTTTTAAGTATTATTACGAATCTTTTGTATGGGAATATAGAGGAGTGTTTTTTTTTTGTTTTTTCAGGCAATTTTTTAAATTTTTCTCTCCGTAAGAACCATCCTCGTACTTCAACGAATATTCGAAAAAAAAAAATTAGTCCAATAGGTCCAGCCGTTCTCGAGTTTTGCGCTTAGCAACACATTTAGCGATTCATTTTTATATTATAGTTTTTTAAATTTTTCTCTCCGTAAGAACCATCCTCGTACTTCAACGAATATTCGAAAAAAAAAATTAGTCCAATAGGTCCAGCCGTTCTCAAGTTTTGCGCTTAGCAACACATTTAGCGATTCATTTTTATATTATATATATACATATATATATTTTTTTTTTTTGTTTTACGGGGGATGGTGAGACTCTACATAGACACTTCTGAGGTTCCCGCACTCAGACCGAGTTTCAGACTCCTACTGAATAAACTCACCACCCCTTTGTGTGACGCTTACCCCGCCCGGAACCGCCGCGAGGCATTACTTCGGGCGGGCGTCACCACCATGACCCTTTATAGTCCGAGAGCCGACTGCAGAAAACCCTATGTTATCGGGAAGAAGAAAACGAAACCTATAGTAAGTAACATTAGAGATAGGAGAATATTTTAGGCTTGGTGTGCCTGAACTAAAGTGTGGCCTAAGGTGAGAAATTAGGTAATATTAGTGGTGGATTTTTAGTCCAACCCTATGTTATCGGCAAGAAGGATAATTTTTGTTTTAAAATGAAGTATATACCTAATAATTACTAAAATTCATGGTGTGCCGCGCCCTGCCTGTGGCCGGACCTTTGGCAGACCACTATTTGTACCACATATTTTTGGGTCGATGCCTATGTTATCGACAAGAAGGATAATTTTTTTTTTAAATTGAAGATTAGACGTCATACTAACTAAAATTCATGGTGTGCCGCGTCCTGCCTGTGGCCGGACCTTTGGCAGACCACTATTTGTATAACGTTTTTGGGGTCGAACCCTATGTTATCGACAAGAAGGATAATTTTTTTTTAAATTGAAGATTAGACGTCATACTAACTAAAATTCATGGTGTGCCGCGCCCTGCCTGTGGCCGGACCTTTGGCAGACCACTATTTGTATAACTTTTTGGGGTCCATCCCTATGTTATCGGCAAGAAGGATAATTTTTGATTTAAAATGAAGTATATACCTAATAATTACTAAAACTCATGGTGTGCCGCGCCCTGCCTGTGGCCGGACCTTTGGCAGACCACTATTTGTATAACGTTTTTTGTATGGATTTTTTTTTATATCGCGATATCTCCAAAACGGTCACTCGTAGAGAAAAAAGTGTAAAGACCTTTTTTGTAGAGAATCACATAATCTACAATCCTGGCATTACCTCTTCTGTGGTCACACTTACCGTTTACGAGATATTTGTAAAAAACTATTTTCGCAACCTTTGACATTGAAAACCTTTTTTTGTGCACATGATTTCGCAATGGGCGTTTGACATAGTATGTCTGGAACCAATATAAAGATAATTCCGTTAAGAAACCATTACTTGCATTATTTTCGCAGATTGCGCTTTTTGGTACATAATGTCGAGAGTAAATATTGTATTACTATACTGTGCTATATTTCATTTATTGAAACAAGTGCCTTTTTGTTTCGGGAGACTCGCCACCAATTCGACTGATCGGTGAACGTGTTTAATAATCTGAAGTACTTTTATTTCCAACCCAAGAGGCATTTTCTACGTTCCAGGTCTCCTCGCCGCCAGCTACAATTTCAGATATAGCTATAGTAGTTTTAGAGATGAAATTGGGCCCGGACAGACAGAACCGTTGTACGAGCTTCTTTCTTGAAAAAGCTAAAAAGGATCAACAATTTATATCACAAGTAGATAGTGTGTGGAACGGAAAAAAATAAAAATACGAAAACAAAAATATTTTTATGTATTGTATTCAAAGAAAAAAATGTGTATACATATAGAACTACTTTTGAAATCTTAAATTATAATTACATCTATAGTTTTTAATCATCATCATCATCTAAATAGTTTTTATCGCATTGCACATCATCATCATCTTTTTCATCACAATCATCATTTACATCATCATTTTCATTTTCTAATAAAATTTCTTCTATTAACGATGGAGTTGTTTCTCCATCAAACCAAAGCGGTTCTATTTTATTATTATTTAAGGTCCAGCCACAATTCTTAAAATCTAATTTTATACAGTCTTCTTCCGTGGCATGTTGCCACATGGAAGTTACATAGATTGTACGCAATATTTTTTGCTTTAATGATTTCCAACACGGAGGAATGGTACATGAATTAAATGATTTTATATTTTTTTTTAAATTTTCTGTAATGCATTTCATTGAGAATATATGAGGAGGTTATTATCAAAAGGTGACATGTCCTCCATTCATTTTTTTACAGCAATGAGTAAAAACTGTGCATGAACTTAGTCCTAAAAGATATTTATTTTTAAAAAATATGACGACACACATAAAGTATTTTATTATTTTTTTGTGAAAAAATCATAGAAATACATTAACTGGTTATTGTGAAAAAAGCAAAAACAAAATGGACATGTACCTTTTTGTAATATGCCCAATGGACATGTCACTTTCTGATTTAAGGGTAGGGTGGACTTGTACCTTTTTTGAAATCATAGATACTATTTTAATATTTTGAATTATAAAATGAACTCAACATTTCATTTTAAACTAAAATATATTTCTTATAAACTTAATTTAACATTGCTTTTCTTTGTAAGCGGGAAAGAAAATTTAGGGAAGAAAATCGGTTACCGGGACATGTGTCGAATTTGAAAAAAATAACCGAATTTACCGTCTATTATATACGAGATATAGTGCGGTTTTAAACTTGTTTTCAAGCAAAAACTATGCATTTTACCAAGGATAATCGATCCTTTAAAAAAAAAAAAAAAATTGAAGCATGGACATGTCACCTTTTGATAATAACCTCCTCATATCTAAAAATATCATATGTCTCGCCAAGTTTACGTCATCACATTTCGACAAGCCCCCTTTACCTTGCTTTCGTAGATTATGATAAAGCGTTCGACTCGGTCAATAGAAGCTTTATATGGCAGGCACTACGGCGACGTGGACTGCCTGATAAAATAATAGAATTGATAAAAGCCCGATATAACAATTCCAAATGCAGAGTTCTCCATAATGGAAAATTATCCGACAGCTTCGAGGTGAGCTCAGGAGTACGACAAGGATGCCTACTTTCGCCATTACTATTTCTTATAGTAATAAATGACATCCTTGTCGGCGCTCTAGATAATAGAACAGGCGGCATACAATGGGGTTTGGTAGACTGCCTTAAGGACCTCGACTACGCCGATGATATCTGTTTGCTGGCCCACAGACACCAGGACCTCAAAAATATGTTAAACAATTTGGCAACAGAAAGTAGTCCAGCAGACTTAAGGCTAAATCCGACTAAAACTAAAGAAATGCGGATAAATGCGAACACCATTGAACGGACTGCGCTGAATAACCGTGACGTGGAACTGGTAAATAAATTCTGCTACCTCGGTAGCATTTTTACCGAAAATGGTGGCGCAGAAGACGTCAGTTCCAGAATAAATAAAGCACGAGGCGCATATGCATGCCTGTCCCGCATATGGAGATCAACGGAGATCTCAACTGACACCAAATTGCGGCTGTTCAACTCCAACGTTAAGGCAGTTCTTTTGTAGGGTTGCGAAACATGGAAAGTCACCCAATTTATCACAGGGCGCCTGCAAGTCTTCGTCAACATATGCCTTCGTCGTACCCTAAAAATCCGCTGGCAAGATAGAATTTCAAACGAAGAACTATGGCGCCGTGCCGGCCAAGAAAGGATAGACGACCAAATCAGGCGAAGGAAATGGAATTGGGTTGGCCACACCTTGCGACGCGAAAACGAAAATCTAGCCAAACAGGCCCTTGACTGGAATCCGCAAGGTTCCCGCCGAGTAGGAAGACCTAGAACAACTTGGAGGAGAACCCTACTAGAAGAAGCCGCAACAACTGGGAGATCCTGGTCGGAGCTAAGAGCTGTCGCGCAAAACAGAGTCCGCTGGAGGGCAACTGTTTCCTGTTGATTTCAAAAGTAGTTCTATATGTATACACATTTTTTTCTTTGAATACAATACATAAAAATATTTTTGTTTTCGTATTTTTATTTTTTTCCGTTCCACACACTATCTACTTGTGATATAAATTGTTGATCCTTTTTAGCTTTTTCAAGAAAGAAGCTCGTACAACGGTTCTGTCTGTCCGGGCCCAATTTCATCTCTAAAACTACTATAGCTATATCTGAAATTGTAGCTGGCGGCGAGGAGACCTGGAACGTAGAAAATGCCTCTTGGGTTGGAAATAAAAGTACTTCAAATTATTAAACACGTTCACCGATCAGTCGAATTGGTGGCGAGTCTCCCGAAACAAAAAGGCACTTGTTTCAATAAATGAAATATAGTACAGTATAGTAATACAATATTTACTCTCGACATTATGTACCAAAAAGCGCAATCTGCGAAAATAATGCAAGTAATGGTTTCTTAACGGAATTATCTTTATATTGGTTCCAGACATACTGTGTCAAACGCCCATTGCGAAATCATGTGCACAAAAAAAGGTTTTCAATGTCAAAGGTTGCGAAAATAGTTTTTTACAAATATCTCGTAAACGGTAAGTGTGACCACAGAAGAGGTAATGCCAGGATTGTAGATTATGTGATTCTCTACAAAAAAGGTCTTTACACTTTTTTCTCTACGAGTGACCGTTTTGGAGATATCGCGATATAAAAAAAAATCCATACAAAAAACGTTATACAAATAGTGGTCTGCCAAAGGTCCGGCCACAGGCAGGGCGCGGCACACCATGAGTTTTAGTAATTATTAGGTATATACTTCATTTTAAATCAAAAATTATCCTTCTTGCCGATAACATAGGGATGGACCCCAAAAAGTTATACAAATAGTGGTCTGCCAAAGGTCCGGCCACAGGCAGGGCGCGGCACACCATGAATTTTAGTTAGTATGACGTCTAATCTTCAATTTAAAAAAAAAATTATCCTTCTTGTCGATAACATAGGGTTCGACCCCAAAAACGTTATACAAATAGTGGTCTGCCAAAGGTCCGGCCACAGGCAGGACGCGGCACACCATGAATTTTAGTTAGTATGACGTCTAATCTTCAATTTAAAAAAAAAATTATCCTTCTTGTCGATAACATAGGCATCGACCCAAAAATATGTGGTACAAATAGTGGTCTGCCAAAGGTCCGGCCACAGGCAGGGCGCGGCACACCATGAATTTTAGTAATTATTAGGTATATACTTCATTTTAAAACAAAAATTATCCTTCTTGCCGATAACATAGGGTTGGACTAAAAATCCACCACTAATATTACCTAATTTCTCACCTTAGGCCACACTTTAGTTCAGGCACACCAAGCCTAAAATATTCTCCTATCTCTAATGTTACTTATTATAGGTTTCGTTTTTTTCTTCCCGATAACATAGGGTTTTCTGCAGTCGGCTCTCGGACTATTAGGTGTCCCTCTGGTGTTTACCCATAGGGGTTGCTACTGCTCTCGGCATTTCTTCGCCTTTCTCTGTTTCTTGTGGCTTCTTCTTGCCTTAACTTTCTGTGAATGGCCTTCAGGGTTTCTTCCACTTTCTTCCACATTTCCTCATATATATATATATATATATATATATATATATATATATATATATATATATATATATATATATATATATATATATATATATATATATATATATATATATATATATATATATATATTGTTGAAATGACAACTCTAATTTAACTTGTATAACTTCATTCCATTAGAATATAAGACCTTTTGTATGGCATTACTTATTATAACAGTAAATGTCTGTCTGCTATTAACAACAGGTTATGGGCCCAGGCTAAAAAATGTGCATCTCTCTTAGTGCATCGAGCAGTAAATTTTTTTTATTGATTTCATCCGAGGAAATCTAGGTATTTAGTGATCATCTGTGTGATACAAGCAAAATTTTAAAAGCCAAAAATACAATCTGTGTGATTGAAGTGAAAAATGGTAAAACTTTTTTTGTCAAAACATAAATCTGTGTGATTAAGTTTGCAACCCAAAAATAACCTGAAATGGCATACCAAAATTTAGTTAAACTAGATCCACTAAATGCGGAAAATTTTGATGTATGGAAGATACAGATGGAATCAATATTAATTAAAAATGATCTATGGGACTTCGTAAACGGCGATATAAGAAAGCCAACAGGTGATGCGGCCAAAATTGAAGAATGGCAAAAGCTTGATAGAAAAGCAAAAGCCGACATAATTCTATCAGTATCTCCTCCTTTTTTGAAGGATATTAAAAACTGTGCGACATCACACGAAGTATGGACAAAACTTAAGTCAGTTCATGATTCCAAAGGGCCAGCTAGAAAAGCGACGTTATTAAAAAAATTAATCATTACACGAATGAGCATGGATGAAGACCTCAATAATCAAATTTCGCAGTTTTTCGACGTAGTGGATAAATTAAAATCAATTGACATAACTATTGATAATGACCTTTTATCAATCCTACTGTTATTCTCTCTTCCGGAACAGTTTGAAAATTTCCGAATTGCAATTGAGTCACGAGATATGCCTCCTGAGCCAGATGTCTTAAAAGTAAAAATTATCGAAGAATATAATGCGAGAAACACACAAAATATTCAATCCGAGGCATTGTTAGCAAAACATAATAATGAAAAAATCTACACTCGTGAAAAAGTTAAACAAAACAAAAATACTAAATGGAAAAATAAAATAGTTTGCTACAACTGTAGAAAAACAGGTCACAAAGCGACCGAATGTCGATACCGACCAAAAAATGATGAAAAATCATCGTTGGTACAAGAATACACCTTGGCAGTAAAAGAATTAAACCGTTGTGATAACTGGATTCTTGATAGCGGAGCCACATCTCACATGACGGCTCAAAAATGTGAAAATGTTAGAAAAATTGACAATACATATAAGACTTAATTTAGCGAATGACAAATGCGTGGAAGTAAAAGGAAAGGGTACTTTCAAATTGAATCCTATTTCGGGGAAAAATATAAAATTAACAGACCTACTTCTTGTACCTGATTTGAAAACAAACTTGGTGTCGATTTCGAAAATTACAGACAAAAATAATATTGTAATTTTTTATAAGAACAAAGCAGTGGTAAAAAGTAAAAATAACAAAACATTGTTTACAGCTCAAAAAATTAATGGATTATACCAAATAGAGGACATTGAACGAGTTAACCTCATAACTGCAAATGAAATTGAATTATGGCACAAAAGACTAGGCCATTTAAATGTGCAAACACTGTGTAACACGTTGAAAAATTCGAAAATAAAGGGCTTTGAAAAAGTGAAAATGAAAACAAAGTCACTTACTGATTTCGAGTGTTCTACGTGCTTGCAGGGCAAACAATACAGATTACCATTCAAGAAAAGCGAATCGAAAAGATCAGAGTTTCCACTGGATTTAGTGCACAGTGACGTATGTGGACCAATGCAGACAACGTCACAAGGTGAAGTAAAATACGTAATTACATTTACTGATGACATGACCAGATATTCGGAAATATTCATGATGAGATTAGAAAGTGAAGCTTTAAGTTGCTTTAAAACTTTCAAAGCAAAGGCTGAAAAATTCATAGGGCGAAAAATAAAAGCACTGCGTACGGATAATGGTAAAGAATATGTTAATAATATTTTTTCAAATTTCTTACAGGAAGAAGGAATTCAGCACCAATTAACTGCGGCATATACTCCACAGCAGAATGGAGTGGCAGAGAGGAAAAATAGGACACTCTTAGACATGACTAGATGCATGCTAATTGAATCGAAACTGCCTCCAAGTTTATGGGCCGAAGCCATGAAAACAGCGAACTATATTCGCAATCGTTGCTCATCAAGAGCTATTAATAATGAAATTCCTTACAATTTATGGTTTAAAAGAAGCCCTAACGTGAAAATCATGAGAACGTTCGGTACCAAAGCTTACGTCCTGGAAAAAGGTCCTAAAAAAGGAAAATTTCATCCACGATCAACGGAATACTATCTTGTGGGATATTGTGAAGATTCCAAGGCATATAGATTATGGAACAGGGAAACTAAAAAAATTGCAAAAAGTCGTGACGTAAAATTTTTTAATGAAGGAAAGTCGCAGTCAAATGATCAAATTATAGATAAAAATCAAGAAACAGGTACGAAATTTTACAGAATGTTAACTAATCTTAACCATATTCCAGAAAATGAGAATATTGAGCAGATGAAAAATGAAGACGAAGAACAAAGGGCAGTAAATTTAGAAAAAAGTAGCGAGGCCAAGGAAAAAACAAAAAGTGTTCAAGATCGTGCTCCGCGCTTAAAAAAGAAAGGAAGACCAAAAATTATCCGTACAGGATCAAGAGGACGCCCCCGAACAATAAGATTTGAAGATGAAGAGGTTAGTGAAGAATACTCTACACCAGTAGAAGAAGAAAATAACAACGAGGATCAAGAGATGATGATAGAAAATTTAGAAAATAATCCAGAAGAGACAGTAATGATGATAGAAAATTTAGAAAATGATCCAGAAAATATGAAAGACATTATGGACAACCCATATAAATCTGATTGGCAAAAGGCAGTTAAAGAAGAGTTAGATGCGCATAAGGAAAATGGAACTTGGGGCATCGTCAATACACCAAAAGGATGCAAGATAATTGGATGCAGATGGATCTTTACATCGAAATATAATGAAAAAGGCGAAGTCATTCGAAGAAGGGCGCGATTAGTTGCCAAAGGATGTGCGCAACGACCCGGAATAGATTTTGATGAAACTTATGCTCCGGTAGCCAGGCAGAGATCTATTAGAACCATCACCGCTATTGCCGCAGAATTAAATTTAACTCTTTACCAATTCGACGTAGTAACAGCCTACTTGAATGGCCATCTAGATAAAACGATTTACATGAAAATTCCGGAAGGATATGAAGGTGTGCAAGAATCTGAACGAGGATTATCAAATAAAGTCTGTAAACTAAATAAATCAATTTACGGATTGAAACAAAGTGGAAGAATGTGGTACCAAGCATTGGATCAGAAACTACAAAAAATGGGTTGTAATCAAATGGAAAATGAACCATGCATATATGTGAAAAGAAGAGACGGTGATGACAACATTTTAATTGTTGCGGTGTATGTTGATGATCTTATCGTAGCATCAAACAACAAGAATTGCGTTGAGTGGTTTAAAAGTGAACTACAAAGTAAGTTCAAAGTCAAGGATATGGGGCCGTTAAGTTACTGCCTTGGAATGCAGTTTTCTAAAGCAAAAGATGGTAACATCGAGATATCGCAAAAAATATACATCGAAAAAATGCTAAAGGCGTTTAACATGCAGGATTCGAACCCAGTGAAAACGCCTATGGACGCAAGTATTAAATTATCAAAAGAAATGTCACCAAAAACAGAGGAAGAAAAGGATGAGGTTTCTCACCTGCCATATCAGAAGCTGATTGGATCATTATTATATCTATCAGTTACTTCGAGACCAGACATCCAATATCCAGTAAATTTTTTGAGTCGTTTTAATAACAATTTTGGTAAAACTCACATCCTATACAGGATTTTTCTTCAAACTTGCTGGCAGTCCAATTTCATGGGAGGCAAAAGGACAAAAAACTGTGGCACTTTCAAGCGCCGAAGCGGAATACATGGCTTTATCGGAAGCAAGCAAAGAAGGTATTTACCTAAAAAGTCTTGTAGAAGAAATTGGTTATAGAAGTCGAAACCAAGGGCCAATTGTTATCTACAACGACAACAAAAGCGCACAACTGATGGCTAACAATCCATCAGTCAGCAACAGATGCAAACATATCGATATTCGACACCATTTCATCAGGAACGCTGTGAGGGAAGATAAAATAAAAACCGAATATCTAGAGTCATCAGAGATGCCAGCGGATGTTTTGACTAAACCCTTGCATACTAACCAATTTGAAAAATGATTAAAAAGCATGGGAATGGATATGTAAACTAATATTTTTGAAAATTATAATTTTTAGTAATTAAGTATATAGAATTGAAATAGTGAAATTTGAATTAACCTAAATTATGAAGTGTAAAATTAGAGTTGAAGGAGGTGTGTTGAAATGACAACTCTAATTTAACTTGTATAACTTTATTCAATTAGAATATAAGACCTTTTGTATGGCATTGCTTATTATAACAATAAATGTCTGTTGGCTATTAACAATATATATAGTTAGTGGGTTGGGTAAACCCCATTTCACCCCCTTAGGGGATGAATTTCGAAAAATCGCTTCTTAGTGGATGTTCACGCCATTATAGGGATGCACTGTCAAAATTTCAGCCCTATAGCTCCAGCGGTTTGGGTAAACCCCATTTCACCCCCTTAGGGGATGAATTTCGAAAAATGGCTTCTTAGTGGATGTTCACGCCATTATATTGATGCACTGTCAAAATTTCAGCGCTGTAGCTCCAACGGTTTGGATAAACCCCATTTCACCCCCTTAGGGGAGGAATTTCGCAAAATCGCTTTATAGTGAATGTCCACTCCATTATAGGGATGCACTTCCCAATTTTCAGCCCTATAGCTGTAGCGGTTTGTAAAAACCCCATTTCACACCCTTAGGGGATGAATTTCGAAAAATCGCTCTTTAGTGGATGTCCACGTCATTAAAGGGATCCACTGTTAAAATTTCAACCCTATAGCTCCAGCGGTTTGGATAAACCCTATTTCACCCCCTTAAGGGATGAATTTCGAAAAATCGCTTTATAGTGGATGTCCACTCCATTATAGGGATGCACTGTCCAATTTTCAGCCCTATAGCTCCAGTGGTTTGTAAAAACCCCATTTCACACCCTTAGGGGATGAATTTCGAAAAAATCTCTCTTTAGTGGATGTCCACGTCATTAAAGGGATCCACTGTTGAAATTTCAACCCTATAGCTCCAGCGGTTTGGATATACCCCATTTCACCCCCTTAAGGGATGAATTTCGAAAAATCGCTTTATAGTGGATGTCCACGCCATTATAGGGATGCACTGTCAAAATTTCAGCCCTATAACTTTAGCCGTTTGGATAAAAGCCATTTCAACCCCTTAGGGGATGAATTTCGAAAAATCGCTTTTTAGTGGTTGTAAACGTCATTATATGGATGCACTGTCAAAATTTCAGCCCTATAGCTCCAGCGGTTTGTAAAAACCCCATTTCACACCCTTAGGGGATGAATTTCGAAAAATCACTCTTTAGTGGATGTCCACGCCATTATAGGGATGCACTGTTAAAATTTCAACCCTATAGCTCCAGCGGTTTGGATAAACCCTATTTCACCCCCTTAAGGGATGAATTTCGAAAAATCGCTTTATAGTGGATGTCCACTCCATTATAGGGATGCACTGTCCAAATTTCAGCCCTATAGCTTTAGCGGTTTGTAAAAACCCCATTTCACCCCCTTAAGGGATGAATTTAGAAAAATCGCTTTATAGTGGATGTCCACTCCATTATAGAGATGCACTGTCCAATTTTCAGCCCTATAGCTTTAGTGGTTTGTAAAAACCCCATTTCACACCCTTAGGGGATGAATTTCGAAAAAATCTCTCTTTAGTGGATGTCCACGTCATTAAAGGGATCCACTGTTGAAATTTCAACCCTATAGCTCCAGTGGTTTGGATATACCCCATTTCACCCCCTTAAGGAATGAATTTCGAAAAATCGCTTTATAGTGGATGTCCACGCCATTATAGGGATGCACTGTTAAAATTTCAGCCCTATAACTTTAGCCGTTTGGATAAAAGCCATTTCAACCCCTTAGGGGATGAATTTTTCGAAAAATCGCTTTTTAGTGGATGTAAACGTCATTATATGGATGCACTGTCAAAATTTCAGCCCTATAGCTCCAGCGGTTTGGGTAAACCCCATTTCACCCCCTTAGGGGATGAATTTCGAAAAATCGCTTCTTAGCGGATGTCCACGCCATTATAGGGATGCACTGTCAAAATTTCAGCCCTATAGCCCCAACGGTTTGGATAAACCCCATTTCACCCCCTTAGGGGATGAATTTCGAAAAATCGCTTTATAGTGGATGTCCACGCCATTATAGGGATGCACTGTCAAAATTTCAGCCCTTTAGCTCCAGCGGTTTAGGTTGTGCGTTGTCTGTTAGTCAGTTACTTTTATACAATAGAAAAAAAAAGTAAAGATAAAAAATCTCCTTACAACTTATTGAACCCCATTTCACCCCCTTCAACCCTTTTTTTCTCCATAAAAAGTAGCCTATGTCCGTCTCCAAGGTCTAAAACTATGTCTGTAGCAAATTTCATCAAAATCGGTTTAGTGGTTTAGGCGTGAAAGCGTAACAGACAGACAGACAGACAGACAGACAGACAGACAGACAGACAGACAGACAGACAGACAGACAGACAGACAGAGTTACTTTCGCATTTATAATATTAGTAAGGATATATATATATATATATATATATATATATATATATATATATATATATATATATATATATATATGTGACGCGATTCGAGAAAAGGGACCTACTGTCCAAAAAGAAAACTTTACAGGAGAAGCGATTGAAAGAAAGACGGAGGAGAGCGAATACACTGAGCTGCCTCTTTAAACACTTTTGAAGACACATTTGTAAATATTTATTGCTCAGAAAGTAATTGGAATAAATTAATTCTGATTGCACAGAATTAAAGAGGAGATTTAAAACTTTAAGAATCACTCATAATCCGAAAATCGATTTTTTGGACAGTAGGTCCCTTTTCTCGAATCGCGTCACAATATATATATATATATATATATATATATATATATATATATATATATATATATATATATATATATATATTATATATATATATATATATTTTTTTTTTTACGGGGGATGGTGAGACTCTACATAGACACTTCTGAGGTTCCCGCACTCAGACCGAGTTTCAGACTCCTACTGAATAAACTCACAACCCCTTTGTGTGACGCTTACCCCGCCCGGAACCGCCGCGAGGCATTACTTCGGGCGGGCGTCACCACCATGACCCTTTAGGTGTCCCTCTGGTGTTTACCCATAGGGGTTGCTACTGCTCTCGGCATTTCTTCGCCTTTCTCTGTTTCTTGTGGCTTCTTCTTGCCTTAACTTTCTGTGAATGGCCTTCAGGGTTTCTTCCACTTTCTTCCACATTTCCTCGGATCTCATCATATGCTCTACGATGTTTTCCGGCGTTAGTGGCGCCTGGGCCGTTTCTTCTAATTCCGCCCTTTCCTCGGCGTATCTCGAGCAGGCAAAGAAGACGTGCTCTGCGTCTTCTTCCGTCGCTGGGCATACCGGACACAACGGTGAATCATCGTGGCCGAATCGGTGGAGGTATTTCCTATACCCCCCATGTCCGCTCAGGAACTGCGTGAGGTCGTAACTTACTTCCCCACGCTCCCTCGAAACCCATACTTCCACGTTAGGGACAAGTCTGTGGGTCCAACGACCCTTAACAGACTCGTCCCATTTCCCCTGCCATTCCCTTAAAGACTCACAGCGCGCAATCTGCCGCCGTACCCTTCTTGGCTGTCCTCTACCATATTCTGGGTCATAGAGACGCATGCCCTCCCTCGCCAGAATATCCACAGGAATCATCCCCGCTATCACGCACGCCGCATCGTCGGACGTGGTCCTGTACGCGCAGCAAGCGCGAAGTGCACTTAGCCTATATGCACCCCTCCATTTTCTACTGTTTGCAGTCCTGTTTAACGCTGCTGCCCACACTGGCGCTGCGTATAACAGGACTGAGCTGACCACCCTCCCCAAGAGGAGGCGGCGACTCGGTCTAGGGCCCCCAACATTGGGCAGCATTCTTGCGAGTGCTGCACAGATCGCAGAAGCTTTGTCTGCCGTGCCCTCTAAGTGCGCTTTGAAATTTAACCTCCGATCGATCATCACTCCCAGGTACCTTAGAGCGGGCTGTGAGTGGATGATCTGTTCCCCTACCTTGATCCTCACGGATACTGGCTTTCGCCGTTTGCTGATCAGCACTGCTTCAGTTTTGTGCTCAGCAAGCTTCAACCCAGCGCGTTCTAGCCACGCTTTTATTTCCCAGATCGCTTCGTTCGCATACAGTTCGATGTCATCTGGGTGTTTTCCTTCGACAACTACCCCGATATCATCTGCAAACCCGATCGCCACTGCTTCCTTTGGAAGACGAAGCCCCAACACATCATTGTACATTGCGATCCATAGGAGAGGGCCCAGGACGGAACCTTGCGGGACACCGCATGTTGTCCCGAACACTTTAGGACCATCATCCGAATCACAATGAAGCGACCTACCCTGGAGGTAGTCGGCCACTACACGCACTAGGTACTTTGGTGTGCCTAGCTTGATCAACGCTTCAACTATTTTGCTCCACCTCGCTGAGTTGAAAGCATTTTTAACGTCGAGGGTTATCAATGCGCAGCAGTGATTTTTCTCTATGGCGGCTCTTGCTATGCCCACCACCATATTGATTGCATCAGTAGTCGTCCTTGCCTTTCTGAAGCCGAATTGCTTGTCTGACAGGCCACCTACCCTTTCGACGCTAGGGAGAATCCTGTTACAGATCACCCGCTCGAAAAGTTTGCCTATGCAACTAAGGAGGCATATCGGTCTGTAGGACGATGGGTCCCCTAAAGGCTTGTTCGGCTTCGGTAGGAGCACGAGTTTCTGCTGTTTCCATCGCTCCGGGAAGATCCCCTCTCTCAGGCACGCTGTGAAGACTTCAGCGAACCTGTCTGGCGCTATTGAAGCTGCTAGCTTCGCCGCTTTATTTGGTATGCCATCCATGCCAGGGGCCTTGTTGATGGCTACCTTTTTTGCAGCCTCCAGAATCTCATCTGCGGTCACCGCAGGTATCTCTTCTGGGTCCACCTGGAGGGTGGGTAGATCGACCGTGCGTACGTTCTGTGGAAACAGGACATACACAATACTCTGGAGCAGCGCGGGGCAGGTGATCGGCGGAGAGCGTTTGCCCTTGACCGCTGACATAACCATTTTATAGGCTCCACCCCAGGGGTCCGAGTCTGCTTCTCTGCACAACCTTTTGAAGTGCTCGGATTTACTTCTAGCGATGGCCTTGTTCAGCATTTTTCTCGCTTCCTTATACCTCTGAAGGAGTTCATCGAAATCTGGACGGTTCCGGCTTCTCTGAGTTCTCCTTCTCGCTTTCAGGCAGGCCTTTCGGCATTCATCGATCTCTGCGTTCCACCAGAAGTTTGGTGAGAGTCTACGATTGCCGGCGCGCCGTGGCATGGATGCGTCACATGCCCATTTCACTGCTTCTTCTATTTCCTCTGCCCCTTCCCTGGCACCTCCTGCCGACCTCGCATCATGCAGGAATACTTCCTCGAACACCTCTGCGTCGAGTTCCTTAGCGGCCCATCCTCTAGCCGTTCCGTACCTAGGATTCCTCTTTTCTATACGCTGACCAACCTCGAAGATGATGGCTTGGTGGTCACTGTGCGTGTACAGATCGCTCACCCGCCACTGTAGGTCTTTGACCACTGAATCACTCACATAAGTGATGTCGATTACCGATGTTCTCCCACCCCTTTGGAAGGTGTTTTCGCCTCCAGAGTTGACTAACACTACGTTAAGTCGCGAGAATACTTCTAGAAGTATGCGCCCTCTTGCATTCGTTTGTCGACTGCCCCATTCGACAGCCCAAGCATTGAAATCACCCGCTAGTATTACCGGGTGATGGCGGCTCGCGTCGGCGGCTAACCTTTCCAACATCGACTCGTAATCGTCTAGTGTCAGGCTTGGCGCCGCATAGCAGCTGTAGACGTGTATTCCGCCTACTTTTGCCCGCGTGAAGCCATTCTCTGGGCTTCTCATGGTATCTTCCATGGCTCGGCTCCCACACGTCCATATCGCTGACGTGCCGCTGCTATCATTTATCCAGACGCCGCTGTGCAGATTTCTATACTGCTCGCAGACGATTGCGACGTCGATTTTTTCCTCGAAAACTGTCTGTGCCAGCAGATCTTGTGCCGCTTGACAGTGGTTCAAGTTAATCTGTATGAACCTTATCTTCGACTTCGACTTCTTTGGACTGCTGCCCTGTACAGTGGGCACCTATTACTCCCCGTAGCGTGAGCGTCGTGCTCGCCCTTCCCCTTATCTCCTTTACATAGGAGGCATTTAGGGCTCTTATTGCAGTCCTTAGCAATATGTCCCCCCTCCCCGCATCTCCAGCATAGCTCCTTCATGTCCTGAGCGCTGGTGCATTTCTTAGCGATATGACCTATCCCAAAACATTTGAAGCACTTAATTGGTGCTGTTGTCTCCCGTATCCGACAAACAACCCAGCCGATGCGAACCTTCCCCACCTCAAGTGCCTTTTTCGCGCTAGCGACCGGAAGGCTTATTATGGCCGTCTGCGTACCACCGTATGCCCTCCTTACTCTAACATCCTCTTCCTGCACCTCCGTAAGTT